>JAPPVO010000059.1:112032165-112322798 GCA_030407325.1 Camellia japonica
TATGCACTTTGCTTTACTGATATGTGTTCAAGTTCCCCTATATACACATTGCATTGTATGCGTGCTTTGCTTTACTGATATGTGTTCAAGTTCCCTTTTATACACATTGCGTGCACGTGTGCATTGCTTTACTCACATGTGTTCAAGTTCCCTTATATACACATTGCGTGCACGCGTGCATTGCTTTACTCACATGTGTTCAATCCTACTATCTTGCTATACACATTGCATGCATTGTCACGCACTTTCGACTGCCTTGTTATGCATATTGCTAACAACATTGTACCTGTTAAGTTTGTTTTCTTTGCAGGCACGATATTGTATGTACGGCTCATTTGAGGCCGGTGAAATCGGACGAGCCGCACAGGTATTGTATCCTCCGCGTGAGACGTACAGAGAATTACATAATTCTCTTACATCCTTTCTGCATGTAGTGTAGTCTGTGTAGCTAGCTTATAACTGTTGCATGTGCTTCATTACAGCTTTCTTTGCATGATCATTAAGTTATGCTTGGCTTCTTGCATTTTCAGTTGCATTTTGCCCCTGCCTTCGGGCGCATATCTTGTTGGTCTTGATGTTTGTCTAAGTCTTCGGCCTGGTCAAAAATGGGTCGTCTCTGGCTTTGACATTCACTCCCGTCATTGTTATGACTTCTGAGTTCTGTCAAAGAGGGGCAACTGTAGACACCCCATTTTTGACCGTCCTCAAGACTTGGACGTCACCGTTGGAACGCTCGGTGATTATCCATGTTTGTGTTCGTTTTGAGTTCCCGGAGGTCCCGGCTGCGTCGTGCCTCAGGACCTCTCAACCGGCTTGTTCTGTGCTTGGTTTTACACCAAGACTTGTGTGTTTTTGCATTTGAGGGTAGGGGGAGGCTTTTTAGCCATCCCTGAAGCCCACCGGCTGCCCCCACCCACACCACTCCCTTTTGGCCATCGGCACTGTTTTCTCAAACTTTGGCCGGTCGGCACTGTATGTTGCCGACCGGCACTTTTTGGTGCCGGTGACTGTTTTGGCCGGCCGGCATGCACCCTTTGAACCCCTGGGACATGGTGCATGCCAGCTGTGCCAGCTGGAATGCACCATCACATTCCCTCCTGTGCACAGGTGTGGCCATTTTGCACCCTTTGCACCCTTTAAGCTTCTAGAAGCTTGCACCTTTGGCCAAGCTTCTTGGAGAAGCTTGGCCAGCTGTCTTAGCTTCTCCAAGAAGCCAAGGCCCCTTTGCACCTCTTGCCCCTTTTCCTTTGCTTAGCCATTAAGTCTTGTGCTTAGTCTTGGCCTATATAAGCACCATTCCTCTCCCTTTGTTAGAGGTTAGCCATTTTCAACACAAAACCAGAGCTTCTATATCTATACATCTGTGTTGTACTCTCTCTCTATATCTCACTCTCTCTCATCCTTGTGTGTGTGTTTTAGCCTAAATAGTGTGTTTTTACCTCACTTTTGCACCATATACACACACCATTACACCTTATTTCGAGATTGAGGGACTTGGAGGGTTGTTTGTTGTGATTTTGGACTGGTTTTGATCATTAGAGGAGGGCTGCACCACTTGTTCTTCAAGTGTTCTTCAAGGGTGAGCTAGTTACTTAGTTTCCCCATTTTTGCAACTAGTTTTTACCTATCTTGCTTTGTGTTTTAGTCTTTGTGTATAACTGAAAAAAAACTTTTTTTTTCTGCTTAAGAACATTCATTAAGGTCACTTGGTTTGAGTGAAAACTCACCCTCTTAGGCCTTGTTTGGCCTTTTTGGTGCTTTTTTTTTTAAGCCTTGTTTGCTTTGTTGCTTTGTCTTCTCATCACTGAAAATCAGAGGGTTTTTAGTGTTGAGGAAAGTGTTTTGAAGTCTTGTATAGGGGAGGGACACCCCCTCCCCTTTGTCCCTCTTTGGTCTTTACTTTGGCTCACATAGTAGCATGCATTTTTAGCCTTACATGCCTTCATTTCAGAGCTTATTTGGGTGTTTTGGATCATATATCATCTCTGTTTTTGGTTGGTTTTGTGGTCCTTAGCATGCTTCTTATACTTGCTTTGTAATGCTCTAGTTTGCCTAGAAATGAGCCATGAGTTTAGGCCATGTTTCTTGCATGTATGAGCCTCACTTCATGAAGATGTTAGCATCATTTTGCCATGTCTAGAGGTTGTAGGCCACTGATTTTGCCATGTTTGGTATGTTTGACAAAGTTGTTTTGCATTAAGGCTTGTTAGTCTTAAGATGTATGAGTTCTTAGCATACATTTGGTTAGGCTATTTTAGTGATTTGGAATCATCTAATATGCTATCTCAGTCCTATGCCATGCTTATATGCCTCCATGTATCATCTCTCCCATCTTTTGAAATGTTGGTCTCTTATGCTTTAAAGTGAGCATTGTGCATGCTTGTATGTTTAGAGCATTTGGGCTGCCTTGTTGTTGGGTTTTGGGGGCTCATTTCATTTGTTAAAATCTGTTTTTGGTGGTCTAATATATGCCATGAGTGGCCATGTTAATGGTAGCAAGGAGTGCTCCTTTGTGCCTTAACCTTAGGCCCTTTGACTTGCATGTTTGCATAGTAATTGGTCACCATTTTGGGCATGTTTTGCCACTGTTTTGGGTTGGTTTGAGGGCTGCCCCATTGTGGTCTAGTCCACCATCACATGCTTGCCTCATGTCTATTGCTTAATTGATTCATTAAGTGTTGTAGTATGTTGGTCTTATTGCTTGATTGGTCCATGTTTGCATGACATTTGCATCTTGTATACTCTAGCATTTTGCATGCTTAACATGGTAGTTGTATGACATTTGGTGTGCTTGCATCCTAATTCCCATGTTGCATCATTTGAGCTATGTTGCATACATGCATTTCATGGCTTGGTTTGGGGTTGTCAAACCAAGCATAAGGGTTGAGGGAAGTTCACACTCAAGTGGTGCAACTTGTTTCAACTCTTGGTCCCAAGGCCCTTGACCAACACATGATAAGGTCTTGGTTTCATTGTGTGTTTGCATGCATTTTTACATTAAAATGCAATCTTGGTTCCTTAGGCTATCATGCACCAAGATGCATAGTTGATGGCCCAAGAACCAAGGGTCATGCTCCCTTGAGTCCCAAACATGATAGGGAAGCATTGGCCATGCTTACATTTGCTCTAAAATCCATATCATGCACTGTCTGCCTGCTGTTGCTGTCAAACTGTCCTCTGCAGGAATTTTGTGCCGACCGGCAGTATAGAGTGCCGACCGGCACTTTAGGGGTAGCCGATAAACTCTCAAGCAGCCGGTGGTCATTTTACATGGCCGGTGACCATTCCATCAGGCCGGTGGTGTACAGCAGCATACAAGGAAGGTATTCTGGGACTTTGGCAATTTTTGGAGGGACAGGGCAGTAAGAACAGAGGCTGCAGTGTCATGATGCGGGTTTCCGGGCGAGTCGGATTCGAGCATGCATCATTCGCGCATCCCGAGGCAGGGCTGAGGCCCCTCTTTTTTTATATACTGAATTTAATTTGATAATTAGAAATTTCTGTAATAATTTATTTATTCTGTATTTGGATGTATTTTTGGGACTGTATATTCTTTTGGTCCCTCCGTGTGAGGGCATAATTGTAATAAGTGTGGGTGAGTGTTTGTATGTCTTCCAACCCCCACTTCTTTCTTCCCTTTTATTTACCTGCTTATGATGGTAGATTAGGGCACGTCTATTTTAGCATACCTTATGCAATGCATGCGTGCATCCATGCATTTGTCTAAACATGCACCAGGCTCGGTACATCATACAAACTGCATCGTACTTTCAATTCCAAATTGAATACGTGATAGTTGTAGCATTTCACGTGCCATTTTAGGGTTAGCCGAGCCTACTCTAAATTGCATCCTTACCTGTGTTGCATTAGCCACTTAACATGACCTAGGGACATGCATGTCTGCTAACTAGTTTCTTGTTTTGGCACGGAGTACGATGTAAGTATTTTACGCTTTAGCATATCGCATACGTGTGAATGTTGCCATGACAGTATGCTTACCATGCGGCTAAGTGCTTACATGAGATAAACTGTTTGAATGCCTGTGGGTGGAGGTTGGGTTGCTTGAGTTGGAAAACTCATTGAAATCCGTATTTTAGCCTACTTGCGAGTAGCAAAACCCGAAACGCTTTCAAAACAACGGATATGCAATGATTTTTCCAAATTAGGCAATCTAGTCTATACTTGTTTGTTGCGCGCATAACATAGTAATTCTAGGCTAATAACTGGAATAAGAGCATGTAATGTTTTCAAAATCGGATATCACGGTTAGTAGAGGCCGGTCTTCGAACCGGGCGAAAGGGGGTGCTCATAGCTACCTTCCCCGATCGTACCCAAGCTCCCGAGCCAAGACATTTGGTGATGACGGACACGTGGCCTTCGGCACCGAGTCAGGGTTTCCTAAATTCCCCCATTAAAAAATATTTAGGTACGACTCTGTAATCTGGCAAAGCAGTCCATGTTTGGCACTACTTTTCAAAAAATCTGTTTTTCTTCAAAACGATTTGCCAGAGTTGGACTCTTTGGTTCAAGATTTAGAACCGTGACACAAACCGAGTCCGAACTGTAGCGAGGTCCCCCGCGGGCTTGTTACACAACTTCACACTCCTTAGGCCACAAAAAATTTGTGGCCTTCTTCAATAAACTGAAAAATGGTTTACACTAATCTGAACTTTTGCTTATACACTTGTTTAGGGTTGCGGCCCTTCCTGTCAGCATCTGTACTTGTTTTGCCGATGTTGGGCTCTCCAAGTCATGGACAGCCTTGATTTGATCTGGACTTGCCTCAATACCCCTTCTAGTAACCAGGTATCCCAGGAACTTACCAGACCTGACTCCAAATGCGCACTTCGAAGCATTGAGTTGGAGCTGATATGTCTTGGGATATCAAAAACTGCCTTTAAGTTGGCCAGGTCATTCTCAGGTTCTTTGGTCTTCACGACCATTTCATCAATGTATACTTCCACCGTTTTGCCAATCAGATGTCTGAACATCTTGGTTACTAACCTCTGGTAGGTTGCTCCTGTATTTTTCAACCCAAAGGGCATCACTCTGTAGCAATACAGCCCTTTTGGGGTGATAAATGCAGTCTTTTCCTCATCAGGGGGTACATTGCTATCTGATGGTACCCCTTGTAAGCGTCTAAGAAGCTCATCATTCTATGCCCTAAAGTGGCATCCACTAATTGATCGATCTTGGGGAGTGGGAAACTGTCTTTGGGACAAGCCTTATTCAGGCTGGTGAAGTCCACACAAACCCTCCACTTCTCATTCTTCTTTTTCACAACAACTGTGTTTGACAGCCAAGTTGAGTAGTTTACTTCCCGAATGGCCTTGGCTTCCAGCAGTTTGTCCACTTCCTCCTCTACTGCCTCCACATGAACCAACGTCGGCCTCCTTGCTCGCTGAATGACAAGTTTAGCCGACCTATCTACATTTAGTCTGTGGCATGTGACATTGGGGTTAATGCCAGGCATCTCGTATGGCGTCCAAGAAAACACCTCAATGTTTGCTCGCAAGAATACTTCTAACTCCTCTTTCTCCTTCTCGGCCAAGCTTGAGCCGAGAAAGAAAAAGCACTCTTCATCCCCTTGCTGGACCAGAATTTTCTTCAAGGCTTCCGCACTTTTGTCAGCCGACTCTTTGCCGACGTCCTCCAGGACCTCCATGTCCTCGTCCTCAATCTCTACTGTTTCTGTTTCTCGTAGGTTGCAAGCGGATTTCATTGCTGTCATGGAGCAATTCTTTGCCTATACCTGATCCCTTCTGACTTCCTCAATTCCATGCTTTGTTAGTAACCACAACAGCTAGTGCAGTGTCGAGGGAACAGCCCTCATTACATGTAACCATGGCCTTCCCAAGATAACATTATAAGGGGTGGGGGTGTCAATTACTGTGAATTTTGTGCTTACCTTCTTGGTGCCTACCTACACCTCCAAATTTATTGCTCCCAGGGGCCATGTCGTCGTTCCATTGAACCCAACCATTGGGCTGTTAGACTGCTCCAAATCATCTCGATGAAGGCCGAGCTCCTTGTAACATCTGACATACATGATGTCACAAGAGCTGCCTTGGTCAATCAGAATGCGCCTTACCTGGCATTCTCTAATCTTGAGGGTTACTACCAAAACATCGTTGTATGGATGCTGCACCATGTCTAGGTCGGCTTCCGTAAAGAACATCATTGGTCCTTGGTACTTGTCTGTCCTAGGCTTCTTTTACTAGACCTGATACACATGATATAAGTGCTTCACCCTCTGAGTCTCCCCTCGTACCTCATTCTCATTGACCCTCGAGTGAATCACATTGATCACCCGAGGTCCATCTACTTGCGGTTGTAGTGCTAGTAGAGGTGGTGCTGCCGGTGCCTGGGCCAGCCTTGCCTACTCTTCCCTCGTTCTGGCTTCATCCACTAGGTCCCTTAGGTGACATTGTCTAACCAGGTCTTTCAGATGCGTCTTCAGGGCTCTGCACCCCTGAGTCAAATGCCCATCCTCATTGTGGTAGGCACAGTGCTTCCCAAGGTTTCTTCCCATAAATTCGCCAGGAATCTTCTCTGGTGCTCTATAGTACAGCTGGTTCCTGATCCTTTCCAGGACTTTATAAACCGGGATCCGAAACACTGTAGTGACTGCCTGTGCAGCCCTTAGTCCTGTTTCTTGTCTATTAAAATTTGTAATACCTCAGCCTTGCTTCGGCGAGCCGTTCCTCTTCTCTTGCTTTGACACATTCATTCCTAGCGTATCCTCTTCTGCTCTAGCATATTTCTCGATCATTACCATGAGCTCCTCCATGCTTTTTGGCAAAGTCTTTGCCAGTGACTTCTAAAGCATGCAATCATCCTCTAGGCCATTCTTAAAAAATACGACCGCTAACTCCTAGTTGCATCCTGGTATTTGGTTGAATACCTCATAATACCTTTTGGCATAAGTCCTGAGGCTTTCACTCTCGCCAATTTTCAGAGCTATTAGGGAGTCTACCCTCAACGGCTGCAATTTGTTTGTAACAAACCTGGCCACAAACATCCCCGCCAGGCCTTCCTAACACTTCACAATTCCTTTCAGTAACTTGTGAAACCAATCCGACGCGATTTCCCCAAAGGATGAGGGGAATACCTTGCATAGCAGCGGCTCGTTCCTGGTGTACAGTGCTATTGAATTCAGGTACAAGCCGACGTAAAAGTTTGGATCGGACTTACCGTCATATATCTGGAACCTCAGCATATGAAACCTTTTTGGGGCCTCAAATGTCACACCCAAACCCGCCCCTATGGGTTTAGCACCGTAACCAGCCAGTAATCCGTGATTACTAAAGGCCTGCTTAACAGTAATGACAGTAATACAGAGTAAGGGCTGGCGGAAGCCAAAACAGTAAATAAAAGATGTCCAATGGGCTGTGACAGTCTGTATGCAAAAAGACTTTTCTGTGACATAATCACATTCAAAACCAAAACAGTATATGCATAACAGGTGTACATAACATCCAGGTTAAGGACCAAGTCCCTTCTTCAAACTGTACAGTACAAGTCTAAAACAGTATTACAGAACAAAAGCAAAAGGTGAACTGAGACACCCCAAAAAGCCCTGGCTTGGACTGACATGGAACCTCGAAGTGAGGCACGATGGTTGGCTTGACAAAAAGGGAGCTAACCCAACGCTCTTAGCTCCGATCCGGTGCCTGGACACCTACATATAAATATAAACAGTGAGCTAAAGCCCAGTGAATAACAGTTGTGTAAAGAGGTTAAGAATGAATGTCCTTTCAGTAAATAAACAGTCATATCAATCACTTAGAAACCATAGCAGTCATATGTGGTGCATCCCATAGCAAACAATACAGTAGGTCTTAACAAACCGAACAGTCAGTTGATGGCCATCATAACAGTAAACAATAGTGGTTCCAAACATGGGAACTGACAGAGATCTCTGTGACAGTAGCAGTAACAGTACAGTAACAGTAAATTGCTATGGATGCCACGGTTACAGTTTACAAATAGGACAAACATTCATTCATTAAACAATAACGTTTCAGTAAATAGAACAGTTGATCATTCAGAAAAATAATCATAATTGAACATATCTTTACAACATTGTTACTCACAGAGCACTGGGCTAATAGCAGCTAATGAGCGTCCTCGGATGCCAACTCTACACAGTTACAGAACGAACACACACTAAGTTACACACTTGGGAATCAACAACTTAGTCCCTATCTTGACTCGATGTGATTCTACATCAAAATCCTCATTAAGATGCCTTAAACATGGCCTAGGAATGCCTAGGATGGAAAGAGGATGCAAAGATGTACTTTAAAACACTTTTCAAAATTTTCAGAAAACAGGGGTCTTGCTCAAGCGTGGATTTCTACGCTCGAGCGGACATGCAGATAAAGGATCTCTGCTCGAGCGTGACTTCCTTCGCTCGAGCGGACTGCAACTTCATGAAAAGTACTGGATGCATGCAATTCACGCTCAACGGACGCTCGACCTCCGCTCGAGCGTGAGACTTAGGTCCTCGCTCGAGCGTGAACTATCTCACTCGAGCGGACTGTAAAACACATAAACTTCTAGGCACATGCATTTCACGCTCGATCGTGACTTTCCACGCTCGAGCTGAAGTGCACGACTCAGAGGGTATGCTCGAGCGTGAAGTCCTACGCTCGAGCGTGGGTCCAAAATCTGGAATTTCCAGATTCATCCCCAAGCACAAAACTCAACTTTAAAAGCCTCAACTTCGATCCTTTGGGCCAATTTTCTGGAAAACACTTAAAAACCTATAATACAACATGTTTCAAAGATCAATTTTGTAAAATCAAGCCCAAAGGTAAACCAATTGAACACCAATTTCAAATAAACTTCAAGAACAAGATGTACATTTAACATGCATGTGTTCAGTTGAATTCAGGCTTCAAACACATGATCAAATGAGTCAATCCTTCCAAAAACATGATGAATTCATGAACCACAACTAGAAAATGGACATGCATGTGAGGATTTTCTAAAAACAACCTCAAATTCCAAGAACATGTACATCATGCATGAATTAGCTACTCAAAACAACTCTTTAAGCCAATTCTTGACTTTAAACTCTAAATTACCATGAACCATGCAAGATACAACTCAAATTCACAAATGAGAGGATGAAATCTCTACCTTATGTCTTGAATTCTATATGTGGAAGCTCAAATATGCAAATTCCCTTCAATTCTTCTAAGTCTCCAAGCTAAATTCTCAATGAAACCAATGTTCTCCCAATTCTCTCTCTCTCTCTCTCTCTCTCTCTCTCTCTCTCTCTCTCACGTTTTGCTCTAGGAGATGGAGAAATGGTGTAACAAATATGAACAAGGCTCCAAACATGTAATAACAAAGTGGCCCACTCAATGGTAATTTGGTAAATAACTTGAACTAATGCGATTTAACATTATTTAATCTAATTTAATCATACCAAACCACATTTCAATTAAATCCACCATAAAATCACATAAATTCTAATTAACATGAAATACTAATCAATTTTTTATTCGGCCGCCAATAAGGCCTTCAATTTGCAGTTCGAAATTAAAACATGAACAGATCAATCAAATGATAAACAGATAGAAATGCAAATAAAGCAATATACTCATGCATTCAATTCAGAATTTCAGTCTGTTCGATTACTTATCATGCTCAATCAGAGATTAGCACTAATCAGAGGTGAGGGTTGTCACATCAAACCTATCCAGTTCTACTAAGAACGGCTTCTTCAGCTTGACCAGGGATGTGACCTTGGCCTTCTGCCTCTTTGTCTGGAGGTAGTCCCATAGTTCCTCCTTAGTCCGACCAGGAGCTCGACTGTTAACGGACTCCAGCCTCTTTGGTGCACTGCTCTTGGTGTCGTTATGTGTCCTCTTGGACTTTTCTTCATTCACCGTGTCAAAACAAAGTTCCTTCCTTTGACCATGCCGATGTTCCTTTGACACAAGTTCCCTTGGCACGAGGTGTCTTCTGAGACTCTCCTCTCCCGCGAAGGCCAATGCAAATACTCCTTTGCCCTGTCATGTTGAGGGACTGTAGGGACTGCTTTCTGCCCCCCCTCCTTTAGGGCGTCGTTCTTGGTCGCTAGAATCGGCGTGTCCTTCAATGGAAACGATGGTTGCATGATGTTGTTCTGCATCATGAAGTTGACAACTGATTGTAGGTCTTCCAACTTGCTTGTCATTCCCTTCATCTCGCCGTCCCTTCTTAGGCATCTATATTTCCATACCTGGAGGTCACTTTCGTTGTAATACTCACCTCGGCCTGCTTTCTTTGGTACGTCTCCCTGTTGGCCGATGTCCTTTTCCCCGGGATTATGCTCCAGGGGTTCTCTATTACAATTCTCCTCTTCTACATTAGGATCGATGTGTTTGCCACTCCCACTAGGGATGTCATCCCCGACCTTTTCTTTCTGTCTGTCGTTGGCCATCCATTCTCCTTACGTTTCCCACAGACGACGCCAAATTGTGGGTGTTGATTTCTGACCACATAACCAAACAGAGAAACTCAGCAAGAGAGCACCGAAAAAATAGATTAAGCTCGAATAACCTGTTACAGAAAGATAAGAATCTGGTGGTGATTCGTCCACCTTGGGGCACTCCGACGATCAAGTTAGTAATTATCTCTCAAAGATAGCCAATAGTGCTTAACTCACTAGATGGAACATAAAAAGCATACCTTAGACCCACGAGGGTGCCTTACTTTTATAGCCAGCACGAACTTGTTTCCTATCGAAGCCTAGCTTCAATGGACTTTGGCTCAATGCTCATCTTGGACTCCCAGCTAGGTAAAGATAAACACCCTAAGAGTTCTATCTTTATCCAAACTAAGGTCCTCCCCGATTTTAGGACTCTTGTCCCTTATTCGCTCATCTTGGATTCCAATATCTCTAAAGATAACATCAGCCTAGCTGAGATTATCTCGCACATGACCAAGCCACGTGGCACTCTGGCTGACACGTCGACATCACTTCAGCCACGTGCTATCATTCATAAAATATGCCGCCACAGTATATATATGAATGCCATATCTAAATTGATAATTCATTTCATACGAATTTACAATATATATACATGCAATCAAAATAATATCATAAATAATTGTGATGACCCCACCACTTATAATATCTTGCATTTAATTAATTAAAGAGATTTGCATTTTAATTAGTTATTATTCTGAGTTAGTTTGGGATTTATGAGAATTATGAAGTCTGATTATTAAGGATTTATTTTGAAATTAGAAATTGAACGTTTAAATGGCTTCATGAGGTAAAATTGATGAGTTGAATCAGCTTAATTTCAATTATTGAACTATATAAGAGTTTAATTAAATATTCGATTCAATTTAATAAAATTGAGATTTGATTAATTGGGTCCGAATTGGAGTTAATTATGTTATGAGGATTAGAAATTATGATTTTTATTAATTAAATTTACTTATGAGGTGCCAATTTAGATATGTACTTTATGTTTATGAGTGTGTAATGAGGAGAGAGAGTAGACAACTTCATTTCCCTTCTTTGTGCTTGAGCATTGAGTTCAAGAACTCTATATATATATATAGAGAGAGAGAGAGAGAGAGAGAGAAAAGAAAAGAACGAGAGCGCAAGTCCTGTGTAAGAAATTGGAAGAAGTAAACTCAAGAAATCAACAATCCAAGGTTTTAGGTAAGAAATTAAAGTTTAAATGTTATAGATAATTTACTAAAAAGCTGAAATCAAGAAGTAATTAGGTTCATGATTTAGCCAAACAGATGGAGCTAGCATATGATTGAATTCTCTTTTCAGTGCCAACCTATAGTTGGGATCGTCTAACTTAGCTATGTTACTTTTTCCTCTTCCCTACTTTATTGATGCTTGTGGTGAATCTTGTACTTTCCCTATTATCAATAAAGCTTTCATTTTTGCCAATCAAAAAAAAAAAAAAGTAATTACGTTCAATTTCATGAAATTAAAAAGAAATTAAGGAAAGAATGAAGAAAATTTCAATTAAGTTTGATAGTTAAGAAATTAATATTGTAATTTAATATTTGAGTTTAATTTATGTCATCCTTCATAAATTTGAAGTTCATCCTTACTTGCATCTTGGAATTTCAAGGTTTTAGACTTTAATCCATGTTTTAAAGGTTTGTGAGTTTGAATTTGGATTTGATATGAAGAAAATTAATAAAAATCTAAATTAGAGCAATTCAAGAATTAAATTATGATTTGATTTTGAAAATATAAAATTAGTTAGTTTTGATCTTAAATTCATACATGCAAATACTTTTCTAAGAGTTTCATAACTTCAGTTTCTTGATTTAAAGGAAAATATAAAAGAATTTGAAATCAATTTCATGTAATTTAAAAGGAATTAGTAAAAGGGTGAAGAAATTGAATTAGATTCAAGATTATAGAAGTTAAATTGGAATTAACCATTTTGTGGGCTTGATTTTTGTTGTATTGCATAAATTAGAGTTTCATCATGAAATTTTAAGAAGATTTGATGAATTGATTTCATATTTTGAAGAGAAAAAGGGAAAATTTTATAAAAATCAAGTTTGTGAAAATTTGGAGTTTAATCTTGAAATTAAAAGAGTTTGGATGTAAATGGTTTAAAATTGATCATGTTTTCTTGATTATTAAAAGAGATTATATGTTTTTAGCAAAGCCATGCAAGACCCTAAGTTTTGGAAATGTGTTTGGAAACTATTTTACTGATTTTTGGAACCTAAAAAATTGTTGACTGCTCGAGCGGTCAAGTTACTGTTCGAGCAAACATTGAGGTGATCTAGAATCTGTTTCTATAGACCAAAATACTGAAAATCTGTGGTCACCACTCGAGCGACCAAATGTTCGCTCGAGTGAACTACTCTGTTTCAGCATATTTTATAAAATTGTTTTAAATTTATATTTCTGTCCTCATCTTTTTCCGAGCATCTTGAGGCATGAGTTAAGCCTCATTAAGAATTAATAAGTTAAAAACCAACATAAGTCAATTGGTTAAGAAAGAAAAGTAAGAGTTTAATTAAGAGTTAATTACGATAAAAACCCAACATAAGTAATTGAAGAATAAGTGAAGTGAGAATTCAGTTTATTTAGAAAAAAAAAATGAATAAGAGAGTAATATTGTGTTTCAATATGTTTGTTTGTGTGCTATGTGTAGGTCGGACATCTGATGAGTAATATTCGTTCAAGCCCACTGTGAGTAATATCTCTATAAAGATATGTTTGAAAAGTATTTTGTAAATTGTTATATGAATCATATTTATGAAAAAAAGAACAGTTGGGATGGATTTCGGTGGTAAGGCACAAAGTAAGGCAAGGTAGCAAAGAGGATGGATTCTGACGGTAAGACACAGAGCAAAGCAAGGCAGCAGGGAGGTTAGGTCTGGTTTATTCACCATCTTTGTGGATAACTTGCCAAAAAGTCCAGATCCAAAGAGCTTATTCAAATAATTTATGAAGTATGGAGTAGTTAAGGTTTTTATTCCACAAAAAAGAAGACGAGTGTAACATGCCCGAGGAGGTACCCGCGCGCGTTAAACAGTTCGGACTCCCGAGATCTCTTTGATCTAGTCTCACGAGTGCAATGTGAAACGTAGATGAGAGTCCAGATTTGGCAACTTTTATTAAAAATCCATTTTATTGCAATTTTGTCAAAAATGGACTGCGTCATCAGATCTCAGAGTCGCCACCTAATATTTTGGAAAATTAGGAAACCCATGACTCGATGCCAAGGCCACTGTTCGTCGTAACCAAAGATGCTTGGCTTGGAACCTTAGGTATGAGAGGGGAAGGTCAATAATAAGCACCCCCGCTCACCCGATCAAAAGATCAGCCTCTACTAAACCATGATATGACTTTTTATTTTCTTTTATATGTTCATATTCTGATTATTGAATAAATCCTAAAATTTACTAGGTGAAGCATACAAGTATAGACTAGTTTGCTCAAATTGGAACAATTCAATTTCATGTTTGTTTTTCGAAAAGGGTTTGAATTTGCCACTTGACAAAGTGGGCTTAAAGTTTGTGGATTTGCCACTGCAAAGTGGGCTTAAAACGTACATTTATTGAATTATTCCAATTCAAACAACAAGCCTTCATCCACAGGCATTCATACAGTTATATCAAGTAAGCAAGTAGCCTCATGGTAGAATACTAACACATAGTAAGAAAAACACGCACAAACGGGATGCTAAAGCATAAAAACTTACATATTTTCCGACGTCCCGCGAACAGCTACAAAACAAAGTTAGAAAATATGCATGATTCTATATACAATGTCCTAATGCAATTCACTCATGAGATGCAACTAAAAATTCGGCTTCTAAGATATGACATGTGAATCATCTCAAGAACATGAGGTAGCGCACATAATCACATGGGAATTGATTAAATCCACAAATGCAAACTTAGCCGAATCAAGATGTATGAAACATGGATGCAAAGCATGAATATGATGAAAAATAAATATGATGTTTATGTACAAATAAAGAAAGAACGGGATAGAAAGAAGCGGGGCGGGGAATTATTACAACATTTTAAAGAATAATTACAAACCAAATTAGAGAGGGATAAGGAGAATATTACAACAAAATAAAAACCTCACAATACACTCAAAATTAAAAAAATAAATAAAATAAAAACTTCATGTTCTTTGGAACCGCCACTGGAAATTGGTCAACATTGGGAGATTACGCCATCTTGTCTGGAAGAAGCTAACCGACCGGCCAAATAGGCCGGCCGGCCAACTAGGCCAAGCAAAACCTGTCTTGTTGCGAAACCAAGAAAAGGCACAAACAAAAAATATATAGGTGGCTCAACTAACCACTACCGGTTAGATTAAAAACACGAAAACAAATATAAAATAAAATAAAAAGTGCAAACTTACAACATAAACCTAAAACAATAAAACAAATATAAGATAGAACATGCAAGATTACAACAAAACTAATATGAGACTAATACAAGAAAAAGAATAAATATGAGGTAGAACATGCAAGATTACAACAAAACTAATTTGAGACTAATACAAGAAAAAAATAATTATAAGGTAGAACATGCAAGATTACAATAAAACTAATATGAAATTAAAACATGCGAATAAAAATAAATAATAAATAATAAATAATTATGGGCTAAACAAACCACTAGGATTATAACAACACACTATGAAATAAGAAGTAAGAAAATAAATATGAGATATAAAATATAAGAAAATGAAAGACTAAAAATTCACCTTCCAAAGAAAGATTGAACTTCTTGATTCCCAAACTCCCTCTTGATCACCCTCAAGTGTAGGAAGTGTGTTCTCAAATCCTCAATTCGAAATTATGGAGTTTATGGAGTTTATGGTGTAGAAAGTGGCTAACTCTCTAGTTTTTCACACTTTCAATCACTAAACACTCTTCCTTATGATCAAGGAAATTGATCTTTGGCTATATTAGAATTTTTGAAGTGGTTTTGGTGTATGGAAATGAGGAATTTCAGTAGCTATGGAAGGTATGGGATGTTTATGGAAGATAGAAATATTTTTGGCTCAAAAACTCAATTTTTCTCTCTTTTTTCACTCTTTTCTCACTCTTTTTTCTTCAATTTCGTGGTCTCTTTTCTCTCGTACAATATGATCATTCTATATAGGCAATGAGGGAGACTAAAGGTCAAAAAGAAGGTGGGAGACAAGGTGGGAGACAAGAATGTGATAGGAGGGCAAATTTTCAAGGTGGTTGCATGGGATATTCCTTTATGAATGCAAACAAAACCTCTTTTTGACAATGGGGGATGATTAGGTATAATGGAGAATGAGTGGATGCACTTGAATGGCTCAGAAAATAGGTAAATGGGTTGTCCCAACCGAACCAAAACCAAGAAAAAATGGGCTATTGTTGTTTTGGGCCGAGTCAACAAAATCTGCTTTTAAGTCCAACTTCAAATGGGCATATCTCCCCCATATGGACTTGGTTTTAGGCGGTTCTTGGGTCCAAATTGAAGCCCCAGAAGTCTACTTTCCAATGGTGGTGGCCTCACATTTAATTCCAAGTGTACAAAGAGATATGCCTAATTTAGTAAAGGCTGTCTCGGGCTGGGTCAACAAAATCTGCTCTTAAGCCCAACTTCAAATGGGCATATCTCCCTTATTTGGACTTGGTCTGAGGTGGTTCTTGGGTCTAAATTGAAGCCACAGAAGTCTACTTTCCAATGGTGGTGGCCTCACATTTAAATTCCAAGTGTACAAAGAAAAATGCCTAATTTAGTAAAGGCTGTCTCGGGCTGGGTCAACAAAATCTGCTCTTAAGCCCAACTTCAAATGGGCATATCTCCCTTATTTGGGCTTGGTCTGAGGTGGTTCTTGGGTCTAAATTGAAGCCCCAGAAGTCTACTTTCCAATGGTGGTGGCCTCACATTTAAATTCCAAGTGTACAAAGAAAAATGCCTAATTTAGTAAAGGCTACTCATTTCTTTCTTAATGATTTGATACTCATCCTTTTCCTAAACCAGTTTTCTTTCATCCCCTCTTATTTCCTTCAACTCCAAACCTATAAGAAGATGTTTTTTAAATATTTTTCAAAAAGTTTCACCTCCCTTCCATTTATTTCCACTTTGTCCTTACTCGGTGCAATATTTTAATCGAAATGGGAGCCTCGGGACATTGTAGAAACATTTTTAAAAAAAAAAAACATATTTTGAAAAGAGGGTTTTAAGGTCTAAAATAGTTTGGCCAAAAAAATGTGTAAAGGTTGGGATTAAAGCTCAAATTTCATTTTTCTTGTTGAGGATTCTGTGAGAAACACATTCTAATTATCATCATCGGGTAATCAACAGAAACCGCCCAAGTCTTAGGGCTGGTTAAAATGGGGTGTCTACAATGAGTAACAAACTTAAGATTCAGATTTGGAAGATCTGATTGCACAATAGCAGCTCAGGTAGCTGTGCAAAAAGCTAATGGTTTGTGGGTGGATGATCAAGCAATCAAGGTGAAGTTTGCAGAGTTTGGAAGGGAAAGAGTGGAAAAGGGCCCTAGTCATTGTCATCAACCAAAACCATTGAACCCAGTTGTTAAAAGTACAACTAGAAAGAGTACCTTTGTTGCTCGGAGGACCTACGCAGAGGCGGCAAACCCAGTTGTAGAAGGTACTAATACAAAGAATGCCTTTGTCGATCGGTGGACCTACGCTGAGGCAATAAAAAGAGTGGCTGGTGGTGGTGGTGGTCTTTTAACAATAAAGGCAGAGGAAATTGGCAATGGTTGGTTATATGAGAGTGTTGTAGTTCGTCCCAAGGCTATTTATGTAGACATAAAGTTGGCCAAGGAACTAGAAGAAAAAGGTATGGAGGGCATCATGGTTCGAAAAGGAAGGGGTAGGGATGTAGTGATATCCTTTAACTCCAAGGAGGAAATGAACACTAAACTGCAGGTCGTCCGAGAGATAATTAGGGAATGGTGTGATGACATAATCTTATGGAGGCCTGGATTAGTTATGCAACAGGAACGAAGGGTGTGGCTCAGCTGCTATGGTATTCCGTTAAACCTATGGAATAGAGCAAACTTCCTTAGGATTGGCAGTTTATGGGGAGAGGTTCTATACTTGGAAGAGGATAAGTGTCAAACACAATCATTTGATTGCAGAAGGATCATGATTCTTACAAGCAATATGGAGCAGATCAACAAGGTAATAAACTTGGACTGCAAAGGTACATTATATCCTGTGAGGGTGAGTGAAGACCACACCATCATAGAACAAACAATTAAGGAATCATGTATATGCAAGAAGCATCAGGCTCTGGTGGATGATTACACTAGTTCAAATGGCCATAGAAAGCGGAGTAGTGAAGGGATGAACAAAGGTGAAGATGATCATGCTGACAAAGCTGATGAGTCAACCAAGAAGCTGGACCAAAACTCTGAGATGGCAAGAGGTGAGATACTATATGGACAGGATATTGTTGTCCCAATGGACAAGGATTCAAATAGGGAGAGTGACACAGAAGTTGCAGAGTCGTACAGCGTATTGGCCAAGGAAATCAGGGTAGGCGCAAGTCAAAAAATAATGGAGGTGGGTGATACCAAAGACGGCAATACAAAGATGTGTCAAAGAATTGATGATCAGGTATACACTCCTGGCTTTGTTAGGAGTTTAAGTGGATCAAGTTTCAATAAGCCTGGGCTTAATATGGGCCTTACCAAAGGAAGTAATGAATTGGGAGAAATTAATACAAATCAGTCTAGGCCCAATGTAAATGATTGGGTTCAGGCAAATGGGCCTCTCAATATAATCTCTAGTTCATCTCTACTGAAAGAGAAGGATAGGAAGTGTAACTCTGTCCTGCAGAGGAAGAAAGGAAAAAGGAAAGTAACTGTAAAGGCCAAAAATAGCTATCATCCCCCAGGAAGAGGATATTTTGACCTAGTAAGAAGATTTGGAAACAAAGGGGCATTATCAAGCAAAGCAACTACAAAAGGAGTAGTTTTTCGGGCAGCTACAGCTGAAGCATCCCTATCAGCTTCGATGGAGAATGGAGATGATGGAGGCAGACTAATTCTGAATGAAGCCCAAGCTACATTGTAGATGGGAAAACTTTTGGGTGTGAATTTCAATGGGAAAGAGGATGAAGTTCTCAACAAAATTATGGAACTTGAGGTGAAGGACAAAGAAAGAATTCAGAGGGGTATTGGAGCATCTAGATAGTATATCTCTGATTTGGGGTTCAAGAGGTATATTAGATGTTATTATGAAGATAATCCCATGGAACATTAGAGGTGTAGGTAGGCAACAGAACCAAGGTAAGACAGATTCTAATGGAAAGAAAAGTAGATATAGCCTTATTTCAAGAAACCAAAAAACCTTCACTTACAGAAAAGGAAGTCAAATCAATATGGGCCAAAGACAAAATGGATTTTATGGCTGTAGACTCCATAGGCCTATTGTAGACACCCCATTTTTGACCGACCTTAAGACTCAGACGTCACCGATTGAGCGCTCGGTGGTGTTGCATATCGTGCTCGTTCAGAAGCCCCAGAGTCGCGGCCGTGCGCCTTGCCTCCGGACTTCCGAACTCTCTTCTGTGCCTTGTCTCGGTTTGCGAACCAGACTCGGTTTTCTCTGTTTTCTTTCCTGAGGGAAGGGAGTGGTCCTGTAGACCATCTCTCGGTGGCCTTGCGCTACTTTTCGTGGCCGTAGGCCATTTTTCCCATTTCGGAGCCCGGTTCCCGGTTTTCGGAGCCGTTAGGCCGTGTGCCTCGGTTCGGGACCGCCCAACCATCTCCGATTTCTCCGGTTTTTGGCATGCATCTCATTTACTCCCATTTAAGGGACACTGGGGGCTCAGAAACCCACTTCGCAGCCGAACACCACTTCCGGTGCCCGGCAGCCCATTTTCGGGATCCCGAACCACGCGGTTTTGGCCCCGAGCATTCATTTTGCATCGATGTCTGTTCATTTTTGGCAGACACTTCTGTTTGGTCCTTCCGAGGGACACTGGGGTCTCTGAGACCCACTTCGCAGCCGAACACCACTTCCGGTGCCCGGCAGCCCATTTTCGGGATCCCGAACCGCGCGGTTTTGGCCCCGAGCATTCATTTCGCATCGATGTCTGTTCATTTTTGGCAGACACCTCTGTTTGGTCCTTCCGAGGGACACTGGGGTCTCCGAGACCCACTTCGCAGCCGAACACCACTTCCGGTGCCCGGCAGCCCATTTTCGGGACCCCGCGCGGTTTTGGTCCCCGAGCTTTCGTTTTGCATTATTTTTTGTTCAATTTTGGCAGGTATCTCTGTTTCATCATTCCGAAGAACACTGCGGTCTCAGATGCCCACTTCGTGGCCGAACAAAATCTTTTTGTTTGCCCTCAAAATATCTAGATATTTTGCCCTCAAAATATCTAGATATTTTGGGAAAGATATTTCTAACCCTTTGGCCCTCCTTTTAGTCCCTCTTTCTTGTCTATTTTCCATCAGCTGCCGAACCTCATTTGAGAGGAGAAAAAAAATCTTTGAGCCTTGGATATTCAAAAGCTTCCATTTTCCATAGCCAAAACCCTAAAAAGCTTCAAGGTTCTAGGCCATTTCTTCATCATCTTCAAGCACAACCACCACCAATCCATTTCCAGCAGCTAAGGAAGCTTTCTAGCAGCTAGGAGGCACCACTTCTCAAGCAAAGAAGCAGCCAAGACTTGTCTACAAGGGTGAGTGGTCATTTCCCTCTTTCTAGCTCATTTCTTGCATCAAAGTTCTAGCCTATGTATGATCTGATTTCGTGGCTGCTATGAACTGATGAAGTGCTTATTTTGAGCCCCTCTTCAACATTGAAGAAGGGCTCAACCATGTTTGGCCATTCTATATACCACCTCCCTTTGAAATCCACTTTAGGCCCTAATTCTTGCATGTTTTGTTTGACTTGCTTAGCTACTGTTTTGAGCCTCCATCAGGCTTAGAAATAGCCTTGTTTTGGTCTCCTTTTCATGTTATGTTGAGGGCCTTAAGCCATTTGGTTAATGTTTTTGGTACTTGCTTTGTAATTCCTCAAAATTATCGTATTCTTGCATGTTTTGTAGCCTTTTGTGCTTATGGTTTTGGCTCTTGGTCAGAGCTAATAGGGGTCTTATTTTGACCCCCTTTACATGTTTCATGAAGAAGGTTTGGTCATTTGGTGTATAGGTTGCATGTCTCATGATATAGCCTATTTGGAGCTTATTTTGCATAGAATTTCTAGCATGTTTGTATTATGATTTCGAGGCTGCCATCTTCTGCAAAAGTGGTTATTTTTAGGCCCTCTTCAATGTTGTAGAAGAAAGTTTGTCCATTTGAATTTTCTATATACTACCTCTCATTATATTCCTCTTTTGGCCACTAATCTTGCATGATAATGTTGCCATATCTATGCTTACATTTTGGCCATGTTTGTTACTGAAAAATGCCATATTTGGGACTGCCTTGCTACTGTTTTTACTGCCATGAGTCGATTTTGCATGTATAGCATAGCTGTAGGCCATTTCGGGGGGTTATTATAGCATTTCGGGATGATTTCATGCATTGATTGTCATTTCGTATCATTTCGGGACTGTTTTCCCCTTCATATAGCTGCTGAAATTTGATTTGCATGCTTGCATATCATTTCCCATGTCATTTCATGCCTTAATGCATTGCCTCGGTTTGCGTGCCCATGGGCACGCACTTCGAGGCACTCCATTTTCATTCATCGGCAGCCTATGTGAGTGCGGTTGAGACCCTCTCATGTTGGCGTAAGCCCAATCTACATTTTCATGCCATTTCATGCCTGTATGTCACTGCCTCGGTTTGCGTGCCCGTGTGCGCGCATTTCGAGGCACTTCATTTTCATCTCACGGCAGCCTATGTGAGTGTGGTTGAGGCCCTCTCATGTTGGCGTAAGCCCAATTTGCATTTTCATGCTTTGTATGCCATCGCCTCGATTTGCGTGCCCGTGTGCACGCATTTTGAGGCACTTCGGTTTTATCCGATTTGCATTTTCATATCATCGCCTCGGTTTGCGTGCCTGTGTGCACGCATTTCGAGGCACTTCGGTTTTATTCGATTTGCACTTCACATCTCCGCCTCGGTTCGCGTGCCCGTGTGCACGCATTTCGAGGCACTCTGTTTTATCCGCTTGGCATTGCGTATGCCTCTGCCTCGGTTTGCGTGCCCGTGTGCACGCATTTCGAGACATTCTGTTTTATCCGGTTTGCATTGCGTATGCCTCTGCCTCGGTTTGCGTGCCCGTGGGCACGTATTTCGAGGCCCTCTGTTTTATCCGATTTGCATTTCATCATCGTCTCAGTTTGCGTGCCCGTGAGCACGCACTTCGAGGCACCTCATTTTTATCATTCCGGCATCCCGTATGAGTGTGGCTGAGGCCTTCTCATGTTGGTGTAAGCCCATCATTGCATTTCGTGCCTTTATGTCATCACCTCGGTTCGCGTGCCAGTGGGCACGCATTTCGAGGCATCTCATTCTCATAGCATCGTGCATGCTAGGTTGTATGTTAGTTGCATTTCATGCATATCATGCATATTGCACGGGAAACGAGGCACATTTCGTACTCCGCGTACCGGAACATGTCTCAATTCCCCAGTCACCGACACTCCGGATTATCCATGATGGGGCTAGGTTTTGTTGTAGCATTCATTTGCATTCATCCTACATTGAATTGTGCAATTCGGTTCCTCGGCCATCGTGCATCGGTATGCGTGATTGGTGGCACGAGGATCGAGGCATGCATTTATTTGTGAAATACATTGCTATGCCCCTTTCCTGCTCTCTGTTGCAGCAAAATCCAGAATCGGCAACTTTTCGGAGTCCGGCACGCATTTCAAGAAACAGTGCACACAGAGACTAATCGGGGCATCCCAGTGGATTTTCGCGCCAGGCAGCCCAACATACATCATACATCAGAAGCAAGGCAGTCCCTGGCTTGCATGCCAGTTTTACTTTTCTGTAATTAATTTGTTAATTAATTAGAAATTTGTGTATTATTCGGACTGTATTATATTTGGACTGTAATATTCTTTTATTTTGGACTGTATTATTATTTATTCGGACCCTCTGCGCGAGGGCAATGTTGTAATAAGGGTGTGTGAGTGTGATGTATGTCTTCCAACCCCCATTTCTTTCTCCCTTTTATTTATCCGCTTACGATGGTTAGATATAGGGCATATTTCAATTAGCATACAGTATGATAGCATGTTACATCATTCATCTGTTTTGCACGCACCGGGCTCGGCGCATCATACAAACTGCATTTGTATTTCAATTCCAAATTGAATACATGATAGCTGTAGCATTTCATATGCCATGTTTAGAATAGCCGAGCCTGCTATAGTTGCATTATTGCATGTGTTGCATTAGGCATTTCTATATAATTAGGATCATGCATTGATTTCTAATCAGTTTTCTGTTTTGGCTTGGAGTACTCGGTAAGTTTTATGCTTTAGCATCCTTACATGCGTGTGAGTGTTGCCATGATAGCATGCTTACCATGAGGCTAACTGCTTATGTGATATAACTGCCTCATGGTAAGCATGCTATCATGGCAACACTCACACGCATGTAAGGATGCTAAAGCATAAAACTTACCGAGTACTCCAAGCCAAAACAGAAAACTGATTAGAAATCAATGCATGATCCTAATTATATAGAAATGCCTAATGCAACACATGCAATAATGCAACTATAGCAGGCTCGGCTATTCTAAACATGGCATATGAAATGCTACAGCTATCATGTATTCAATTTGGAATTGAAATACAAATGCAGTTTGTATGATGCGCCGAGCCCGGTGCGTGCAAAACAGATGAATGATGTAACATGCTATCATACTGTATGCTAATTGAAATATGCCCTATATCTAACCATCGTAAGCGGATAAATAAAAGGGAGAAAGAAATGGGGGTTGGAAGACATACATCACACTCACACACCCTTATTACAACATTGCCCTCGCGCAGAGGGTCCGAATAAATAATAATACAGTCCAAAATAAAAGAATATTACAGTCCAAATATAATACAATCCGAATAATACACAAATTTCTAATTAATTAACAAATTAATTACAGAAAAGTAAAACTGGCATGCAAGCCAGGGACTGCCTTGCTTCTGATGTATGATGTATGTTGGGCTGCCTGGCGCGAAAATCCACTGGGATGCCCCGATTAGCCTCTGTGTGCACTGTTTCTTGAAATGCGTGCCGGACTCCGAAAAGTTGCCGATTCTGGATTTTGCTGCAACAGAGAGCAGGAAAGGGGCATAGCAATGTATTTCACAAATATATGCATGCCTCGATCCTCGTGCCACCAATCACGCATACCGATGCACGATGGCCGAGGAACCGAATTGCACAATTCAATGTAGGATGAATGCAAATGAATGCTACAACAAAACCTAGCCCCATCATGGATAATCCGGAGTGTCGGTGACTGGGGAATTGAGACATGTTCCGGTACGCGGAGTACGAAATGTGCCTCGTTTCCCGTGCAATATGCATGATATGCATGAAATGCAACTAACATACAACCTAGCATGCACGATGCTATGAGAATGAGATGCCTCGAAATGCGTGCCCACTGGCACGCGAACCGAGGTGATGACATAAAGGCACGAAATGCAATGATGGGCTTACACCAACATGAGAAGGCCTCAGCCACACTCATACGGGATGCCGGAATGATAAAAATGAGGTGCCTCGAAGTGCGTGCTCACGGGCACGCAAACTGAGACGATGATAAAATGAATCGGATAAAACAGAGGGCCTCGAAATACGTGCCCACGGGCACGCAAACCGAGGCAGAGGCATACGCAATGCAAACCGGATAAACAGAATGTCTCGAAATGCGTGCACACGGGCACGCAAACCGAGGCAGAGGCATACGCAATGCCAAGCGGATAAAACAGAGTGCCTCGAAATGCGTGCACACGGGCACGCGAACCGAGGCGGAGATGTGAAGTGCAAATCGAATAAAACCGAAGTGCCTCGAAATGCGTGCACACGGGCACGCAAACCGAGGCGATGATATGAAAATGCAAATCGGATAAAACCGAAGTGCCTCAAAATGCGTGCACACGGGCACGCAAATCGAGGCGATGGCATACAAAGCATGAAAATGCAAATTGGGCTTACGCCAACATGAGAGGGCCTCAACCACACTCACATAGGCTGCCGTGAGATGAAAATGAAGTGCCTCGAAATGCGCGCACACGGGCACGCAAACCGAGGCAGTGACATACAGGCATGAAATGGCATGAAAATGTAGATTGGGCTTACGCCAACATGAGAGGGTCTCAACCGCACTCACATAGGCTGCCGATGAATGAAAATGGAGTGCCTCGAAGTGCGTGCCCATGGGCACGCAAACCGAGGCAATGCATTAAGGCATGAAATGACATGGGAAATGATATGCAAGCATGCAAATCAAATTTCAGCAGCTATATGAAGGGGAAAACAGTCCCGAAATGATACGAAATGACAATCAATGCATGAAATCATCCCGAAATGCTATAATAACCCCCCGAAATGGCCTACAGCTATGCTATACATGCAAAATCGACTCATGGCAGTAAAAACAGTAGCAAGGCAGTCCCAAATATGGCATTTTTCAGTAACAAACATGGCCAAAATGTAAGCATAGATATGGCAACATTATCATGCAAGATTAGTGGCCAAAAGAGGAATATAATGAGAGGTAGTATATAGAAAATTCAAATGGACAAACTTTCTTCTACAACATTGAAGAGGGCCTAAAAATAAGCACTTTTGCAGAAGATGGAAGCCTCGAAATCATAATACAAACATGCTAGAAATTCTATGCAAAATAAGCTCCAAATAGGCTATATCATGAGACATGCAACCTATACACCAAATGACCAAACCTTCTTCATGAAACATGTAAAGGGGGTCAAAATAAGACCCCTATTAGCTCTGACCAAGAGCCAAAACCATAAGCACAAAAGGCTACAAAACATGCAAGAATACGGTAATTTTGAGGAATTACAAAGCAAGTACCAAAAACATTAACCAAATGGCTTAAGGCCCTCAACATAACATGAAAAGGAGACCAAAACAAGGCTATTTCTAAGCCTGATGGAGGCTCAAAACAGTAGCTAAGCAAGTCAAACAAAACATGCAAGAATTAGGGCCTAAAGTGGATTTCAAAGGGAGGTGGTATATAGAATGGCCAAACATGGTTGAGCCCTTCTTCAATGTTGAAGAGGGGCTCAAAATAAGCACTTCATCAGTTCATAGCAGCCACGAAATCAGATCATACATAGGCTAGAACTTTGATGCAAGAAATGAGCTAGAAAGAGGGAAATGACCACTCACCCTTGTAGACAAGTCTTGGCTGCTTCTTTGCTTGAGAAGTGGTGCCTCCTAGCTGCTAGAAAGCTTCCTTAGCTGCTGGAAATGGATTGGTGGTGGTTGTGCTTGAAGATGATGAAGAAATGGCCTAGAACCTTGAAGCTTTTTAGGGTTTTGGCTATGGAAAATGGAAGCTTTTGAATATCCAAGGCTCAAAGATTTTTTTTCTCCTCTCAAATGAGGTTCGGCAGCTGCTGGAAAATAGACAAGAAAGAGGGACTAAAAGGAGGGCCAAAGGGTTAGAAATATCTTTCCCAAAATATCTAGATATTTTGAGGGCAAAATATCTAGATATTTTGAGGGCAAACAAAAAGATTTTGTTCGGCCACGAAGTGGGCATCTGAGACCGCAGTGTTCTTCGGAATGATGAAACAGAGATACCTGCCAAAATTGAACAAAAAATAATGCAAAACGAAAGCTCGGGGACCAAAACCGCGGGGTCCCGAAAATGGGCTGCCGGGCACCGGAAGTGGTGTTCGGCTGCGAAGTGGGTCTCGGAGACCCCAGTGTCCCTCGGAAGGACCAAACAGAGGTGTCTGCCAAAAATGAACAGACATCGATGCGAAATGAATGCTCGGGGCCAAAACCGCGCGGTTCGGGATCCCGAAAATGGGCTGCCGGGCACCGGAAGTGGTGTTCGGCTGCGAAGTGGGTCTCAGAGACCCCAGTGTCCCTCGGAAGGACCAAACAGAAGTGTCTGCCAAAAATGAACAGACATCGATGCAAAATGAATGCTCGGGGCCAAAACCGCGTGGTTCGGGATCCCGAAAATGGGCTGCCGGGCACCGGAAGTGGTGTTCGGCTGCGAAGTGGGTTTCTGAGCCCCCAGTGTCCCTTAAATGGGAGTAAATGAGATGCATGCCAAAAACCGGAGAAATCGGAGATGGTTGGGCGGTCCCGAACCGAGGCACACGGCCTAACGGCTCCGAAAACCGGGAACCGGGCTCCGAAATGGGAAAAATGGCCTACGGCCACGAAAAGTAGCGCAAGGCCACCGAGAGATGGTCTACAGGACCACTCCCTTCCCTCAGGAAAGAAAACAGAGAAAATCGAGTCTGGTTCGCAAACCGAGACAAGGCACAGAAGAGAGTTCGGAAGTCCGGAGGCAAGGCGCACGGCCGCGACTCTGGGGCTTCTGAACGAGCACGATATGCAACACCACCGAGCGCTCAATCGGTGACGTCTGAGTCTTAAGGTCGGTCAAAAATGGGGTGTCTACACCTATCTGGTGGGCTCCTATGCATTTGGGATCCTGAGGTGTTTCAACTACAAGCTTATTGTAGCAGTAGAAGATTTATCCTACTGTCAGGTACTCTGTTCAATTCATTTGATTGTGTTATTCTTAATTTATATTCTCCAAATTCAGTTGGTGATAGAAAGAAATTATAGGATAGCTTGATTAAATTGAAGATGAACTTCCAAAATCCTTGGTGTTTATGTGGAGACTTCAATGAAATCGAGAATATAAGTGAGAGAAAAGGTTGCAATAGGAGAGATAGGGGAATGAAGGATTTAAATGATATTATTGAGAAATGTGAATTAAATGACATGCCATTACTTGGGAGGAAGTTCACATGGTGTAACTCAGCAGAATGTGAGAAGTGGAGCAGAATTGATAGAGTCCTAGTAGACCCAAAATGGTTAAAGGTGTTTAATTTAAAACTTTAGGGACTACCTAGACTTATTTCTGATCACTATCCTCTATTGCTGATAGAGGATGAGCGAGATTGGGGCCCCAAGCCTTTCAGATTCCTTAATGCTTGGGTCTTGCATTTCAATTTTTCAGCTGTTATAGAAAATCTTTGGAAGGAAACAGTGGTTAAGGGTTAGGCTGGCTTTACTCTACAAATAAAATTGAAGACTTTGAAGCATACTCTAAAAGCCTGAAGCAAGGAGGTATTTGGGAATGTTACTTTCAAGTTGAAATCAGCTGAAGAGGAACTTCAGTCATTAGATCTTATTGTTGAATCTAGAGATCTGATGGATGATGAAATATTAAGGAGAATATAAGCTTGTGTGGCTTCATTATCTCCCACCCAAAGTTTAGTTCTTCTGTTGGTTATCCTGGAAAAATAAAATCAAAACTTCTGTTTTCCTTCAAATAATTGGTGTCTTACCAGGCAATGCCCCCACTTTTTGCATTTTCTGTAAGAATGAGAGCGAAACAGCATATCATCTATTGTTGTATTGCCCCTTTGCTTGGAGGTTATGGTCTACTATGTTGAGCTAGTGAGATCTACAAGGGGCCTTTCCAGGATCAATCGATAACTTACTACTCTGGTGGGATGGTGTAAGACTTAAAAAGTGGGAGAGGAAGATTTGGAGAGCTATTCCCCCTGTTGTGTTGTGGTTCTTATGGAAACATCGAAATGATTGTATTTTCAATGACATCGCTCCAAATCTGCCTAATCTGTGAGAATTGGTCAATATTAGAATTGCAATTTGGCAGAGACCAATCCTCAAGGTGTATCATATAAATGTTCATGACTTCATATCAAATTTACGGGAAATCAGGTTTTGTATGGGCAATAGTAGGCAGCTGAGCCTTGGTGATTGACAAAAGAGGGAGGTAGATGCACTGATCTGATATGGGGGTTGTTCGTTGCTTCTGCTGCACTAATCTGATATGGGGATAATTCACTGTTATGATCTGATATGGGGATTTTTGATCTAATATGTTTGTACACTAATTTGCAGGGTTGTCCTCTCTTTGTGGAGACTGTTATGTTTTTATGTTGTATTTTGTTGGTTGCTCACCAACTTCGGGGGTGCTAGCAAATGATAGGATGGGCTTTTGATGCCAACTTAGTTAGGATGATCTTGCTCATCATGATACTTTTACACTCTCCTTTCTTTATTGATGTAAATTGTTTTGTACCTTGTTATTTGCTATTTCATCAATAAAGTTTCTTTTTTCCGATCAAAAGAAAAAGAATCATATTTATGAAATGCTATTTTATATGAATGAATGAATGTCCCTTTTCGAAATGTATTCATGGCATCCATTAATAAAGCCATTGCTTGGGGAAAATAATACCATGGCCCTTCGTAAATAAGGCCCTCTCCTAGGTGAAAGAATACTATGGCCCTTTGTTTGATAAGGCCCTTGCTTGAGGGAAACAATATCAAGACCCTTTGTTATATGAGTACAGAGGTCTCTATTGACCTGAGTGGTCCCTTTGCTTGACCTATAAGGTCTTTTTGTTTAGACCCATGTGGTCCCTTTTGTTGACCTTCATGGTCCCTTTGCTATATGCCTTTGGGTCCTTCGTATTCAACTGAATGTATCATGTATAATATTTTGTTAATGTATTTGATACGGAAAATACCCTATTTGATTCGGATATGTGTTTCATTTGAAAAAGTATGGATTTAAATATGATAAATTTTGGCTTTAAAAATGATGATATATGATATTGGAAATGTAAAATATGGCAAGTATTCTATTTTGAAAACGATATAAGATTCATTTTGAAAAATTGTAAGACATGCTTTTCAATTGTTATGGATTTCATTCATTAACTTCTTTATTTTGGTATTACTCACTGGACTCTAACTCACCCCTCAACCTTATATATATGTAGGTGAGCAATTGAAAGATCGGTAATAAAGTTTGTTCCAGAGTCCGCCCTTTGCATCAAGCCACCTAAGTGTGCTTCCGTGTCAAGGCTTTAATTTTTACTTTTATCGAGCTTTGGTTAACCTTTGTATTTTGTTAAAAATCTTTTATGTAGTGTATGAGATACGTATAAGATATGTCTTCGTATATGTATATATTAAAAATGTGTTGAGAATGTTTTAATTATTTCAGTTGATCATGTATGCACAACTCAATGGACATTATTCATTTTGTTTTGCTTCCGCTTCAGGCCCCGATATTAATTAAATATTTTTGAAATTTTCTCTTTGAGGCCTAATTACAGGCCAATCATGGCCTAAACCTTGAGGGACGAGTTTGGGTCGTAACACCATCTCTTAAGATCATTGACTAAGGCCAAGTTTGGGAAGACTAAATAAATGCACTTTTTGTCTTTTTTGACTAAAAAATTGAGGTTGAAAATATGGATGTTTGGGTTAACTTTTTGATTTTTTATGGAAAAATGTGTAATAAAAAATTGTGAAAATTGGTTTTTAGAGGAAAATTTGAATTGGGAATTGTGCAGCCCCGTAATTGTTGACTTTTGGTGAATAGTGTTAACTTTTTAACTTTTTGAGTAACTTTTTGACTTTTTGGATTATTTTAAACATCCCAAACTTAGCCTAAAAGATGATCTTTTCCTAAAATCAAATATAAAAACACGGATTGTCGACCTTCCAATTTATTTGTCCATATTCTAAAATCTCTACCTAAAATCTTACATTCCTTAAAATAAATTAAACAAAAATCAATTCAAATCTATTGAAATCGTTTTGTTTTTTTTTTTTTTTTTCTCCTTATAATTAATTTGTAAAACTAATTTGGTTGTTTTCCTATAATTAAATTGTTTCCCTATAAATAAATTAAATAAATTGATTTGGCTATTTCTCATACTAAATTTGTGAATTTTTAAGTTAAAAATAATTTTTTTTCTTCATAATTTATGACTTAGAAAAGGAAAGATGAAGAAAATCCTTCTTGTGCATTATTTCTCTAACCAATTCTTTCTTCTACCCCAAAACTCTAGCCATCATACATTTCACATTCTCTAAGTCATTCACATCCTCCTCATCCTATAAATATCACATTAATGGAATGATACAATTCATTATTTTTTTCTCTATCTTTATGAGACAATTAGAGATTAGTTAATATTTAGTTTTTTGCATTCTTTAAACAAACACTTTCATCCTTTAAGTACACTTTTTTTTATACCATTTTGTTTTTGTTTTTGCATTCCATATTTTATGTATCATTTGTCCCTCTACTCTCTACTGACCATTATTTGTTTTTTTTTTTTTTTTTTTTTGCTTATAACCATTTTTTTTTTGTTGGAAAATATTATTTCACTAGAATGTTTATGCAATATTACCCAAAAATAATGTGATAGTGTCATTTGTATAATAAAAAATATGTCAATGGACTATTTATTACAAAGTGATTGATCAAAATTCAACCAAATTATTATTAATAATTTTTTTGTATTGATTTTATATTTGTATATTACTACTCTTTTTTATTTTCTATTTTTAATATTTTGTAACATCATGATATATGTTAGTTGATAATTAGTGTAGAGTATTACTTCAAAAATACCTAATAATTTTTTCTTTAATATTTTTATAACTTTACTTTAATATTTTTATCTGCAGTTGATTTTATTTAAAAATATCAATTCAAAAAAATATTTACATAAACAAATAACTATAAATTTTGTTTGAATTGAATTGATATTTTGTTTGAATTGATTTTTGTTTAATTTTGTTTTAAAACATTATAAAAATATCTACAGTTGTTTAGATTAAAGTGAAATTACAAAAATAATTACAACACTATAAAAAATATTACATTTAATATGTTTTTTCAAAGCTATTAAATATGTATGAATATGTACATTTTATTATGAAAAAAAAAATACTAATGATGTATGTTTACCAATTTAAAAATATTTACATAAACAAATTGGTTAAGTGATTCTTGAATTTGTGTAGATTGATATAAATCTAACATGACTTAGGTACCTTGATCATTTCATAAAATTTTAAAAAAATTAAAAATTAAAAATACCCTTATATTTTACGGTCAACTCTTTTTCTTTTTTTTTATCATCAAAACAAATCTTTATTGATGAAATCATATGAATTATGTATGAGTACATCAATAAAGAGGAGCTTAGAGCTAACAAAAGCTCCAAGCTCCAGTTGGAGAGATACCAACAACAAACAAGGGAAGGAAAAACCAGAAAAAACAAAGGCCAACCACATGAACCAACAGCAGCAGAGCAAAAGTGGCTGTGAAACCATGAACAGATAGATAGCAGATATAAATCATGAATTGCACTGCAGCCCTTCAAGTCATTCTACACAGCTATTACCTCCCAACAGCAGAGTGAATAGAGCCAAGGCAGAGGTAAACCAGATAGAAACAAATAGCAGAGAAGAACCAAGACTTGTACTGCAGCCCTACAATTCATTCTACATAACCATGAACTCCCACCAAGCACACCCAGTTCCTTCACTTCTGCAGCAAATAGATAGCAGATATAAATCATGAATTGCACTGCAGCCCTTCAAGTCATTCTACACAGCCATTACCTCCCAACAGCAGAGTGAATAGAGCCAGGGCAGAGGTAAACCAGATAGAAACAAATAGCAGAGAAGAACCAAGACTTGTACTGCAGCCCTACAATTCATTCTACATAACCAAGCACACCCAGTTCCTTCACTTCTACAGCAGATGGTATTTGCATTACCCTCAATCCTCCATGACTTTTGGATCTGCACATCATCAATCAAGAACAGGTATTCAACCAAACCAATAAATCACCAAAAATATTGCTGCAGCATACTACCAGGAATTCAATCCTTTTGAATCTGTGCATCATCAACCAAGAATAAAGTAGCTTCTTCACAAGCTAGCAAAAACAGAGATGCCCTGACTAAACCCATCAAAACTCCACCCAGCTCAATACAACAAAGCACCTCCAAAGCACATTCTGATCTGCCCTAAATTACAGATGAAATCATTGGTTGAGAAATGGAACTCTTTCAGATTTGGAAGCAACCACAGAGCAATCCTAGTCTTAACCAATTCACACAACTCCATCAAATTTGGGTTAGCTGCCTTAAACATACATTCATTTCTAAGTTTCCAAATTGACCACAGCACAGCCAGTGGGATAGCACTCCAAATCTTTCTTTCCAGCCTCTTCATCCTTCCTCCAACCCACCATAGCAGCAGCTGATCTACCGAGCCTGGGATTTTACGGTCAACTTAAATTTATCATACATTATCAATTGACAAATCAAATTTTACCAATACAAGAATATTTTTCCTATTGTACTTACTAAAATAAATATAAAAAGTCAAACATTTCAATTCAATTTTTTTGTCACATCAGCCTAAAATAAAGAGAGATAGAAGATGAGTGAGAGAGAGAAAGAGTGACAAACAAAAAAAAAAGCAAAAAAAAGATTGTTATATCACTTGACAAATTATGATAGAAGGATTTCGTTAATTGTGTAATTATACATGACCGAAAGAATAATTTTTGTAATTTTAGAAAATTCGTTTGTTTAATTTTACCAATTGAATTATTATATATCTATTTGTTATATAATACTTAGGACAAAATATTAATAGCAACAAAAACTAAAATAAAATAAAATTTGTGTAACTCATGCCATATTTGGGATGCTATCTTTTTGATTAAAAAGTCAAGAAACTTAAAGAATGCTAAAATGTGTTTGGCATATACCCAAAAAAAAAAAAAAACAGAAAAAAAAAAAGAGGTTCAAAAAATCTTTGTATTAGTTTGAAAACACCAAACAATCCTTATGAGTGAATGCATAGGTGTTTACACATTTGGAAGGATAAAACAGAAAATTTAAGTAATGAAAAAAATATTTGCATTTTCCCATACAATAAAAAACTCATTCCTAAATACATTAACATTTTTCTGTCTCTTAAAAAATCCAAAAAAGCACTTAAAAAGTTAATTTCAAACACTCAATTTTGTTAAAAAAAAAGGTTAAAACTTACTCTGCCTCTATTTGGGAAGATGGGTTGGGATGGGTTTGAGACTATTTTAACCACAAAAAGTCAAAATAGGTTTTTTAGCCTAATAAGACAAAATATCACATCTAATCCATAATCATTACACTTTTCTCTCATAAAAAGTCAAAAACGCCAAAAAGTCCTTCACAAACGAAACTTTTAAATCTCAGACTAAAATAGTCAAAAAACTAAAAAGTCAAAAAGTCAACACACTTCCCAAACGAACCCTTAATATTATTATTATTTTTTTAAAATTGTTTTGAATTAATTTAAAAATAAATTTATTGATGATTATTTAATCCCGTACATTGCATGGGTGATATACTCGTGTATATGTATATATATATATTTTTTTGATCAGTAAATAAACTTTATTGAAGTAACAACATATAAAAATATGGATTACATCAATAAAGAAAAGATAAAGAGCAAAGAGCATCATAGTGCTACCCTTCATTCCAACAAGATTGGCACCAAGAGTAACACCTTATCATCTGCTAGCTCAATGCAAGGGTTGGTGAGAAACCAACACCACAAAAAGAAACAAAAAAGAACACAAACAACTACAGTGGGTAAAAACAAAACATCACCACAGAACACCCACACCCCCAGCATTCAGTAACCAATGTTTAGCATACTAATGCATAGTGTGTTTGTGTGTGTATATATATATGTATATCAATTTTAAATATCTTTTTGAGAATCAACTATTATCGATCATGATATTTTTTGTGAAATAATGAGTCTAGAAAAAAAATCGTTATTCACCCAAAAAAAAAAAAAATCGTACTTTTAATATATTTTTTTAAATTAACGGATTTTAAGGTCATTATCTTATTTCAATTATTTTACTTTCCTAATAGCACCAATAGGCTATTAAAATTTAAAAACAAAAAATCCAAGTTGAGGATTCGGACTAGGGTGGGAAATCAAAGTTCACATAGTGGAGCTGGAGGTGTACTATGTATTGATTTCATGCAACATTTTAGTGGGAGATCCGACAGTAGTATCTAATAAACGCAACTCACAAGTTGAGACAGAGATATTCTATGTACTAATAATTAAAGAAAGAAAGAGAGGTTTTATATCACACGAGCCACAAGGTTGAGCTGGATTTCCTTGCTTACGTGTTGATCAACAGCTATCTCTTCCAATGGGCACAAAAATTAACCAGTTGCTATTATTATTATATAATAATGAAGTGGCCTCCTTTCAATATCTTCAAAGATCCATTCGTTTCCTATCAAGGATTTTGCCTTGTAAAGTTATCTTTTTTTTTCTTTTTTTTTAAATCGGTAAAGGAAATTTTTATTGATGAAAGTATACAAGATATGATACAATACATCAATAAAGAGGAGTTTGGAACTAAGACAAAGCTCCAAGTGCCAGTTGGTGAGGAACCAACAAACCAAAGAACAAAAGATGCAGCCTCAACAAGCTTAGAAGAAAAAAAAAACACAAAAAAACCCGAGATTAAAGTTATCTTAAATTACATAAAAATGAGATTAAAGATTTTGTTGGGGTTCACTTGGTCAATTGGCTACATACACCCAATATATGATGCTCTGCTATTTGCACCCATAAAATTTCTAAGTTCATTCATATTCTGCCTAAATGAATTTTCCAGAATTAAATTTTTAAATTTTCATATTACACCTATAATCTTACAAAAAGTACTCTTATTGTTAACTTCTAAAACCTTAAGCCAACGCCCACTCACACTAATTAACCACATCATTAATTTTAAATTGTGTGCAACTCAACCTCGGATTTTTTTTTAAAGATTTAGCACCACAAAGAATCTGAATAGCTTATTTTAATCATACGTAATCTTTCACACAATCTCTAAATACTCACTTTATGCCAATATATAATATGTTATAGAAAAATTTATTCACATAATTTCTTCTTTATAAATCTCTCAAAAAATATGACAAGAAAAAAGTAAATTAATCACCCACCCTTCTCTTCTCTCAAAACCTTCGAATCAACATTGTCATGTCATTTGCAAAATTTATATAAATATAGTACTGTATAATGAATAACTTATTTTAATCATATGCAATTTTCACACAATCTCTAAAGTTCACATTTCATGCCAATGTATAATATATTATACAATAATCCCAAATGGATCACTTCATACCAGTTGCAAGTAAATAAATAATATAAGATCGAAGATCTAGGCATAAATTTAACTAAGATCTAGGTGGTGATTTCCTTTATCTTTTGATTAAAAAATTAGAGCACCATCCTCATAAAGTAATACCACCTTCCTTCATGTCCATCCAATATGATACAACTATTTATATATACCTCCACCAGCCCACTGCATCTCTTCACCAAATAACTTACCAACCTCTCTCTCTCTCTAGAAATATGGGTGCTCCTCAAAATCTCTCCTCTTTTAGATGTGAACTCAGAATCGTTAGAGCGAAAAACATAGAGTTGAAATCCAATGGACACTTGTTTGTCAGATGCTATCTCTCTGCAGGAAAAAACAACAGGGTCCGACTAGACAGCCAAGAAATCTCATCAAAATCCGACTTGTTTTGGAATGAAACGCTCTCGTTAGAGTGTTCGGGTACCCAAGACTCCATGGAGATGCTGCTGATGCAAGGAAGTGTTGTTTTTGAACTTCGGTGGAGAAGCAGCCTACCGGTTCTTGGGAAAATTGGAGGATCACATCTCTTGGGTAGAGCTGAGATTCCATGGAAAACTGTCTCCGAGACCCCGGAGATGGAAATTGAGAAATGGGCAGTCATGGTTCCAAAAAGTAGACGCGTACATGAAGATATCAAGCCACCTGCAGTGCAAGTAGCAATGAAGCTTAAAGTTCCGACAGTAAAAGAGGCGATGTCGGTGCCAGTGCCGGTGTTGATGCCGATGACGATGAGGAAGAGGAGAAATAATCAAAGGGTGACAAATTCAGATGAGTGTGGATGCATGGACGTTGGGTGCAATTGTGCAGATTATGATATGTTTGCACTAGGTGCAGCTTTGGATGGCTTTTAGGTTGGCAAGCCACTTAGAAGCTCTAGGGTTGGTGTGAATATTTTTTTGCCTTTATTCCTAAATTTTTAATTGAGACAACTGAATACATGACGGTGTGCGGCACAGTAGGACTCTTCAGAAATGCTTTGATACTTTAATTGAAATGCAATTTATTACTTATTTCATCTCAATTGACATTGTATATAATGAAATCTGACGTGTATAAGTCCATAAAGTTCATGAATTACTATAAATAACTCAAGCCCATCACTTGGAGCCCAATACATAACCCAGCTGGTGAGGTTCAGAACAGCTGGAATCCAACATGACATAAAGAGCCAATGACATTCAGACACATAGCAGGTGAAGGACAAGCCACATCAGCAGACAAAGATCTACAAAGTTATTGCCACTGCACATCACTATTAATGCAGCCTATCACAGCATTTATTACGACAACACCTCTCCGTCGGAACAGGACCCCCTTACCCTGAACAAGGTAAGTTACAGCATAGACTTGCGGCGAGGAGGGCAGGTCGGAAGGAACAGGGAAATGATTACCAAAGGATATAAGCAAACGTTAAAGACAAGAAGAATGTTAAGCTTTTTATCTCTAATCTCTCTCCACACCCTACTTCTCCTTCTAACTTGCTCGTCGGAGGGTTCACTGGGGGACTACCCCGTTCCCCGTTGGACTTGTTTGCAGGTAATCTGGTGGGCTTGATCATCTGGACGTGGGTATTGAGGAGTTTGGACCTGTCCGACCCATTCACTGGGACAAACTGTACCATCAAAATCTAAGTTGGCAAAAAATTTGTATCGCTAGTGTTCTATTTATTTCATCTGAATTCATGGTATATATATGAATGCCATATCTAAATTGATAATTCATTTCATACGAATTTACAATATATATACATGTAATCAAAATAAAATCATAAATAACTATGACAACCCCACCACCTATAATATCTTGCATTTAATTAATTAAAGAGATTTGCATTTTAATTAGTTATTATTCTAAGTTAGTTTGGGATTTATGAGAATTATGAAGTCTGATTATTAAGGATTTATTTTGAAATTAGAAATTGAACGTTCAAATGGCTTAAGGAGGTAAAATTGATGTGTTAAATCAGTTTAATTTCAAGTATTTGACCATATAGGAGTTTAATTAAATATTCGATTCAATTTTATAAAATTGAGATTTGATTAATTGGGTCCGAATTGGAGTTAATTATGTTATGAGGATTGGGAATTATGATTCTTATTAATTAAATTTACTTATGAGATGTCCAATTTAGAAATGTAATTTATTGACGGAAATTTTGAGTTTGATCTTGAATTGAAGGCATTAATGATTCAATAATACTAGGTATCATGAAAAGTCTTCATGAAGAATCTCCACCCTTGGATTAGTTTATAATGTTTGTAATGTTTTATTATATGTTATACAATCACCTTTAGATTAGTTTCATGAAACTTTTCATGATATTCTTTTCATGATGCGTAGCATTACTCTTAATGATTTGAGAAACTAAAATTAATGAGCTTAATAAGTTTAGTTGAATATTTGGAGCCTTTTGGGAGTTTAATTGAAAATTTAATTCAGATTAGTAAAATTAAATAGGATTAAATTAAGCCTTAATTGGGATTAATTAAGTTAATTAAGTTTTGTGGTAATCATGACTAGTTAGGACTAAGTTAATTAAAGATTATAGATAATTCATTAAGCCTAATCATTGATTAATTAAGTTGATGAGAAATTGGCAAATTAATCTAATCAAACTCAAGTTAATTAAAATATTAGTGAAAGTTCTAGAGAATTTGAGAAAATTCTTAAACCCTCACGTTTTTATGTTTATGAGTGTGTACATGTGGAGAGAGAGTAGGCAATTTCATTTCCCTTCTTTGTGCTTGAGCATTGAGTTCAAGAACTGTATAGAGAGAGAGAGAAGAAAAGAACGAGAGCGCAAGTCTTGTGTAAGTAATTGGAAGAAGTAAACTCAAGAATTCAACAATCTAAGACTTCAAGTAAGAAATTAAAGTTTAAATGTTATAGATAATTTACTCAAAAGCTGAAATCAAGAAGTAATTGGGTTCATGCTTTAGTCAAACAGATGGAGCTAGCATATGATTGAACTCTCTTTTCAGTGACAACCTTTAGTTGGGATCGTCTAACTTAGCTATGTTACTTTTTGCTCTTCTCTACTTTATTGATACTTGTGGTGTATCTTATACTTTCCCTATTATCAATAAAGCTTTCATTTTTGCTGATCAAAAAAAAAAAAAAAAAGTAATTATGTTCAATTTCATGAAATTAGAAAGAAATTAAGGAAAGAATGAAGAAAATTTCAGTTAAGTTTGATAGTTAAGAAATTAATATTGTAATTTAATATTTGAGTTTGATTTATGTCATCTTTCATAAATTTGAAGTTCATCCTTACTTGTATCTTGGAATTTCAAGGTTTTAGACTTTAATTCATGTTTTAAAGGTTTGTGAGTTTGAATTTGGATTTGATATGAAGAAAATTAATAAAAATCTAAATTAGAGCAATTCAAGAATTAAATTATGATTTGGTTTTAAAAATATAAAATTAGTTAGTTTTGATCTTAAATTCATACATGCAAATGCTTTTCTAAGAGTTTCATAACTTCAATTTCATGATTTAAAGAAAAATAGAAAAGAATTAGAAATCAATTTCATGTAATTTAAAAGGTGTCACGCCCCACTTTTTATTACTCGAAGTCATTACCAAGTTCCTTAACTTAATTCAATTTCAGAGATAACATGCGGAAATAAACTCAAATGTTCCATTAAAAGTAATGAACAACAATTCTCTCATTCGAATGGAAATTAAATACAACATGAGCATTCTAAATAAATTGCCCTCAGGCTTACAATATTAAATAATCAAATGAAGGGTACAACCCTTTTACACATATGGCATTCCGCCTACAACAAAGAGGCCCCGTGGCCAACAAATAAGAAGATCCCAAATCTTGTAGCACATCCTGCTAAATACCTGAAAAAGATTCAACAACGTGGGATGAACATATAGTCCAGTAGGGATCTCAACATGATCCTCAACAATAACAACATTACAGATAGCTATGATCATGAACACTCATTCTCGTACTAGAATAATAATGTGACAGTTTATACAAAATACATATATATATATATATGAACTTCTCTCGAAAACAACTATTTCATTTAACGCTATAAGCGATTCATCTTTCCTTTTTCCTTTCATTAACCCTCGTTCCCAATCTTTTATAACATTAACAACTACTTAGGAAAATAGATTCACTAAGCCCATTACTCTCTCTCATTTCCCACACATACAACAGATGTTCCTTTTCAAAACATATTTCAAAAATGTTTGATTTTCTTTACACTTCCAAAAGATAAAAGGGCATTTCGATTCAATCCCAATTCTATCATAACTATACATGCATACCTTTATACAAAAGGGAAATAACAACTCAACTATATGCATAAGATAAACCAATGAGGCAACTCGGCCCTCCAAAACTGTAACCAACACAATCCACAATGTTCCCAGATACACTGAAACAATAACAACAAAACTTTGTTCTACTAGCTATGTGCGTAGTAAGCCAAAGATACACTTCTCATAACAAACTACCAATTTACCAGGCGCTAGCTGGAAGGGTGTGGTACCTTAGATTATCAGCTCATACAGTTCTCCAGGCGCTAGCTGGAAGGTAACGGTACCTTTGATTATCAGCGCAGGGTATAACACCAACAACCACAATACAACAATCCACACACACTGGAGTACAACCCCTCTCTTCTCCCTAACAAATATACATATATATAATGTATCTCAACATTTCATCACATACGATGTTCAATCAACAATGGTGTAATGTGTACACGACAATTCAACGCAACCGTGTCATCCTCCACCGATGACCAAGGACAAAACCTCTAGATGCAAGTATTTAATACCTCTATTAAAAGACTCAATTATCATGAGATCACAAACCCAACAACAACATTAACATGGTAGTTTAAGATACAACCTCCACATATGTGTGTTCAACACTCATATTACAACAATCCAATTCTCATACCTTTTGTTTTCACAAATTCAATTCCATGGACAATAAGGTCATAACTCATTTTAATCCACTACATTCTTTTCAAAGCCATCCCAATTTAATTATGCAAATTAAGTCATAATCATTAAATTAGGGTTTTCCTCCCTCTTTATCAATATTAACCTAAAAGGTTCAATTATCAACAACAAACAACAATAATCACATTTAAGACCCAAAATACATAAGTATTTGCCCAATGATCAAAACCCCTCTATTAATTTATTAAATCAAATAAAATTAGGGTTTCCTCTCCTTTCAACAATAACATGCTAACTAACACTCCAATTAGCCTAAACCACAACTAATGATAATAAACCCATAACCAACAACCAATCCAAGGTCCAACCTCATGATTTTCAACAAATCCAACATGATATAATTTTCATGCAATACAAAAACTACCACATGTCTATCTATAGACGGAGTATTGAAAAGAAACACAGAGAATCCCTACCTCAAATGGAGAACTCAACTGGAGAAGATGACCCGAAATCAAAGTGCTCCAAATCCACTATTCTTCAGATTAAGATGTAGCCCTCGACCCACTCTATCTTTTTAACAAAGGATCTAGGGTAGAAATACACTCTAAGTAGATCAAACCTAAGAGAGAATGTGTGTAGAGGGAGAGAAAAGTCGGACCTAGGGTTTGGAATCAAAAAGGAGATGAAAAAGTGATTTAAAACCCGTTGCTGCCTATTTAACCTGACAGGCTTGCTCGAGCGAAGACTTGGTCGCTCGAGCAACCAGACACAGAAAACCCTCGATCGAGCCAAGAATGCCTCGCTCGAGCCAACAACCCAGAAGCTCGCTCGAGCGAAGGAAAGCTCGCTCGAGCGAAGAACTCAAACCCTCAGGTCTGCAACCAGACGCACGCTCGAGCGAAGAACGAACCAGCTCGCTCGAGCGAAGAAAAGCTCGCTCGAGCCAAGAAACACTGCTCTCAGGTCTATACTAGACGCAATCGCTCGCTCGAGCGAAGAAAACCTGGCTCGAGCCACCAGGCACAAAATACAACCCTCGCTCGAGCGACCAACCCAAAAACTGGACAGCAACACTTGGTTTCCGAACCCAACCAACCTGTAACAAACCTGCCCAACACATCCTATAACTCAAAAATAAGAAATTAAAGGATGGCAATAACAAATATAATATAACAGAATCCACGGAACCTAAATCCGGATACAACAACCAACTGGAGAAAGACCGGGGTCGCTATAAAAGGAATTAGTAAAAGGATGAAGAAATTGAATTAGATGCAAGATTATAGAAGTTAAATTGGAATTAACCATTTTGTGGGCTTGATTTTTGTTGTCTTGCATAAATTAGAGTTTCATCATGAAATTTTAAGAAGATTTGAAGAATTGATTTCATATTTTGAAGAGAAAAAGGGAAAATTTTATAAAAATCAAGTTTGTAAAAATTTGGAGTTTAATCTTGAAATCAAAAGAGTTTGGATGTAAATGGTTTAAAATTGATCATGTTTTCTTGATTATTAAAAGGGATTATATGTTTTTAGCAAAGCCATGCAAGACCCTAAGTTTTGGAAATGTGTTTGGAAACTATTTTACTGATTTTTGGAACCTAGAAAATTGTTGACTACTCGAGCGGTTAAGTTAATGTTCAAGCGAACATTAAGGCCATCTAGAATCTATTTCTACAGACCAAAATACTAAGAATCTGTGGTCACCGCTCAAGCAACCAAATGTTGGCTCGAGCGAATCTATTTCTACAGACCAAAATACTAAGAATCTGTCAGGTACTCTGTTCAATTCATTTGATTGTGTTATTCTTAATTTATATGCTCCAAATTCAGTTGGTGATAGAAAGAAATTATAGGATAGCTTGATTAAATTGAAGATGAACTTCCACAATCCTTGGTGTTTGTGTGGAGACTTCAATGAAATCAAGAATATAAGTGAGAGAAAAGGTTGCAATAGGAGAGATAGGGGTATGAAGGATTTGAATGATATTATTGACAAATATGAATTAAATGACATGCCATTACTTGGGAGGAAGTCATGGTGTAACTCAATAGAAGGTGAGAAGTGGAGCAAAATTGATAGGGTCCTAGTAGACCCAAAATGGTTATAGGAGTTTAATTTAAAACTTTGGAGACTACCTAGACTTATTTCTGATCACTATTCTCTATTGCTGGTAGAGGATGAGCAAGATTGGGGCCCCAAGCCTTTCAGATTCCTTAATGCTTGGGTCTTGCATTTCAATTTTTCAGCTGTTATAGAAAATGTTTGGAAGGAAACAGTGGTTAAGGGTCACACTGGCATTACTCTACAAATAAAATTGAAGACTTTGAAGCATGCTCTAAAAGTCTAGAGCAAGCATGTATTTGGGAATGTTACTTTCAAGTTGAAATTAGCTGAAGAGGAACTTCACTCATTAGATCTTATTGCAGAATCTAGAGATCTGATGGATGATGAAATATTGAGGAGAAGATTAGCAAGAGAACAAATCTGGAAGTTAAATAGGATGGTGGAATGGATATAGCTGCAAAAGTCAAGGCTTAACTAGAACATGAAAGGTGATAGAAATACCAGATTCTTCATGTGATGGCCAGGAGTACACAAAGTATAAATGAAATCTCTTCCATTACAGTTGATGATGTATTGTTTAAAGAGCCTAATCAAATCAAGTTAGAGGTTTATGAGCATTTTAGGAAGCATTTCCCTGAGGATTGGGCTTCTAGACCTACCCCAGGAGGGTCATTTAAATCAGTGTAGTGTAGCTCCTATTGTGGGGTTCTAGAGGCAGAGATTTCAGAGGCAGAAATTAAAGCTATAATTAGAGATTGTGATGGAAACAAGGCTCCAGGACCCGATGGATTTAATTTGATATGCTTTCAAAAATTATGGAAATTGATGAAGGGAGATTTGTGAAAATTTTTCACATAATTTTATTTGAATGGCAAATTGGTGAAGGGATTAAATAGCTCCTTTATTTCACTCATTCCTAAAAAGGAAAATCCAGTGGGTCTTGGGGACTATAGACCCATTAGCCTTATTGGATCAATTTACAAAATTTTGGCTAAGGTATTGGCTAGTAGGTTGAAAGCTGTTCTACCACAAATAATTAGTGAATCTCAAACAGCATTTATAGGGGGGATGAATATTATAGATGGTGTGCTAATTGCAAATGAGGTGGTGGACGGTTGGAAGAAATCAAAAATGAAGGATGTGCTAATCAAGCTAGATTTCGAGAAGGCTTTTGACTCTGTGAATTGGCTATACCTCAAATCTATGCTTTTGAATTTTGGTTTTGGGAAAAAATGGACCAGCTGGATTGAAGAATGTGTATCCTCTGTCAAACTTTCAGTCCTTGTTAATGGATCTCCTACTGAGGAGTTTACTTCACAAAGAGGCTTGAAGCAAAGGGATCCTTTATGGGTTTCTTTGGTGAAAACCCCCCTCATTGGGCCTGTTATGTGTCCAACCCACGGAATAAAACAATGACCCCAAAAGCCCCTCAATTAAAAAAATATTATGAATTGACTGAAATGTCCTTCCATATAAGTGGGGAAATATGAAACAATTCCATAAAAGTAAAATTTTACTCTAAATAAGAGTAAACTGTTACACTCTTAATCTAAAAGTAAAATTTTACTCTGTATAAAAATAAAATTTTACTCTGAAAAATGAGTAAAATGTTACACTCTGAAAATTTTACTCTGTACAAAAGTAAAATTTTACTCTGAAAAATGAGTAAAATAGTGGACTCTGAACCTAAAAGTACCAGAGTAAAATTTAAATGTTATTCTAACACTAGAGTAAAATTTTACTCTCATTGTAAACAGAGTACATACTAGAGTAAAATTTTACTCTAATTCTCTCAAACAAAAAACAGAGCAATAGAACCAGAGTAAAATTGTACTCTCATTCTCTGAAACAAAAAACAGAGCAATAAAACCAGAGTAAAATTTTACTCTGGTTCTGTCAAACGAAATCAGATCAAACACAACAAAAACAAACAAACAAACAAACAAAACAAAACAAAACAAATTAATCAACAAATCAACATACCTAATTGAGAAGAAAAACCTCTAAAACTCGATCAACAATCACAAATCTCAATGAAACTCTCGTTTAATTGAGAGTGTTGATCGTCGGCAGCGAGATCGTCTATTGTTGACCAAGTGAGAGATCTTTGGTTGCGAGATCTTCAGATTTGGAGATCGTCTTCATCGATTTTGTTCATAATTTCGTTCCTGCGAGATCTTCAGCTCAGATTTCAAATATTTCAAATGTCTGATACGTATATATTGAAGGGCAATATTGTGATAAAAAAAAAATAGACATTATAAAATGTCCTTATTAAGGTAGGCATTTCCTATTCAGGGATTTTTTGAAAGAAAATTGATTAGGTTATCCTTTACCCTAATAAAAAGGCCCAAAATGGGGGTTTCACCAAAAATCCCATCCTTTATCTCTTTTTTTATTCAATCTAGCGGCAGAAGTGTAGACGTCCCCGAACGCCCCGGGAGGGTTAAGTCCCGTTCCGTTCATATTGGGGTCACTACAGTTCAAGGACTCAAATGTCATGGTTCTTAATCTTGGACCAAAGAGTCCAAATCCGGCAAATCGATTTTGAAAACAGATTTTTTGAAAAGAAGTGCCAAACATGGACTGCTTTGCCAGATACAGAGTCGCCACCTAAATGTTTTTTTAATGGGAAATTTAGGAAACCCTGACTCGGTGCCGAAGGCCACGTGTCCGTCATCACCAAAGTTGCCTCGGCTCGGGAACTTGGGTACGATTGGGGAAGGTCACTTCGTGAGCACCCCCGCTCGCCCGGTCAAAGACCGGCCTCTACTAACCATAATATCTATTTTTGAAAACATTGTGTGTTCTTATTCCGGTTATTAGCCTAGATTTACTATGTGATGCGCACAGCATACAAGTATAGACTGAGTCGCCTGAATTGGAACAAAACATTTCATGTTTGTTTGTTTGAAAATGGTTTGATGGTGCTACCCGCAGGTAGGCTAAGACGTGGATTTGCCACCCTCGGTTGGAAGACATACATCACACTCACCCACACTTATTACAATTATGCCCTCGCGCAGAGGGTCCAAATAAATATACAGTCCCGAATGAAAGAATAGTACAGTCCAAATAATACAGTCCAAATAATGTACAAATTCCTAATTAATTTACAAATTAACTAAGAAAATAATAAAACTGGCATGCAAGCCAGGGACTGCCTTGATTCTGCTCCGGATGATGGAATGATGCATGTTTGGGCTGCTTTGCGCAGAAATCCACTGGAATGCCCCAATTAGCCTCTGTTTTGCAATGATTCTTGAAAAGCGCGCCAAGCCTCGGAAGACCGCTGATTCTTGATATGCTGCAACAGAGAGCAGGAAAGGGGCATAACAATGTATTTTCACAAATGTATGCATGTCTCGATCCTCGTACCACCAATCACGCATCTCGATGCATGATGGCCGAGGAGCCGAATTGCACAACTCAATATAGAATGAATGCATATGAACACTACAACAAAACCTAACTCCATCATGGATAATCCGGAGTGTCGGTGACTTGGGAATTGAGACACGTTCCGTCACTCGGAGTACGGAACGTACCTCGTTTCCCGTGTCCGGGCTAACTCCTATCCCGAACACGATGCAATATGCATGATATGCGTGAAATGCAACTAAGATACAATCCTAACATACACAATGTTATGGAATGGCATACACGCTACACGAGGTGATACACAACCGAGCATACACAATGCTATGGATGAAATGGCATACGCAATGCAATATGGGCTTACACCAACATGAGAGAGCCTCAGCCACACTCACATAAGAGGCCATTAGATGAAAATGAGACAACTCGAAATACGTGCACGCGTGCACGCAAACCGAAGACCGAACCTACGGCACGGAATGCCACTCTAATGAGACATGGCAAGACATGGAATATGACATGCAAACATGCAAATTTCAGAGGCAAAATGACATGCAAAACAGCCCCGAAACATGGCGAAATGAAACCCGATGCAAGGAACGAGTCCCGAAACATGGAATTAAGCACATGAAATGGCCTATAGCTATGCAATGCATGCATGATTCGTACATGAAGTGTGAAGACAGAAGCTAGGAAGCCCCAAAACAAGAATTTTTACAGTTTGAAGCATGGCCAAACAGTGGGTACAAATAGGGCAAAATTAGCATGCAAAAATGGGGGGCCAAGAGAGGTAATGAAGCAAGTCATAGCTTCTGATCTCAAACACAGAAGGCCCCTTCTACAATGTTTAAGAGGGGCCAAAAATATGATATTTTACAGTTTATGACAACCCCCAAAAACAGATACAAGTATGGCCAAATTAACATGCAAGAAATGGGCCAACAAAGGGGCAAAGAAGCAAGTGGTGCACGCTGGCCCCAAACAGGTTAGGGCCCTTCAACAATGTTGAATAGGGGCCCAAAATATGGCTGTTTACAGCTTATGATCAGACCCAAAACAGAACACAAGCATGCTCAAAGTATGATGCAAGATGAGGCCACCAAGTGGGCTATAACATGAAGTATACTAAGGATGCTTCAAACAGCCCTAGACCCTTAATGAAACATGAACAGGGGGTCATTTTAGGGCCATTTTTAGTTCGGACCAAGGTCCAAAAACAGAATCTCAATAAGCTAATAAATCATGTAAAAATGGGGACCAAAGAGGGATACAATGGCAAGTGATACATGGAGGTCCCAAACAGTGGTGAGCCCTTCTTCAATGTTGAATAAGGGATCAAAATAAGCCTATCTACAGTTTACCTCATGCTCCAAAACAGATTATATATAGGCCAAAAATATCATGCAAAAAAAAATGACATCCAAGAGGATAATGAAGCAAGTGGTAGTGGGAAGTCCCAAACAGGTAAGAACCCTTAATCAAACAGAAAAATGAGCTCAAAAAAATGACAATTTCAGTTTTGGCCGGAGCTCAAAACAGCAAGCAAGAGGGACTAAGAAATAGACCAAAAAAATGCAAGAAAAGGGGAAAGTGGGACTCACCCTTGAAGACCAACCCTTAGCAACCTCTTGGACCAAGTTTGGGTGCTCCTTGCCTCTGGAAAACAGCTTCAAGCTGCTGGAATGGAATGAGGTGGAGTGGTGTTAGGGCTTGTAGGGAAAAGGGTGTAGGAACTTAAGGGTTTTTGAGAGTTGAAGTGTAGAAGGAGAGAGATACAATACAAGAGGCTCAAAGCATTTTTTCTAACCCTCAAAACCAGACCTGGGGCTGCTGTTATATAGGCAAAATGGGTGGAAAAAGGGGGGGAAAATGGAGGGAAAACAAGCCAAGTTTTCCCCCCAAAATGGCCAAACCCTCGGACATGGGTGAAGTGTAAAACAAAATACATGGCTGGAACACACTCCTAGGGGCAAAAATGGCCGGCTAGTTTAAAATGGCAAAAAAAATCATTCACCAAAAAAAGTGGCCGGCCGGCCATGCCAAAGGGGGAAAAGTGGCCGGCCACACCCTAGGATGAAGCCCCAGAAGTTAGCTTTCCAATGCCGCAAACCTTGCATTAAAATTCCTTCTGTAGAAAAAGTTATGCCAGTTTCCGTAAAGCCACGCAGATTCGGTCCAACCGGACTTCAACCAACCATATCTCCTCCCCCCGGATTTGGACTTAGGAGATTCTTGAGTGAAAAATGAAGCCCCGGAAGTAAGCTTTCCAATGGTGGTGGCCTCATATCTTAATTCCTCTTGTGCAAAGAGTTACGCCCGTTTCGGTGAAGCCGCGCAGACTTTCTCCTTCCCGGATTCATGCTGAACCACTTTTGACCGAACAAAAAGTTGGTTGTCAGAACAATTGCTGGCCTCCCACCCTCCTACAAGCTTCCTAATAATGAAAATAAGGCCTCCACCAAAAATGAGCCCAAACCGATGCGAAATGAAGGTTCGGGGGCCGAAACGCGCAGTTCGGGACCCCGAAAACTGACTGTTGGGCACCGGGAGTGGTGTTTGACCACGAAGTTGGTCTCTCGAACCCCAGTGTCCCTCAAAAGGGAGTAAATAAGATGCATGCCAAAAACCAAAGCAAACGGAGGTAGTTAGGCTGTCCCGAAACGAGGCACACGGCCTGACGGCTCCGAAAACCAGGAACCGGGCTCCGAAATGGGAAAAATGGCCTACGACCACGAAATGTAGCCTATGGCCACTGAGAGATGATCTACGAGACCGCTCCCTCTCCTCAGGAAGAGAAAACAGAGAAAACCGAGCTTGGTTCACAAACCGAGGCAAGGCACAGAAAAGTCCATAAGTTCGGAGGCAAGGCTCACGGCCGAGACTCCGCAACCTCAGAACGAACACAGTATACAACATCACCAAGCGCTTAATCGGTGACGTCTGAGTCTTAAGGTCGGTCTGAGTCTTAAGGTCGGTCAAAAATGGGGTGTCTACAGTTGCCCCTCTTTGACAGAACTCGAAAGTCATAAGAATGACAGGAGTGAATGTCAAAGCCCAGAGACGACCCATTTTTGACAAGGCCGAAGACTTAGACAAAGCAGACAAGATAGACAAAGATGTGCCCGCAGGCATGCCTGCAGGCAGGGGCAAAATGCAAATGATATGCGGGAAGATTTTGATAATTGGACTTATACGCTACGCGAAGCCGGTTTGAAGGTTGGACTTACACGCTACGCGAAGCCGGTTTGAAGATTGGACTTACACGCTATGCGAAGCCAGTTTGAAAATTGGACTTATACGCTACGCGAAGCCGGTTTGATAATTGGACTTATACGCTGCGCGAAGCCGGTTTGAAAATTGGACTTATACGCTACGCGAAGCCGGTTTGAAAATTGGACTTATACGCTACGCGAAGCCGGTTTGAAGATTGGATTTATATGCTGCGCGAAGCCGGTTTGAAGATTGGGGATTCATGCAATGCACTGTAATGTAGTGGCTAAAATGCAATGTGATAGCTAGGAAAAGGGAGGTACCTTACAGGGGCAATTGGCAATGACTTACCTCAGCAATGTCCTACCTTATGCTGATGTGAGAATCTTCCGCTTCTTCTTGGTTGAACCACAGGTACTACTTTTCTCCCTGACTATGGTCGCAGCTTTCCCTATTCTCCAACAGGGTGACAGACTAGGTTGATTCAGTATCCAGAATTGAGGCGCATACACATGCTATCTCAATCTATGGGGCTGCCATACAGATTTCAAGCCGAGGATATACCCCTGGGTATTTAAACCAGACTTTAGTCTCGGAAATCCCGAACCTTTGCGTTCTAGGCATAAGCCATTCAAACTCTAGTTTCCACCGTCTCAGTTGGTCTCCTAGGAACTCACCGCTAACACAGGCAGGTGGCTATACCAGACCACTGGAAGTCGTTCGGGCACGACAAACACCAAAGGAATTGCACCTTTAGAGGATTTAAGGTCTCCTAGACCAGAAAGTGCACAAGACAGTGCAAATGAAATGCAAGTAAACTGCAAGTACGATGCGCAAAACGGCGCGAATGATGATGCAGGATTTAAGGTCTCCTTAGACCGGAGGATTTAAGGTCTCCTAGACCAGACAATAAAACAGATATGATGCAATGGATGTAATAGATGTGATGCAATAGATAATAGATGTGATGCAACAAAGAGTGCAATGTATGCAAAACGGCGACATACGCCAACCACGCTGGACTCGTGAGTGGAGGAAGAACGAAGAAAATCAATCAGGAGCGCGTTCCACGCAACCTAAGATAAATTCCAAACACGCTGAAATTGTGTGAGGAAGGGAACACTCAAACCACGCTGAAATCGTGAGAGGAGGTCCAAAAACAGCCCGCCCAGCGCGTCTACAACGCAACCTGGGATAAATTCCAAACACGCCGAAATCGTGTGAGGAAAAGAACACTCTAACCACGCTGAAATCATGAGAAGAGGTCCAAAAACAGCCCGCCCAGGTGCATACACAACACAACCTGAGATAGATTCCAAACACGCTGAAAATCGCGTAAGGAACGGGACACTCAAACCACGCTGAAATCGTGAGAAGAGGCCCGAAGACAACCGCCCAGGGGCGCACACAACGCAACCTGAGATAAAATCCAAACACGCTAAAAATCGCGTAAGGAACGGGACACTCAAACCACGCTGAAATCGTGAGAGGAGGTCCAAAAACAGCCCACCCAGCGCGTCTGCAACGCAACCTGGGATAAATTCCAAACACGCTGAAATCGTGTGCGGAAAAGAACACTCTAACCACGCTGAAATCGTGAGAAGAGGTCCAAAAATAGCCCGCCCAGGTGCATACACAACACAACCTGAGATAGATTCCAAACACGCTGAAAATCGCGTAAGGAACGGGACACTCAATCACGCTGAAATCATGAGAAGAGGTCCAAAAACAACCGCCCGTGCATACACAATGCAACCTGAGATAAAATCCAAACACGCTGAAATCGCCGTAAGGAACGGGACACTCAAACCACGCTGAAATCGTGAGAGAGGTCCAAAAACAACCGCCCAGGTGCATACACAACACAACCTGAGATGGATTCCAAACACGCTGAAATCGCGTAAGGAACGGGACACTCAAACCACGCTGAAATCGTGAGAGGAGGTCCAAAAACAGCCTGCCCAGCGCATCTACAACGCAACCTGGGATAAATTCCAAACACGCTGAAATCGTGTGAGGAAAAGAACACTCTAACCACGCTGAATCGTGAGAAGAGGTCAAACAACTCGGGAGCGTGTTCCACACAACCTAAGTTAAGTCCCGGGGGACAACGATCCTAAACGCTGCTCAGCGTAAAAGGATAAACAATAAGAGATAACACAAGATGCAAATAAATGCAATAAGTGCGATGAAACGCGTGTACAATGCAAGACTTGGCACACAGCTTACGACATAGCATTCTATTCATTTGGCACACAGCTCACAACACGACACTCTGTTCGTTAGGCGCGCAACTCGCAACACAAAATTCTGTTCAATCTGGGCACACAACTCTTTTGGGGCACACAGCGCATTTCGGGCACGCAGCTCATCTTGGGCACACAGCGCATCTTGGGCACATAGCAGATCTCCGGCAAACAGCGCATTCTTCAGGCACACAGCTCATTTGGGCACATAGTATATTTCCGGGCACACAGCTCGTTTTTCGGGCGCACAGCTCATTTTGAACATACAGGATGCAATGACGGAACTTGCAGAAGTGGAAACAATCTCAGATGCCCAACATTTTCCCTCTTTTCTTTTGCTTTGTAGCCTGGAACTTTCATAGTTTCAGATAGGTCCTGGTTTTACTGTTCTTACATGACCAGGGTTGAACACTGCGATTTTATGAAAGAACGAATCTCGTTTTGCACAAATGTAGAGAACAGCACGGCACTCGGAGCACAAAACGATTTTATTTTTTTGAAATCGAGAGATGAGTTTTCGACCAGGTATTGAGCCTACGACTGAACACAGCAAAACGACTTAACAAGGAAATAAAAGGCACACAACCTAGACATATCGAGTAACACTCGAAACGACTCAAAACAAGAATCGAGATAAAACAAAAAGACACGACACTCAGACGTGCACAGGGAGCCTGTTTCATCGGGTAGTGTTTCCCACCCTTTCTCATTTGTGGTTCTCACATCACTCGGCCCTCAAGCTCTGTTTTTTCTGAAAAAGCCATTTTCTCACTTTTTCTCTCATCACACATCTCTCTATTCTTCAATCTCTCATTTTTCATCCCTCCCCTGGGTGGTTGATGGATAAATAGGAAGTTGTGGGCTCTTGCCCCTAGCATGCTGCTAGATTCTTTTTCTCCTGCGCACAGCAGTGAACTTCTCTCACAGAGGGGTTGTGCTACAACTGGGTGTGTAGCAAATTTGCAGCTGACCGATTGACGATGCTCTACTGGGGAGTTTGGACGTGATAAGATCTGTCCAGATGATGGAGTGGGATATCTTGCCCCATTCCAGGTTGCCCCTCTTTGACAGAACTCGAAAGTCATAAGAATGACAGGAGTGAATGTCAAAGCCCAGAGACGACCCATTTTTGACAAGGCCGAAGACTTAGACAAAGCAGACAAGATAGACAAAGATGTGCCCGCAGGCATGCCTGCAGGCAGGGGCAAAATGCAAATGATATGCGGGAAGATTTTGATAATTGGACTTATACGCTACGCGAAGCCGGTTTGAAGGTTGGACTTACACGCTACGCGAAGCCGGTTTGAAGATTGGACTTACACGCTATGCGAAGCCAGTTTGAAAATTGGACTTATACGCTACGCGAAGCCGGTTTGATAATTGGACTTATACGCTGCGCGAAGCCGGTTTGAAAATTGGACTTATACGCTACGCGAAGCCGGTTTGAAAATTGGACTTATACGCTACGCGAAGCCGGTTTGAAGATTGGATTTATATGCTGCGCGAAGCCGGTTTGAAGATTGGGGATTCATGCAATGCACTGTAATGTAGTGGCTAAAATGCAATGTGATAGCTAGGAAAAGGGAGGTACCTTACAGGGGCAATTGGCAATGACTTACCTCAGCAATGTCCTACCTTATGCTGATGTGAGAATCTTCCGCTTCTTCTTGGTTGAACCACAGGTACTACTTTTCTCCCTGACTATGGTCGCAGCTTTCCCTATTCTCCAACAGGGTGACAGACTAGGTTGATTCAGTATCCAGAATTGAGGCGCATACACATGCTATCTCAATCTATGGGGCTGCCATACAGATTTCAAGCCGAGGATATACCCCTGGGTATTTAAACCAGACTTTAGTCTCGGAAATCCCGAACCTTTGCGTTCTAGGCATAAGCCATTCAAACTCTAGTTTCCACCGTCTCAGTTGGTCTCCTAGGAACTCACCGCTAACACAGGCAGGTGGCTATACCAGACCACTGGAAGTCGTTCGGGCACGACAAACACCAAAGGAATTGCACCTTTAGAGGATTTAAGGTCTCCTAGACCAGAAAGTGCACAAGACAGTGAATGAGCTCAAAAAAATGACAATTTTAGTTTTGGCCGGAGCTCAAAACAGCAAGCAAGAGGGACTAAGAAATAGACCAAAAAAATGCAAGAAAAGGGGAAAGTGGGACTCACCCTTGAAGACCAACCCTTAGCAACCTCTTGGACCAAGTTTGGGTGCTCCTTGCCTCTGGAAAACAGCTTCAAGCTGCTGGAATGGAATGAGGTGGAGTGGTGTTAGGGCTTGTAGGGAAAAGGGTGTAGGAACTTAAGGGTTTTTGAGAGTTGAAGTGTAGAAGGAGAGAGATACAATACAAGAGGCTCAAAGCATTTTTTCTAACCCTCAAAACCAGACATGGGGCTGCTGTTATTTAGGCAAAATGGGTGGAAAAAGGGGGGGAAAAAATGGAGGGAAAACAAGCCAAGTTTTCCCCCCAAAATGGCCAAACCCTCGGACATGGGTGAAGTGTAAAACAAAATACATGGCTGGAACACACTCCCAGGGGCAAAAATGGCCAGCTAGTTTAAAATGGCAAAAAAAATCATTCACCAGAAAAAGTGGCCGGCCGGCCAGGCCAAAGGGGGAAAAGTGGCCGGCCACACCCTAGGATGAAGCCCCAGAAGTTAGCTTTCCAATGCCGCAAACCTTGCATTAAAATTCCTTCTATAGAAAAAGTTATGCCAGTTTTCGTAAAGCCGCGCAGATTCGGTCCAACCGGACTTCAACCAACCATATCTCCTCCCCCCGGATTTGGACTTAGGAGATTCTTGAGTGAAAAATGAAGCCCCGGAAGTAAGCTTTCCAATGGTGGTGGCCTCATATCTTAATTCCTCTTGTGCAAAGAGTTACGCCCATTTCGGTGAAGCCGCGCAGACTTTCTTCTTCCAGGATTCATGCTGAACCACTTTTGACCGAACAAAAAGTTGGTTGTCAGAACAATTGCTGGCCTCCCACCCTCCTACAAGCTTCCTAATAATGAAAATAAGGCCTCCATCAAAAATGAGCCCAAACCAATGCGAAATGAAGGTTCGGGGGCCGAAACGCGCAGTTCGGGACCCCGAAAACTGACTGTTGGGCACCGGGAGTGGTGTTCGACCACGAAGTTGGTCTCTCAGACCCCAGTGTCCCTCAAAAGGGAGTAAATAAGATGCATGCAAAAACCGGAGCAAACGGAGGTAGTTAGTGGCGGCCGCCGAGACACGACGCGCGACGGCTCCGAAAACCGGGAACCGGGCTCCGAAATGGGAAAAATGGCCTGCAACCACGAAACGTAGCCTATGGCCACTGAGAGATGATCTATAAGACCTCTCCCTCCCCTCAGGAAGAGAAAACAGAGAAAACCGAGCTTGGTTCGCAAATCGAGGCAAGGCACAGAAAAGTCCAGAAGTTCGGAGGCAAGGCTCACGGCCGAGACTCCGCAACCTCAGAACGAACACAGTATACAACATCACCAAGCGCTCAATCGGTGACGTCTGAGTCTTAAGGTCGGTCTGAGTCTTAAGGTCGGTCAAAAATGGGGTGTCTACAAGAAGGTCTCAGCATTCTATTGTTTAGAGCACAACAATTAGGCATCATTAAAGGTGTAAAGGTTGGTGCTAATGGTATGGTGTTGTCCCATCTTCAATTTGCAGATGATTCACTATTATTTTGTGAGGCACAGGAGATTGAAGTTTGTAACTTAAAGAGGATTTTAAGATGCTTTGAACTAATCTCAGGCTTGAGAATTAACTATCATAAAAGTTTGGTGTGTGGAGTGGGTGTGCAAGAGGATGTCATTAAATCCTTTGCAAAAACATTAAACTGTAAAACCAAATCCTTGCCTATTCAGTACTTGGGGCTGCCCTTGGGAGCTAATCCAAATAGGAAAGCAACTTGGAAACCAATCCTGGACAAAGTTAGAAGCAGGTTAGCTGGGTGGAAGAGAAGGCTACTATTATTTGCAAGTAAACTCACTCTAATTAAAGCTGTGACCTCCTCTCTGCCTATCTATTACCTATCTCTATTTAAGATGCCAGAAGGGGTAGCTAGAGAGTTTGAGAAGCTTTAGGCCAGATTTCTCTGGGAGGGGATCTGATTTAAAGAGAAAAACTCCATATGGTAAAATGGGAAGAAATTACAAAAACTGTTAATCAAGATGGGCTTGGCATCAAGAGAGTGAGAGAGGTTAATGCCTGCTTATTAATCAAGTGGTGGTGGAGATTTGGGACTGAACTAGAGGCTTTGTGGAGGAGGATAATTTGTAGCAAATATAACTTGGAATCAAGTGGCTGGCTCCCATCTTTTAGTCCAAACAGTAGACACTCTTAGGTATGGAAAAGCATCTTATTAATAGCTAAGCACAGAAGCAATTTATGGGAGTTCTTTTCGAACAATCTAATTATTAAGGTCGGGGATGAACATAGAGTAAAATTTTGGAAAGACAAATGGTGTTTGAATGTGTGTTTGAAAGAAGAATTTCATGTTCTCTTTAGATTGGAGGTTGATAAAGAATAATCATTGAGATCAATGTATTAGAAAAAAGATGGATCAAGCAATTGGAACTTCAATTTTAGAAGGAGGTCGTTTGATTGGGAGTCTAGTGAGGTTTCCAGGTTCACTGATCTATTGTTGTCTTCCACTGGCATCAGGATTGATCAACCTGATATTTTGTCTTGGAATGCTACAAACACAGGTGTGTTCTCAGTCTCTTCTGCTTACAAATTTTTTGCATACTCTTTTGGTCCACCTCATTTAACTTATATTGTGTGGCTTCATTATCTCCCACCCAAAGTTTAGTTCTTCTGTTGGTTATCCTGGAAAAATAAAATCAAAACTTTTGTTTTCCTTCAAAGAATTGGTGTCTTACCAGACAATGCCCCCACTCTCTGCATTTTCTGTAAGAATGAGAGTGAAACAGCATATCATCTATTGCTGTATTGCCCCTTTGCTTGGAGGTTATGGTCTACTATGTTGAGCTAGTAAGATCTACAAGGGGCCTTTCCAGGATCAATCGATTACTTACTACTATGGTGGGATGGTGTAAGACTTAAAAAGTGGGAGAGGAAGATTTGGAGAGCTATTCCCCCTGTTGTGTTGTGGTCCTTATGGAAGCATCGAAATGATTGTATCTTCAATGACATCGCTCCAAATCTGCCTAATCTGTGAGAATTGGTCAAGATTAGAATTGCAATTTGGCAGAGACCAGTCCTCAAGGTGTATCATATAAATGTTCATGACTTCATATCTAATTTACGGGAAATCAGGTTTTGTATGGGCAATAGTAGGCTGCTGAGCCTTGGTGATTGACTAAAGAGGGAGGTAGATGCACTAATCTGATATGAGGGTTATTCATTGCTTCTGCTGCACTAATCTGATATGGGGGATAATTCACTGTTATGATCTGATATGGGGATTTTTTATCTAATATGTTTGTACACTAATTTGCGGGGTTGTCCTCTCTTTGTGGAGACTGTTATGTTTTTGTGCTGTATTTTTTTGGTTGCTCACCAACTTCGGGGGTGCTAGCAAATGATAGGATGGGCTTTTGGTGCCAACTTAGTTGGGATGATCTAGCTCATCGTGATACTTTTACACTCTCCTTTCTTTATTGATGTAAATTGTTTCGTACCTTATTATTTGTTATTTCATCAATAAAGTTTCTTTTTTACCGATCAAAAGAAAAAGAATCACATTTATGAAATGCTAGTTTATATGAATGAATGAATGTCCCTTTTTGAAAAGTATTCATGGCATCCATTAATAAAGCCATTGCTTGCGGAAAATAATACCATGGCCCTTCATATGTAAGGCCCTCTCCTAGGTGAAAAAATACTATGGCCCTTTGTTTGATAAGGCCCTTGCTTGAGGGAAACAATATCATGACCCTTTGTTATATGAGTACAGAGGTCTCTATTGACCTGAGTGGTCCCTTTGCTTGACTTATAAGGTCTTTTTGTTTAGACCCATGCGGTCCCTTTTGTTGACCTTCATGGTCCCTTTGCTATATGCCTTTGGGTCCTTCGTATTCAACTGAATGTGTCACGTATAATATTTTGTTAATGTATTCGATACAGAAAATACCCTATTTGATTCGGATATGTGTTTCATTTGAAAAAGTATGGATTTAAATATGATAAATTTTGGCTTTAAAAATGATGATATATGATATTGGAAATGCAAAATATGGCAAGTATGCTATTTTGAAAATGATATAAGATTCATTTTGAAAAATTGTAAGACATGCTTTTCAATTGTTATGGATTTCATTCATTAACTTCTTTATTTTGGTATTACTCACTGGACTCTAACTCACCCCTCAACCTTATATATATGTAGGTGAGCAATTGAAAGATCGGCATTAGAGTTTGTTCCAGAGTCCGCCCTTTGCATCAAGCCACCTAAGTGTGCCTCCGTGTCGAGGCTTTAATTTTTACTTTTATCGAGCTTTGTTTAACCTTTGTATTTTGTTAAAAATCTTTTATGTAGTGTATGAGATATGTATAAGATATGTCTTCGTATATGTATATATTAAAAATGTGTTGAGAATGTTTTAATTATTTCAGTTGATCATGTATGCACAACTCAATGGACATTATTCATTTTGTTTTGCTTCCGCTTCAGGCCCCGATATTAATTAAATATTTTTGAAATTTTGTCTTTGAGGCCTAATTACAGGCCAGTCATGGCCTAAACCTTTAGGGACGAGTTTGGGTCGTAACACCATCTCTTAAGATCATTGACTAAAAGATGATCTTTTCCTAAAATCAAATATAAAAACACGGATTGTTGACCTTCCAATTTGTTTGTCCATATTCTAAAATCTCTACCTAAAATCTTACATTGCTTAAAATAAATTAAACAAAAATCAATTCAAATCTGTTTAAATTGTTTTGTTTTTTTTTTTTTTCCTTATAATTAATTTGTAAAACTAATTTGGTTGTTTTCCTATAATTAAATTGTTTCCCTATAAATAAATTAAATAAACTGATTTGGCTATTTCTCATACTAAATTTGTGAATTTTTAAGTTAAAAATAATTTTTTTTCTTCATAATTTATGACTTAGAAAAGGAAAGATGAAGAAAATCCTTCTTGTACATTATTTCTCTAACCAATTCTTTCTTCTACCCCAAAACTCTAGCCATCATACATTTCACATTCTCTAAGTCATTCACATCCTCCTCATCCTATAAATATCACATTAATGGAATGATACAATTCATTATTTTTTTTCTCTATCTTTATGAGACAATTAGAGATTAGTTAATATTTAGTTTCTTGCATTCTTTAAACAAACACTTTCATCCTTTAAGTACACTTTTTTTTTTATGCCATTTTGTTTTTATTTTTGCATTTCATATTTTATGTATCATTTGTCCCTCTACTCTCTATTGGCCATTATTTGTTTTTTTTTTTTTTGCTTATAACTTTTTTTTTTTTTTGGAAAATATTATTTCACTAGAATTTTTATGCAATATTACCCAAAAATAATGTGATAGTGTCATTTGTATAATAAGAAATATGTCAATGGACTATTTATTACAAAGTGATTGATCAAAATTCAACCAAATTATTAGTAATAATTTTTTTGTATTGATTTTATATTTGTATATTACTACTCTTTTTTATTTTCTATTTTTAATATTTTGTGACATCATGATATATGTTAATTGATAATTGGTGTAGAGTATTACTTCAAAAATACCTAATAATTTTTTCTTTAATATTTTTATAACTTTACTTTAATATTTTTATCTGCAGTTGATTTTATTTAAAAATATCAATTCAAAAAAATATTTACATAAACAAATAACTATTAATTTTGTTTGAATTGAATTGATATTTTGTTTGAATTGATTTTTGTTTAATTTTGTTTTAAAACATTATAAAAATATCTACAGTTGTTTAGATTAAAGTGAAATTACGAAAATAATTACAACACTATAAAAAATATTACATTTAATATGTTTTTTCAAAGCTATTAAATATGTATGAATATGTACATTTTATTATGAAAAAAAAAATACTAATGATGTATGTTTACCAATTTAAAAATATTTACATAAACAAATTGGTTAAGTGATTCTTGAATTTGTGTAGATTGATATAAATCTAACATGACTTAGGTACCTTGATCATCTCATAAAATTTTTAAAAAATTAAAAATTAAAAATACCCTTATATTTTACGGTCAACTTAAATTTATCATACATTATCAATTGACAAATCAAATTTTACCAATACAAGAATATTTTTCCTAATGTACTTACTAAAATAAATATAAAAAGTTAAACATTTCAATTCAATTTTTTTGCCACATCACCTTAAAATAAAGAGAGATAGAAGATGAGTGAGAGAGAAGAAGAGTGACACAAAAAAAAAAGATTGTTATATCACTTGACAAATTATGGTAGAAGGATTTCGTTGATTATGTAATTATACATGACCGACAGAATAATTTTTGTAATTCTAGAAAATTCGTTTGCTTTAATTTTACCAATTGCATTATTATATATCTATTTGTTATATAATACTTAGGACAAAATATTAATAGCAACAAAAACTAAAATAAAATAAAAATTGTGTAACTCATGCCATATTTGGGATGCTAGCTTTTTGATTAAAAAGTCAAGAAACTTAAAGAATGCTAAAATGTGTTTGGCATATACCAAAAAAAAAAATTAAAAGTTCAAAAAATCTTTGTATTAGTTTGAAAACACCAAAGAATCCTTATGAGTGAATGCATAGGTGTTTACACATTTGGAAGGATAAAATGGAAAATTTAAGGTAGCATTTGGTAATTTTTACGTTTTTTGTTTATGTTTACAAAAATTTTATAAACTGATTTTTGTTTATTTTTAGAAAAACATAAATTACAAACGCATTTTGGTTTGAACAAAATGTTTGTAAAAATTTAAAAACATAAACTAAAAAATATGTTTGTTCAGACCTAAAATATTTATATTTATTTTTATTATTTCTCACAATGGAATCACACACATTATATTTGGAAAAAAAAAATTAATTGAAAAAAATGAAAAAAAATTAATTAAAAAATAATTGAAAAAAAATTTACTTGGGAAAAAAAATTAATTGAAAAAAAAGATTAATTCAAAAAAAATTAATTCAAAAAATAATTAATTCAAAAAAATTAATTGAAAAAAATTATTGAAAAAAATTATTTGAAAAAAAATTAATTGAAAAAAAAAATATTTGAAAAAAAAATTAATTGAGAACAAAATTAATTGAAAAAAAATTATTTGAAAAAAAAAATATTTAAAAAAAAAATTATTTTAGAAAAATGAATTGAAAAAAAATTATTTGAAAAAAAATTATTTGAAAAAAAAATTGAAAACTGAAAATGTAAACTCATTTTTTGAGTTTACGTTTTTTTCTCAAATTTATAAACTGAGACAACCATTTATAAACCAAAAAAATTATCAAACAAGTTTTTATGACAGTTTTTTAAATTTTTGTAAAATAAACTGAAAAAAGAATGGTTACCAAACAGACCCTAAGTAATGAAAAAAATATTTGCATTTTCCCATACAATAAAAAACTCATTCCTAAATACATTAATCTTTTTCTATTTCTTAAAAAATCCAAAAAGGCACTTAAAAAATTAATTTCAAACACTTTTTTGTTAAAAAAAAGGTTAAAACTTACTCTGCCTCTATTTGGGAAGATGGATTGGGATGGGTTTGGGACTATTTTAGCCACAAAAAGTCAAAATATGCTTTTTTAGTCTAATAAGACAAAATATCACATCCAACCCATAATCATTACATTTTTTTCTCACAAAAAGTCAAAAAAGCCAAAAAGTCCTTCACAAACTGTTGGCTTTTTTGGCTTTCGAAGGTTATTTTTGTAATTGTGAGCGTGCCAGCAAAGATCAATCAGTCCTTACAGAATGTTAATTGCCAACTAATTATCAAACGATTGTGTTTTAGTTCTTTCAGCCTCAATGAAGAGGACTTTTACTGGTGGCTTTGTTAAAGAGAATTAAGCAAACAATGATTAAATGAAGAACAGTTGTAGCATTTCATTAAGTAAAAATGAAAGACTTACAATGATCTAATTCAGCCTCGTAGAGGTTTACAGCAACAATCTACTTGAAACTACTCTTATGAACGAAGTGCAGTGCAGGAATTTTAAAGTACAGAAATGTAAAGAACAGGAAATGTAAAAACTTGAAAGGAAATAAAGTTGATAAAACTGGTTTTTTAGATCTGAGTCTGGGACTTTTTCTGGGGCCTTCTCTACTATTTATACTTCTCAAGGATGACCATCGAACTACACTTCTAACCGTCGAATCGCTCCTCCATGACCGCTGATCATGTTGCCTTATAATTAGCTCCACTATGGCATTGCCTGCAGTTAGGCTTCCCTCCTGATTTTGAATTTGAATGTGAGTAACCGTTGAAGCCACATCACTTTGCATCTCTTTGCTGATCTAGTGCTACGCAGATCTTGGAAGAACCAATACTAACTGCCACGTGTACGATCACGATCGAAGACTTGAATAGTCTTCCCGTATTGCCCTTATTCTGCCACGTGTTGAATTGTAATTGACTTATACAAAATATGTAGCCAACATAAACGAAACTTTTTAGTCTCAGATTAAAATAGTCAAAAAAAACTAAAAAGTCAAAAAGTCAACCCACTTTCCAAACGAACCCTTAATATTATTATTATTTTTAAATTGTTTTAAATTAATTTTAAAATAAATTTATTTATCATTATTTAATCTCGTACATTGCATGGGTGATATACTAGTGTATATGTATGTTTTTTTTTTTTTTTGATCAACAAATAAACTTTATTGAAGTAACAACATATAAAAATATGGATTATCTCAATAAAGAAAAGATACAGAGCAAAGAGCATCATAGTGTTACCCTTCATTCCAACAAGGTTGGCACCAAAAGTAACACCCTATCATCTGCTAGCTCAATACAAGGGTTGGTGAGAAACCAACACCATAAAAAGAAACAGAAAAGAACACAAACAACTACAGTGGGTAAAAACAAAACATCACCACAGAACACCCACACCCCCAGCATTCAGTAACCAATGTTTAGCATACTAATGCATAGTGTATATGTGTGTATATATATATGTCAATTTTAAATATCTTTTTGAGAATCAACTATTATCGATCATGATATTTTTTGTGAAATAAAGGCTCCATTTGGTAAGCCTCTTAAATTATAGTTTCACCCATTGATTTGAGTGTGGTGTTTGTTTTGAGCATTCAAATCATAATTCTATACCAATTTCTCAAAACTCAATTCAAAACATAATCATTACTTTTCAAAACTCATAACCAAACACATAATTCAAAACTCTTTTCAAAACTGAATTCAAATCAATATTTTAATTTTTTAAATATTTTAAGTATTCAAATATTTTAAAAATATTTAATTTTGTTAAGATTTTAAATATTTTAATATTTAAATATGTTATGATTTTTTTAATTTTTTGAATATTTTTAAATATTTTAATTTTTTAAATATTACGATTTTAATTTTTTAAATTTTAAAAATATTTTATAAAAATAAATTCAAACTCTATTTTATAAAAATATTTTTAAATATTTCAATTTTTTTGTTATGTATTTGGTTACGATTTGAGTGTAGAGTTGTGAAAGTAGTATGAAGTTTCGAGTTATATGTTTGATTATGAGTTTTAAAAATAATTTCTTAATTGAGTTTTGTTTTATGTGTTTGGTTATGATTTGAGTGTAGAGTTGTTTTTAAATTTTAAAATATTAAAATTTTAAATTATTTAAATTTTTTGAATATTTATTTTAATTTTTTACTTATTAAATTTTTTAGATTATTTAAATTATTTAAATATTTATGATTTAAATTTTTTGAATATTTATTTTGAAAAAAATTATTTCCTTTGTAGTATTTTCAATAAAAAAATTGATTAATGTTATTTTCTGTTAATAATAAAAAAATTTAATTGAATTTTAAAAAGAGTTTGGTTATGAGTGTTTATCAGAATTTTCAATAGTGTGAAAGTAGCATATTTTGTTATGAGTTATAATAATTTGAATTAAGTTTAGAAAACTCTTTCCAAAACTCATAACCAAACAAATTTTCTTACTTCACATGTCAAATCAAATTTTCAAAACTCAATTCCACATACAATTCAAAACTCAATTCAACATTCTATTCAAAAATCATAACCAAACAAATTTTCTACACTCAAATCATAATTCCACAACTCACAAACTCAAAATACAACTCATACTCTCAAATCATATTTACAAAACTCTACCAAACGCAACCAAAGAGTCTAGAAAAAAAATCGTACTTTTAATATATTTTTTTAAATTAACGAATTTTAAGATCATTATCTTATTTCAATTATTTTACTTTCCTAATAGCACCAATAGGCTATTAAAATTTAAAAACAAAAAATCCTAGTTGAGGATTCGGACTAGGGTGGGAAATCAAAGTTCATATAGTGGAGCTGGAGGTGTACTATGTATTGATTTCATGCAACATTTTAGTGGGAGATCCGACAGTAGTATCTAATAAACGCAACTCACAAGTTGAGATAGAGATGTTCTATGTACTAATAATTAAAGAAAGAAAGAGAGGTTTTATATCACACGAGCCACAAGGTTGAGCTGGATTTCCTTGCTTACGTGTTGATCACCAGCTATCTCTCCCCATGGGCACACAAATTAACCAGTTGCTATTATTATTATATAATAATAAAGTGGCCTCCTTTCAATATCTTCAAAGATCCATTCGTTTCCTATTAAGGATTTTGACTTGTAAAGTTATCTTAAATTTCTTAAATTACATTAAAATGTGATTAAAGATTTTGTTGGGGGTCACCTGGTCAATTGGCTACATACACCCAATATATGAAACTCTGCTATTTGCACCCATAAAATTTCTAAGTTCATTCATATTCTGCCTAAATGAACTTTCCAGAATTAAATTTTTAAATTTTCATATTACACCTATAACCTTACAAAAAGTACTCTCATTGTTAACTTTTAAAACCTTAACCCAACCCCCACTCACACTAATTAAGCACATCATTAATTTTAAATTATTTGCAACTCAACCTTGGATTTTTTCTAAAGATTTAACATCACAAGGAATCTGAATAGCTTATTTTAATCATATGTAATCTTTCACACAATCTCTAAATACTCACTTTATGTCAATGTATAATATGCTATAGAAAATTTTATTCACATAATTTCTTCCCCACAAATCTCTCAAATAATATGACCAAAAAAAAGTAAATTAATCACACACGCTTCTCTTCTCTCAAAACCTTCCAATCAACATTGTCATGTCATTCGGAAAATTTATGTAAATGTAGTATTGTATAATGAATAACTTATTTTAATCATATACAATTTTCACACAATTTCTAAAGTCCTCATTTCATGCCAATGTATGATGTATTATACAATAATCTCAAATGGATCACTTCATACCAGTTGCAAGTAAATAAATAATATAAGATCGAAGATCTAGGCATAAATTGAACTAAGATCTAGGTGGTGATTTCCTTTATCTTTTGATTAAAAAATTAGAGCACCATCCTCACAAAGTAATACCACATTCCTTCATGTCCATCCAATATGATACAACTATTTATATATGTTGGAAATTGGGCCGGGTATTGAACCTGAATTTAGAAGTCCATGTGGCATGACTCATGATCCATTTAAATTACCCATGTAATTTGAATTTGATTTCCTTATTATCCTATTTTATTAGGATAACCCTTTATCTATCTACATCTATCCTATCCTTAGGAGATATGGATAGATGGATATGGATAAGTGGTTATATATCTGATTATATGTATCTGAATGACATAAGAATATCAGATACGTTATGTAGTTTTTACCCATAACAGTTTGTTTTCATACTCTCTCTCTCTAATTCTCTCTCATATGAAAAACAATCAAGCATTTGCCCTGTGATTAGAGTGAGTGATACTCATACTACGGTATCATCCCATTGCTGGGCGTTCTTAATTCGTGATTAAAGAAGCACGTGATTTATCCACAAGGTTCTTTATTTTTGATTCTATCACACAAGTTATGGTTTGAATCCTTTTTTACCCGCTACGTTTTTGATATATCTTACATTGGTATTAGAGCCACAAATGAGTATTTTCGTGCTTATTTTTTTTTCATTAAAATGTGTATATAATTATATATATATATATACATACATGATAAATGCATGAAAAATTAATATTTTTCTGAACTTTCACCGATCAACCTGAAATTTACATATGTAGTAGTATATTTCATGTAGAATATATCTGCCAACTTTCATGGAAATCCAACGGTCGGATTTTGAGAAAAATGAAGATTTATATTTAATTTTTCCTAACTTTGATTGCATGTTGGTTTTACATGCTTTGTTTTTATGTTATGAAAATTATATATTTGGAATCTTTGTTTCGATACCTTCGAAAGAGTATACTATGGGCCTAATTCTGACTTATGGCTGATAAGAAAAAGCAAACTCTAATTTGGGTTCATTTTGGTTTTTGTTGATCTGAAAAAGAAGATGAAGTACAGAGTTTTTGTACTTCCACTCTCATTAGAAAGAGTGTGTGATACACCTCATTTTTTGTATTTGTTAAATGTCATTTTTGATACCACCATTGTTTTTATTTTGAAAAATGGAATCCGGCAGTATCAAAATTAGACCAGAAAACACCCCGAAAGGCGGCGCATGGACTACACACGCCATCTGACGCCGCCTGCGCCTGCACTCCCTGCCACGCGTTGTCACGCGCTTCCCACGCACCAGGCGTGCTTCACACGCGCGCGCCTTACGCCCTGCACCCTGCACACATGCGCAGCGCCGAGCCTCGCGTCAAGCCGTTTTCGGCACCTAAGCCGGTTTGGCAATTGGGTCTAAGGGTCTGTTTGTTTTTTTTTTTAAATCTAGAATTGCTTTAAATAGTTATAAGTAATTCGTTATAACTTTGTTTTAAGCATGGTTGGTACTATTAGGCTCAAAATTAATTTTTTATCTTCTGTAAAAAATTTCAAAATTTTATGAAAATAAAAAATATTTTTCTTGAAATAATAATTCATTATTTCTGCTTTAAAATGCTTCTGGTGTTGCATGATTAAATTTCTGAAGCTGAAATTTTTACTATAGACCACTGTAATGGTTTACTATTTACTGTTATGATTGTTGCATTTTTTCAGATTCTGGAATATTTATTTATAATTTTATGTGTGTTTATTAATTATTTAAAATTTCAAAAAATACCAGAAAAATTTAGAAAAATTTCAGAAGTGATATATTTCTTTTATGGCATAATCTGATATATGAAACACAGCATATTGTTATTTTTTGCCTAGAGTTTCTAATATGTTGTGATTAGAATAGCATGATTATTTTTTCTTTTATATTTAAATTACATTATTAAATGTAACATAGCATGAGTTGATTGTGAATCTACATTAAGATGCTATTGTATGGAATTAGAATATTTTATCATACTTTTAGTCATGCCATAGTTAGTGGAAGGTTGTTCGGTTGAGAGAAATCTTTGTAGATTTACTCCTAAAAACTAATATTTTGCGATGAATTAAATTAAATTTTAGATAATTGTCATCTGTGGCACAAGAGATGATTACGACCATAACGGATTTTCGATCTTGCGACTTGTGTAATATTGTCATTATTTAATTTAGATTTTTGCGGCAAAATTATATTATGCTAATCAAATTAATCCCAATGTGAATTTCTCTCTAAACTAACTTAGCTTATGGAAGTTAATTTGGTTGATCTAGATTTAGTAGAGATGTTCAAATGTGAACAATGCAATCATATTCGTTAGATAAGCCAAAAGTCTTAGAGATTTTAGGTCAAACCTTAATTGAGCCAAAGTAAGGAAACATGACTCAAAGTCGCCGTGGTTTTGTTGCCTGCCTTGTTTTGGCACCCAAAAAAAAAAAAAACCTGATGTGTGCGCTATGGTTAGCGGCATGCTATGTAGTTTTGATTGGCAAGTTTTGAAGTTGTGAAATTAGTAAGCCCTCAATAGATCTGTATATGATATTGACTATTGAGCTAAGTGGATTGACTTTGCAATTTGACTTGTAATAATGTTGCATCATTGGATGAAGTAACATTCAAGAGTCACATCATGCGAGCTTAAATGAATTAATCATTAAGTGTAAAATGAGTAGTTAGTATGAGTAGTTTTGCTCTTTATCCAACTGTTAGGAGTGGATGAAGCAAAATTTCATGCACTATAATAGTGTGCATTAAAGTATCATTTGAAGTTAAAAGATTAGCGCTTAGTAGTAGAAAAATCTATTAACACTAAGTGAAAAGATTAGCTCCAAGTGGCTAAAAAATCTATTAGCATTGTCAACTTGTCTAAGTCTGGACACTTACTATTTCCACACTTGAGTGTGAGACATGAGAAGGGGCTTAATTGTATGATTCCTTAGCTAGGCTAACGTTTTTGAATAACGTTTACCACTAAGCGCAAACATTGCAGCGTAGTAATGAAAAGGTCAAGGCCGACAAGGTTGTTATGACTTTAAGAATTTGACACATCGCTTGTGAGAGCATTGTGTTGAATTAGACTCTTTAGCCTAATTCGCGCTTAAGTTACTTCAGGAGCTGTCATATATTGATAGCTTATTCTCTCCTTCTTGTGGATAGTAGAATTATTTGCAACTAACTATGAAGCGAGAAACAGATATGGTAAAAGGAGTATCGTCATGTTTCAACTAGATTTAGTAAAGTGTATGGAGAATAAAATTGACTTGAAGGTGCAGGGGATTAGCACTTACTAGCTAAATTTGCGACTTAGGCGCACTTGATATCTCCATGACATCCCTTTATGATCTAATGAACATGAATTAGTCGTGACTCATTACCTAGTTGGGCCTAAACCTTTGAAACTTGTCTTCGAGAACTCACACATTAGGATGATTGGAATTAGTTTATGACATTTAGCACTTACTAGCTAAATTTGCGATTTAAGCGCACTTGATATCTCCATGACATCCCTTTATGATCTAGTGAACATGAATTAGTCGTGAGTCATTACCTAGTTAGGCCTAAATCTTTAAAACTTGTCTTCGAGAACTCACACATTAGGATGATTGGAACCGGTGGCTTATTATACCTAATCACATTAATGAAAAAATGACATGGATGGTTTGAGTAGGCCCTCTCGGGCCCACTTGCTTGTAACATCCTGCTTTCATATGAATATGTAACTTTGTTCGCAATGGTTTCACACAAGTAGGAAAGGCACAGAAGGGCATTTGTATTGGCGCATTTAGTCCACTATGATATTTTTGACTAGATATGTGTAAAGGTATAATAGCTAGCCTCAATCTCGACACATTTATAGATTACGATACGCATCTGAGTCAAGACTATTTGATCTCCCATAAGTCAAAAGTTTTGAGATAATTTTTTGACATTGCACATATGAGGTTTCAATCAGATAAGAGTTTTCGTGCTTTTAGTTTTGACCAAGGTGAGGAGTATCTATTTAAGTTATTTTAGAAAGCTCTGTGAAGAGAAATGGATGCTTAGAAACTTGATTACTCCTAGTACTCAGCAACACAATGGTGTAGTAGAGATAAGGAATTAAGTATTGTTAATGTTAGGTGGATAATGGCGCAAAATGTTTCCCAATTGGGAATTGCACTTTAGTTTGTTGCATATATCCCTATAGTTTGTTGCCTATATCCCTAACTAAGTGTCCTCCATATCAGATTTTACACTCCATTTGAGTAATGGGTTAGCGGAAAGCCATCTATGGGCGATCTGTAACCGTTAAGCAGCTTATCTTTATCTTACTTCTCATAAGGTTGCGAAGTTAAGACCTAGGGTTCTATGGCGCGTTTTTGTATGTTGTCATGTAAACCCTCTGGGTCATGTGCATATAGGTAAGCAGCTTTGTGGTAGTGTAACTAAGTCACATAAAGTTTTCTTAGTAAATGTGACGTAAATAGAGTTTTGGAACTCTATAAGATAAAGAATTCTAAGTATAGCGCTTCATGTAGCCTAGTTGAGAATGGAAAGAAATTTTCAATATCTTAGGGACAGTAGGAGCGGTGTGCCTACTAGTGGATTACTCTATTAGAGAAGAATACTCCACATTCTTAGTTACGTGGTAGCGAATATGAAAATTTTCCACATCATCACTGGGTGATTGAGAGGGAAACATTCATGATTGCTCCGCAAGATGATAAAAAGCCTAGGATAATACCAAAGGCTCTATAGTCCCCTACTTTTAGAAAAATGGATCAATATTGCACAGTTTAAGACAAAGTCTTTAAGGATTAACCATTTCTAGGATTTGGTTGACTTTCCGCTATGACACAAAACTATTCTATAAAGTTATACGCAATTTGGATAATCATTTTTTGAGGCATAAGGCTTGCTAGATATCGAAGAGTCGCACCATTGAGAAAGGTGTAGACCATAAGAAGACTTCCTCATGGGGAGTAAGGTTACTTCGACTTAGGCTATGATTAACATAAGTTCAAAACTTTGTTTTGTGGATGTTGTGACCCAACTTCTCGTTGGAGAATTAGATAAGTAGATCCGTAGGGATTTATCTTCTGATTTTATGGTGAAAAGTTAGGAGCGCAAAAAGATTGCTAGTTCCAATAAATTTTTTACAGCCTAAAACAGTTATCCAAATAGTGGTTCTTAGATTTCGTCGAGCCATGATAGGCCAACGATGATCGATGAAGACCACTAAGGCATGATCCATGGTCCAAAAGAAGCATTTCCTTACTTAGTCATTATGAGCCAGGAATTTATAAGGTTATCGTCACCTAGGGTGGGCAGTCCTTTGCTTTAGATATGATGGACATGGGTGACGTAATTTATATGCTCGGATGTACGATCCTTAGGGATTTTTTTTGGAGAATTCTCAGTTTGTCTTTGATGACTTACATAAAGAATATCCTAAAATGATTCTAGATGCAAAATTGCAAACCCATTGACTTACCTATCGATAAAAGCCAGAGCCTTAGCTATTGAGTGAATCTTCAGATTATCTTTGGGAGAAACAGATGACCTATATTCCTTTTTTTTTTTTTTTTGTGGGAGCCTGAAGTACACTATATGGGTGTATTCGATATGATAAGTGTTATCTTTGGTACATGGTCAACTGAGTAGTTTAGACACTAACCTTACTCATTAACTGTGGATAGAATGCTTTACTAGTAGTATATAAATTTGCCCCTTGTAAGATTCAATGCGTTAGTTAGGCACATCTGCGCTAGTTGGGCGCATCTTGAATGAACACAGATTGGTCACCAAAATATCTTTAGAGAGGTAATTGCGCAAGAGGTAGTAATCTTGAACCACTTCATGTGAAGCGCACATGGAGGATTCTGTTGTATATGCTTATCGCAAGAGGTGCTGATAAGGCTTATGCTTGGAATCTAGAATTACTCAAACTGTGATCGTGTTTTTTAAATCGATCACTTATTTGTTGTGAGATGATGGGATGTTGACACTATTATGGTTTGTGTCATAATGATTAGCAAATGATGATGTCAGCAAGCAAGATTGGCTCACTCACATGAGCAATCGCCCTTAGCACTTGAGAGCGAACAATGATAAGACTAGTGGTTTATTTTTATTTGGAGCCAAGAGAGGCTTAAATTATCCACTATGTATGTCGTCTTGGTTACAACCAAGATGAGGTCGTGTTAAGGACCAAACATAGATATTAGTACCCACTTTCCATGTTGTGCTTGTTATAATTAGCCAGATGCGAGATCTTATTTGGCACCTGGAAGGCGAGCAAATAGAGAATTCGGGTTAAGCACTAGAAAGCGACTAGAATAAGATCTGTACGGTGTATCGAGTATGACGTCACTTTTTTGGAAGAGTTACTCCACCGTAACATGTATTCATACTACATGTGCTTGGCGATCGAGTAATGAGGTGAGAAATTGGATCCATGTTTCCTCACCGTGTGAGTCTTACATGTCATTTTTTATATGACTTTCACTTATATACCATTTTGTGACCTTTGACTATGTCATAAGGTAAGGAGTTGATGTTCTGCTACTTTGGTATGTTGCCTACGGTCATGTATGATTCAGCCTTAAGGGACATCACTGGGAAAGCAGTCAATCCTAAACTAAATGGCATGAGGGCAAAGGGAAGATCATCTAGTATTACACCACTGTTGTATATTCACTGCCGGCAACTCACATCGCTCTATACGAGAGACGGATTGAGTGTGAATATATTACAAGAATTAAGAGGGTCAAACATGCTCTTTTAAGGGATTAGAGATGTTTTTTGGACCAGTGTAATTAGGTGGGTCTAGGGTATATGAGACACTATTTTTATTTTCGAGTTGATGTCTCTATGCTAGCTCATTTTTGAGTTCTAATATAGAACTCCCACATACAGATGTTTCTCAGCGGTCGCACGGTTCATTGGCAAGTATGAGATTATTAAATATTTTGGAGAGATTAAGATAAAGATGTGGCAGTGCCATGCCAACTCAGATGCGAGTGGGAGATGTTGGAAATTGGGCCAGGTATTGGACTCGAATTTGGGCGCCCATGTGGCATGACCCATGGTCCATTCAAATTACCCATATAATTTGAATTTGATTTCCTTATTATCCTATTTTGTTAGGATAACCCTCTATCTATCTACATCTATCCTATCCTTAGGAGATAAATGACATAAAAATATCAGATACGTTATGTAGTTTTTACCCATAACAGTTTGTTTTCATACTCTCTCTCTAACTCTCTCCCATATGAAAAATGATCAAGCCTTTGCACTGTGATTAGAGTGGGTGATACTCATACTGTGTATCACCCCGTTGCTGGTGTTCTTAGTTCATGATTAAAGAGCACGTGATTTACCCATAAAATTCTTCGTTTCAGATTCTATCACATAAAGTATGGTTTGAATCTTTTTTTACCGCCACTGCGTTTTTTATATATCTTACAATATATACCTCTACCAGCCCACTGCATCTCTTCACCAAATAACTTATCAACCTCTCTCTCTCTCTGTGGAAATATGGGTGCTCCTCAAAATCTTTCCTCTTTTAGATTTGAACTTAGAATCATTAGAGCCAAAAACACAGAGTTGAAATCCAATGGACACTTGTTTGTCAGATGCTATCTCTCTATAGGAAAAAACAACAGGGTTCGACTAGACAGCCAAGAAATCTCATCAAAATCCAACTTGCTTTGGAATGAAACGTTCTCGTTAGAGTGTTCGGGTACCCAAGACTCCATGGAGATGCTGATGCAAGGAAGTGTTGTTTTTGAACTTCGGTGGAGAAGCAGCCTACCGGTTCTTGGGAAAATTAAAGGATCACATCTCTTGGGTAAAGCTGAGATTCCATGGAAAACTGTCTCCTAGACCCCGGAGATGGAAATTGAGAAATGGGCAGTCATGGTTCCAAAAAGTAGACGCGTATATGAAGATATCAAGCCACTTGCAGTGCAAGTAGCAATGAAGCTTAAAGTTCCGACAGTAAAAGAGGCGATGTCGGTGCCAGTGCCGGTGTTGATGCCGATGACGATGAGGAAGAGGAGAAATAATCAAAGGGTGACAAATTCAGATGAGTGTGGATGCATGGACGTTGGGTGCAATTGTGCAGATTATGATATGTTTGCACTAGGTGCAACTTTGGATGGCTTTCAGGTTGGCAAGCCACTTAGAAGCTCTAGGGTTGGTGTGAATATTTTTTTGCCTTTATTCCTAAATTTTTTAAGGGAAAAGTTAGGAATCATGAAAATTTTGTCATGAAAAATTTATGATCCTTGGATTACCTTGATTAGTGTGTGGTGCTTTATTCTAAGTGTAATCTAAGGGTCACAAAGCTTTCATGATTATTTTCATGAAAAAAATTTCATGATACCTAGCATTGCTGATTTTTTACTTGAGACAACTGAATACATGATGGTGTGCGGCACAGTAGGACTCTTTAGAAATGCTTTGATACTTTAATGGAAATGCAATTTTGTACTTATTTCATCTCAATTGGCATTGTATAATGAAATCTAAGTTGGCAAAAAATTTGTATCGCAAGTGTTTTATTTATTTTCATCTGAATTGATAGTATATATATAAAAATGTCATATCTAAATTGATAATTCATTTCATATGAATTTACAATACATATACATGTAATCAAAATAAAACCATAAATAACTGTGTGTGCTTAAATCTGACTTGACTACACACGATTAATAAAATATTTTCTTTCTAAAAATTTAAGAACAAAATTGATCTTTTAGATGAATCTACCGAGAATCTATGGGCTTGTTTGGTTTGTATTTGAGAGAGTTGTTTTTGAAAAAAAAATTTAAAATTTTGTTTGGTTTGTGATTTTTTTCAAAAAAATTTCAAAATCACTTTCTCTCTCTTACACATCAATCAATCACTTTTTTTCTCTCCTCTCTCTTTCTCAATCATTTTTTCTCTCACAAACATCTACTCAATTACAATAAAATATCAAATCGTTCTAAACTCCAAAACTATTTTCAAAATATATAACCAAACAAACAAACAAAAATTTCTAAACTCTCTCCTCAATTTTTTTATTTATTTTGAAAATCACTCTCTCAAAAACAAACCAAACACACCCTATAAGAAAAAGAACTATATTAGTGTCCCGCCGCAGCAGAGTGCTTTGCCCATGCTGCTATCCGCCGCCGAAGCGCTCAAGAGATTCGTGCTTGAATGTCAAAGTCAGGGGACTCTATCCGTCTGAGCCCAAGATTTGATGAGACGGATCTTGTAGTCTGCTAGCTAGCTCTTTCTATCTGTAGTGGCTTGCCCCTTTCTTATTATTAGGAAGATAGGTTTGGCTTCCAGTCTTGTTCTTACTCAATGTCCCCAGATCTTCCTCTCAACAGTCTTTACCAGGATTTTTCCAGATGGGCACTCCGATATTAAAGTGAGCAACTTTCTCTCTTTAAAATTAAAGAATATTCAATAGCACAAATACTGAAACCTATAATCAATTACTAGAACACATGCATAATAATAGGAGTGGCTGACTTCTTAGATTCATTTTCCATTTAGAACTCTACTTGCCTTGCAAGGATTCCTTCTTTAGAATTCTTCTTCCTAATTGGATTAGGTTTAATCTTTTCTCAAAATGTTCAATTCTTATCCAACAGCAACCACATTCCCATAAGAATTTCACCACCTTCATATTTTAACTAGGATTTAACCAATGTCACAAACAAAGAATCCGAGGTGGTATCACATATATGAGATCTTGAACCCACTTGTGCTGCTAAAAAATGTGCCCCAACACTTTTGACCCTAAAACTCTTTCAAAATAGGTAGGGACAATTTGAGGACTTGATAAAAAATTAATTTTTTGACTTTTTAATTTTTTTACACAAAAAAATTACAAAAAAACCAATTTTTTTTAGCTAAATACACCACCAAAAAATTAAAAAAGTCAAAAAAATCAATTTTTTACTAACTTTCTAAAACACCACATAGTATTCACTTTTCAAAAATCACTTTCACTTGAACTTTGAATCTCTAAGCTTTTATTCTAAAAAATAATTACATAGACCATTAAACTAATTATATTGTCCAATTTTTTAAACTATAGTATACATTTTAATATTTTTAATTTACTTAACATATAATAACAGGTTAGCTTTGACTCAAATTCAAAATAACACCAAATATTAGTGTTTGAAAGAATCCTGATACAAGCCACGATGAGAGGATACAATGGGCTTGTTTGGTTAGTGTTTCTGAAAAAAATTTCAGAAATTTTTTTCAGAAACAAGTTTCCAAAAAAAATGAAACCAAACAAATTTTTTCAAAAAAATTTCTCAAAACACACAAACCAAACAAATTTTCCAAACAAACCTCTCTCACACACACATCAAATCAATCACTTTTTCCAAAACTCTCTCTCAAAACAATTTTCCAAAACAAATTTCCCAAAAAACCAAACCAAACATGTTTTCGTACTTTTTTTTTCCAAAACATGTTTCTGAAACACAAACCAAACAAGCCCAATACCTTCCCAAGAAAATACTGACATTCGTTGTATAATTTAATTTGAAAAAATTATAAATCATTGGTATTTCATAAAAAATTTAAACATTCATAAAAATAATAACAATAATAATTTTAATTATTAAAATTAAATATTATTAATTTGATTTTTTTTTTATTTTTTATTTTTTAAATATAGACTGAAGTTGCAAATTTCCCATTTCTAATTTCCCCTGTTATCTAGTACGACTATTTATCTTGGCTTGGCAGAGAAGAAGGAGAAGGAGAAGGAAAGGGGGCAGAAGAATGGAGAGAGCTACACCTGTACGGAATCCCCACACTTCCACCGCCGATCTTCTCACTTGGTCCGAGACCTCCGATTCCGCCAATGTCTCTCGTTCCAGCTCTCGTTCCCATCAAGTATGTCATTTTCAATTCCCGCTCCGCTACAACCGTGATTAGTTTCTCATTTTTCTCTACAATTTTTCAGCCTTCCGATCGGATCAGTAAAGTTCTGTTTGGCGGTCAGGTCACTGATGAAGAAGCTGAAAGCCTAAATAAACGGTGAGACAGATCTGCTTCAAATTCTACTTTCAAATTTAGCTTCTTTTTTGTTCTGCATTTCAAATCTTTATTTGCATGTTGTGTATTATTGCTTATTTAATACGCTTTTAGATCTGTTTTAAAAATGCGTTTTTGTTTTGACTATTTTCGAATCTATCATGTAATTTTTGCCATTTTGCATCGACTCTGCGAATTTGATTTTTAACTTCAACCGCGGATTCAAAATATTAACCCATTTTGTCTCTCATATTGCTATAAATTGAATGAATACACAAGGAAAAACAAGAACAATATAAAATTGACAACTTTCTCTAAATTTTTGTTACTCAATCAATAAATTATTAGCTTCAATGGCTTACAACCCTATTTATAGGGGAAATGGCTAGTTAACCATGCCACATCATAATCCAGACCACAATTAAAATAATAACTCGCTAATCACGCTACGATTACAGAAAATTATATATATATATAAAATTTTAAAAAGGTTGAAATCTTTCCAAAAATAGTAAATTTTCAAATTTAAAGGCTTAAACAAAGGAATTTGGTCAAAATCCAGCTTCGGTCACTGCATAGCAGTGTGTTGGCTAAGTTGTGCTAGTTTGGTTATTTTGGATCGAATATGGGTCCAAAGACTGATTTGACAACCTTGAAAAATCTTTTTAATTTTCGTTTTGCTATCAAATGGTCAAATTGCTACATGAACTTGCAATCTAACCGCTCACTCTGCATCATTACCTCTGAATCAGAATTGGTGTGTAATTGGAATGAATGTGACCACAGTCATGGAAGGAATTTATGTTTCTAACATGGAAAACTATATTTTGTTTTCTTGTTCCATCATATTGAGCCCTGTGAGGAGCACGTCTTGAACATGAATTTGGATTTTTATCTTGTTAGCTACTATTTGTTTGCCTCATCATGGATTTGTTTAGCTCATTGGTTATTTAGTTTTAAGCTTCTTTTAATGCTGTTTGGTTTGCACCGGCAACCGTCTTACTTACATTTGGTCAACTAGACTGCCTTGTTCGCCCATAGAAGATGAAGGGAATCCATGAAGCATTGAACTTTGGGGACTTCTTTGATGGCCAAATGTATGCTTGCTGTTGAGGAAAACCTAAAACTTTAGTCTATGATGGACTAAGAGCATTTACAAAATGCTCTTTTGCACCACCCTTTGATATTACATACCAAGCATCCCAAGCTAATCCCTTCCCATTTCAAGCCAAAACAAAAAAATTAAAAAAATGGTTGAATATCACCATTTTCTGGATGTACTGTTGCACCAAAATGATATTGTCAGACCAATTAAATTGCTTCCCGCAGTTTTTATGTTTGAATATCACTCATTCTAGCAGCTAGGGAGTAGGGTGCTGGTGGAGGGAGTAGGGGGGTTACGCCAAGATCAATGGTTGAGATGTGGCAAGCCTTGCTTGGAATAGGGGTGAGTAACAGAGTGATGCTGGTGTGGAGAGTTGGGCCCGTATGCCAGTGGTAATGTGTTTGAACTTTGTAGTGACCAGAACATATACATGTGGCACAGAGCTCCTAATTTATAAGTTGAATTGCTTTATGCTTAGTTGTTTGTTTTGATAGACCTTAACTCTTTGTTTTGATTCCTTTTTTTATTTTTAATTTTAATTTTCTTGGAGATTTTCTTCATAGCTTTTGTGAGGCCTGTTATGTTCCTTGAATCTTAATTCTGCCTCAACTTATATCGGCTGTATGTTATCAACCTATGCCTGCATCAAGAGAATCACTATGAAGTACCATTAGGCACCTCATTTTTTTGACTTGTATGGCTTTCATTTCACTGGCTTATTGGAAATGTTCACTATATGCTGCTTTCAGGAAGCCTTGTTCGGGGTATAAATTGAAGGAAATTACTGGAAGTAAAATATTTGCTGCTGGTAATGAAGATGGAGGACTAGAATCTGGAAATGCTACTTCTAATCCTACTAACAAAACAGGACTACGTACTTATCAGGTATTTATTTTATATTGGCTGGATTAAAAATTCATATGAACATAAGTAAAATGCCGTGTTGCAATTCCCTGAAGTTATACCTTTTGGTTGTCAGCAAGCAATAAATGGAATAAGCCAGATTTCTTTCAGTGTTGAAGAGAAGGTTTCTCCCAAGAAACCTACAACTGTCCCTGAGGTAGCAAAGCAGCGTGAGTTAAGCGGGACACAGGAAAGTGAGTTGGACAGTAACATTAAGAAGCAGCGGTCTGATGCAAAGTGCAAGGAACTCAGTGGAAATGATATTTTCGGCCCTCCTCCTGAAATTCCTCCTCAGTCATTGCCTGCCACACGCTCCTTTGAAGCAAAAGAAAAGAAAGACGTGGTTGAACCTGCACCGCGAAATGTACGGACGTCTGTCAAAGTTTCTAATGTGAGTTGCTAGGCATTTCTTATTTCTAACTTACCTTAAATTAACATATTTTTACATCCCTAAGATTTCTTTCTCATATCAAATGATGATATTTAGGTTACAATGGGAACTTGAAAAAAATAAAAAAGGAGTTTTAGTTGAGGTCAGGCCAAAATTTCAATCATTGAGTTGGTCTTTCAGATTTTCTGGTATAATGATTTAAAATAAAAACTCAAGGGATGAGCCCCTTGGACTAATGGAATGCGTTAGAGGCTCCTGTGATAAATGCTTTTTGCGATCTTCTAGAATTCCAACTTGCTCTCAAGAACTCAGTACTCTGAAATTGATAGGAATCTGGCCAATTTTTGAGCTTGTGGATAATTCTGAGTTATACTCAGAAGTTTGATGTTAGTAACTTTATTTTTATATATTATTTTTCCTCCCCATCCAAATTCTTTCAAAATTATGTCAATAGTCCAAAATTCTTGTTAAAATTCTTCATACTGTAGTCTTCTCTTCTTATTGACTATGTTTGTTCCTGGGTGCAATGAATCATACTGCATTATAAAATCCTGAAGCGCAAAATCGTTTCATGTGCTTGCAAAAGCCTCTTTTGACTGGGCATTCACAAAGTCATGCTCTCTTGCCAGGTAAATGCCTTTAGACTGAGGATAGAACATGCACTTCTTCCAGTCCTGCCACCTTTATTTTCTTTTAGGGGTAACTAGTTACACTTTACCCCCTTGGAGTTTGTCCCCCCAAAACAGACAACCCCATGTGGATAGATTAGCGACGCCCTAATAGTTTGGACTAAAGTGAAAAATAGACAGAAACTAGTATAATTAAATTAACATTACATTGCATGTAGTTGACGCAGTTAATTGGATTGAGCGAGATAGTATTCCAGTAAAGTGTAGCAGCAAAAAGGCAAATTTGCCCTTATTTTTGTCTAAAGAAAAAAAGAACTCACCCCCTGCAGCCACTCATGCCTCCCTCCTCCGCTGCAGCCAATCCCCTCCTCCTCCCCCGCAGCACCCATCCCTCCCTTACACCCAACGCCCTCCGTCATCCCCTGTAACATCCATCCCTTCCCTTGCAACACTATGCGACACATTTATCAAATCTTTAATTTTTTGTTGAAAATTGGGATAAACTGGACCTTTCTTGCCAACCTTGCATTAACTGTATGTTTCCCAATTAAGGTTGAGCTAGTGTGTTTTTGGCTATGGCCTGGCACATAAGAAGGTTCTTTGTATTAGGAAGTATTCAAAAGTCAGCACATGGACTCTTTATATTGAAGTAATAATTAGAATGTTTGTAAAGGTATCCTAGAATATGTATTGTACATGATCTCAAAGAATAATGAAAAACTATTATTTAGAAACTAAGTATTAGTTTAAGAGTCAGTAGTATCCAATTTACTCTTTTATTTTTGTGGCCTGACAAAAATTTCTTTGAATATCAAGTCTAAACTGTTTATATTACCCTTGTGCTTTTTCGTTTCACACTAAGATGTTATATATAAAACTATTGTACGCAAGTTTACTTGTTTAATTGTTGTAATCAGATTCTAGTATTATTATTATTTTTTCATCCTTACTTTCTAAAATGTATGTAATATCAGATACTACATGTATGCCACATTAAGGATACTTCAATTTGATAAATACTGAAAAAGTAGAGTACTTTAATCTCTCTAAGCAAGCGAAATACGAAAAAACTATTCTTATATTTATTCTAGCAATTATACTCTAATGTTACGGAAGAAATATTACAATCTCAATTTTATTAAAGTTTCAGATACATGACTTTAAGTATCTGATGCTTCCCAAAATTAAAGAAAATTAATTTCAAGTATCCAATACATTTAGGAAGTATCGGATACGTATCCAGAGCATTTGAGAATTATCGTCATCTAATACGAATACTCCTCCCTTCTAAAAGTATCCACGCTTCATCGATGGTGGGGAGCGTGGTTGTCGCAGTGAGCTTGGTTGATGATCAACCATGGTGTTTTGTGTGGCAAGAGAGGAAAGTAGGGAGGGGGCAGGGGAAGGATGTCTTTCCCAAAAACAGTTCATGAAGTTAGACATTGCACACAAGTCCAAACTACAAGGGTGTCATCTGTTCACTTTTGAACAGCATGGGGGTTATGTGTGTTTGGGAACCTCTGAATCCTTCTTTTTGTTTTTCTAATGCAACTTTCCATTTGAGCTTTAATGTTTTGCAGTTTTAGGTTTGTAATTGGATTCCGTTTTATGTAGGGTGACTGTTGGGAATATCTGAAATCCTTTGTTGGTTGTTAAAATGCAACTCTGCACCAGTTTGTGTTATGAAGTTTTGTAAACCTGATGTCTGAACTTGTTTGTACATTTGTAGCCTGCTGGAGGTCGGAGCAACATTGTATTCGGTGAAGAACCTGTGGTGAAGACTGCAAAGAAAATACACGACCAAAAGTTTGCAGAGCTGACAGGCAATGACATCTTCAAAGGAGAAGTCCCTCCAGGATCAGCTGAAAAGTCACTGAGCGATGCTAAGCTGAGAGAAATGAGCGGCAGTGATATATTCGCTGATGGAAAGGCAGAATCCAGAGACTACCTGGGAGGAGTACGCAAGCCCCCTGGTGGTGAGAGCAGCATTTCGTTGGTGTAATTGTTTTGAGTATTTGCTATGTATTGCCACTATGTCCTTTGTCCCGTGTTTCGACTGGTGAAGCATCATTGAATGCCTGATACTTGCCCTTGATGGATTTTGAATTGGTTAACGTAGTTTATTATATGTTATAATACAGCTTTGGGGCTTAAAACATTCAGTTCAAAAAATGGGGATGGGGTGACTAATTGATGTAGAATGAAATAGAATGATTATTCTCACATTTGATTCATAAAAAATGATATAAAAAAATACATTATAAATATAATCATTGTTCCCCATTATGAAGGAATAATCATTTAAAATAATGACAATTCTATTTCATTTACCAAACACCAACTTATAGTATTTATTTTTAGCTATAGTAAGAATGTCATGAGATCCAGTAATTATTTTGAGTTCCAATTTAATTATTATTATGATGTAAAATATTTTTTGCTTTTTTTTTAATTATTTATTTGTCGAATGTAAAAATAGATGGATAAATAAATAAAATAATAATACTTAAAAGAGAAAGGAGAAACGCAGCGACTCCACTGGGGATCGAACCCAGAATCTCTGGTTTCGTAGACCAGCGCCTTATCCATTGGGCCATGGAGTCAGTTGTTGACTTTTAGTCACAAATAGATTTATATATATATACGTGTATATTTTCCTTTTGACGTGTTGAGATTTGCATTGTTCTGGTTCGAGAGCAAGACTATTTCTCGGGTCTTACATGCCTGTCCTATGTTTGCCGGGAAATTATATATTGTTTTCAAAATATAATGTGTCCGTATACTTAATTAATATTTCTTAATTATTTAATATAATATTTTATCTATTTACATTTTTCACCAATCACAATATTATAAAATATTATGTGTCTATATTCTGAAATTACTGAATAATTATTCATGTTTGCCTCCGTTCAATTTTAACAAATTTCCAAATATACGTTATGTTTCACAACATGTTGAAAATTAATACATAAAGTTAATGATTTTTTTTTATATTTTTTTCTTATAAAAAATTATAAAATTGTCAATTGTCAAAAGAACCCACAATAGGGACTTGGAGTGCTACTGTGCCTTTAAGGCACAAAAGGGAAATTTTATTTCTACCCACCTAATAAATTCAAGACAAATCTTTTCTCAATACACACACCTATTAATTTGATTATGAACTATTTTTCTCAATCTACACCCTTAAAATTACAATCATATCCTTCACTCAAAAATGGTACACACACTTCACCCTCAAATGCACACACTTTAATTGACCTTAATTGACATTTCTGTTGTCTACTTTGTGAATTTAAATACATAGATTCATGATAACATAAATTAAAACAAGAACACATGTTGGACATTATGACTAGATTAAACAGAAATACATGATACAACGAAATGGTAGAGAAATCAAACCGAAGCCTGCACGGAAACAATTTCCTTAAAACAGATTTTCGCCGCCTCACAGATCGAGTGCTTGAGGAATTCCGGCGTCTGTCTCCCAAGATACGACGGTCAAAACCCAACTACGGCAGAAGCACTTTTTGTCTAGCTTAGCGAACAAAAACTGTGGCAGCACTCTCTCACTGTAGAAATTTCTAGCAAACTGACTAAAGAATGGAAGAAACAATTTCTGTGTTTGAGACTTGACAGAAGGGTCTCAATTTATACATGTATAAGGGAGAGAGGAGAAGCTTCCAGCCTTTATGGCTGGTCACTAATGCACCATTAACCTCTGCAATAAAGGCAGGAGTTACAAACCCCATTAATGCACTATTAAACTCTACAATAAAGGCAGAAGTTACAAACCCCATTAACTCTTTCATGAAGCTAACTTCATGGGACAATTTCTCATTAATTCTCAATGGTTTTTGGCCATTCTATTTGTGATGTAAAGATCTCATCGCAAAGTATCTAGACCCATTTGGACCCAACACAATAGACGGTTGGGACCAACTTTAATATTTAATTAAAGTCACCAAAAATCCATTTTTTTCCAACAATTTCTAGTTCTACCCACTTTTGTGAAGACTTTGACTTCGTTCAAAAAGAAAAAAAAGAAAAAAAAAAGTTTTGAACTTTCCTCACCTCCATTGAATAACTTGAAGAGCTCCATTGAATCTCCACTAAAAACTATTGAATCATTTGTTTAAGATAAGAAATCTTTCCATTTTCTTATTACATTTACCATTTTCGAATATCTCTGCACTCCATTAGCATATAAAACCATCGATTTTTCCATGGCTGATGATGGGTTGGAGCTCTCAGCACTGGGTGTTCGAATTTGTTTCTTTAATTCGAAACCTAATCACCGAATAATGTGTACAATTTTGACCAATTAAATCTGAACAAAATACAAAATTTCGAAGTTTTTTTGCCGAATATGATATATTTTTCCAGTTCAATAGTTCCGAATTAATTCTTTAATTTCGGCAATTGATTTCCGAAATATTTGTGTTTATTTGGCACTAAAGTTTCGAATGGTGTTTTTTTTATTATTATTATATAAATTTACACCAAGTTACATAGGCCACCAAGATTGGTTTTACTTTATGTTCTTTTCCAGCAATTTTATTTTATGGGTATGTTTATGCAATTTTTTTTTTTTTTTTGCGAAATTCAATGTATAATAATAAAAACAAAAATCTATGCAGTATTGGTATTTTCACATTATATTGTTAGCTTAAGTATTTGTTACAAATAGGTCATCAAAAATGTTGTTAGCTAAATAGATGAACAAAACAATTGCATTATATAGAATATTAGGGGTTTGTCCTTTCAAAACATTGAAATTAGGGCCAAATTTAGTCTTTGGTTGTATACTTACAGCTACAATAAATTACAATCAATTGAATGTACAAAGACAAGTGATGGGCAGTCCTTTGATTGTTTGAAAAATGATGTTGGTATTGATTAATGACCCTGTTGCCTTGGTAAATTGGCCAAAGTGAAGTTAATCTGTTTTTGGCATGTTGTGAACGTTACCAAACTAATTAGTGAATGGTCTGTATAGAATACAAATAGTTTTGCTATATCCATGTTTACATTGTAATTTTTCAACAAATCCTAGTCTCACTCTTTCATCAATAGTAGGGTTATGTTCCTTAACTTATTTTGTTAATTTCACATTATCCAAATTGTCAATTTAATGGCCTATAACTGCATATTAGATTTTATTAAGGTGGCATGGTTAGGCTACTTATTACCCGCATTAATGTAATCCTTTTCTGGGAGTGTTTATTCTGTTTCATTATATTGGGTTAATAAGAACAATTTTCCTTACGCAGATGGAGGCCGGTCCCAATCAACGTCGGTCAGTAACAACTTCGAACAGAAGACTCCGTGAATTAGAGAGACGTGGACGTCGACGTGGACGTGTTCGAGTGCATGATGATGACACGCACATTGCCATGGATGATGATCTTATACATGATGCACCAGTTATGGATGATATTGCTATGGATGATGACCCTACTGGTAATGATGCTGACATTATTGATGAAGATATCCTTACTCAGCCATTTTTATGAGGACCAACTGATCCATCAATCCTTAAAAGTTTTAAAAGTCATGTTGCCGCAACTATTTGGAATGGTGCTGATCAAAGAGGGCCCTTGAAGTGTCATAATCACTCGTTTAAGATTCGTTCGTGGCCGTGGTGGGAACAAGGAAACAACGCTACATTTGTAAATATTGTGGAGATGCCAAGACTTGCACAATTAGCTCGTTGCACTTATTTGTCAACAAAATTGTAGTGTCTAGTTTTGTTGAGAGATGGCAACGGGAGACAAACACCTTCCATTTGACTGTTGGAGAGATGACTATCACATTGGAAGATATCGCCACTATCCTAGGGCTTTCCATTGTAGGCGAATCTATTAGTGTACGTAAGTTGTCAGAAAGGTGGGCCATTACATTAGTAGTTAATACCTTGGAAATTGATGAGTAAGAGGTCAAACATGAGATGTCTAGTGCTGAAGGCAATTCAATGAGGCTTAAGTGGTTGAGGGCACACTTTCATAATGTCACAGACAATGATTCAATGGGAAGAATTGCATGTGCAGGTAGAGCATACTTGCTATTTTTGTTGGGTTGTACACTTTTCAGTGACAAGACTGGTACTAGGGTCCCCGTTGTTTATTTGAATTTGTTGTCCGATTTGACGACTGTATCTTCATATGGTTAGGGTGCTGCTGTATTGGCATACTTATATAGACAGATGGAGTACGCTAGCAGGTCCGGCATGAAACAAATAGCCAGTTACATGACACTTCTTGAGGGATAGATTTATGAGTACTTTCGTGGATTCCAACCACACTTGAATATGAATTACACTCGAGACATGTCACGCCCCAAAATTCGGACAATTAAACATTAAATTAGGACTAAACCTCAATTAATATTCCATCATCCAAATCCTAGGGGTGAAACAAAAAACCAAAAAAACTAAACGCCAACCAAACCATCTATCATAATCTCATAACTAACCAATACCTCAACATTCAGGTAGCAACAATCAGTCAAAACAACTTAAATAAAGTACGGTTACAAACCATGCCAAATTATTCCAATACTAAAGTCATTAAACAAAAATAAATACATAAACTAATATCAACCCTAAGCTCAAGAAAACAAAAGAGGTCCAAACAACAAGTCCAATACTATAGTAATTCCACGTCACCACCGTAGCCCCAACTAATCCTGCAAAGGAAGTTCAGTTGCGCTCAAACAGAACGCACCCGAGTTGCCAAGAGACAAAACGGGTCAGTATACAGGTATACTAGTATGAGTACAAGATTTAACACCCACGTGTCTACCAGACACAAACAAACATACATTTAATTCTTGTTATAGGACAAGACGAATAGTTCCAACCGTACCGAGACGAATGAGTAGTTTCCCAAGATACGGTGGCATTTAATTTCTTGCCCGTACACAACGAAATATAAATTGAGTATAAAATAAACAAAATAGAAATAAAAATATGGTGGGTCAGTCCTGCATAAAAAGTTAGCTAGACCCACCATCCTGCAAAAAAATAAAGTTAGTATAATTTAATCATAAGTAACTTGCTGAAGAAGTATAAAAATGCATTGTTTCATGCTTAAATAATTCGAATTGACTAAAACTCAAAGAACAAAAGTTGTATAGAATCAAATTTTCTAAAAGATAGAGCAAACAAATTTAATAGAAACTGAACAGGTTGAGAGAAAAACTTGATAGAAAAACCTACACGGAATTCTATCAAAAAATCTGAAACTGAAAACGAACAAAAACTTTCCTAAGATGATTTGTTTCGGAAAAGTTCAAAACACAAAAAGTGTGCAGAATAATGTTTTACTTCAGCTTATGCCAAACCAATAAAAATAAACTCGTTTCGTGGGTTAAAATAGCCTCTAAAATCTTCATTGCTAAAATGAATCAAACCGACAATAACCAAGATCATCCGATTATAAGTTCTAATCGATCTTTTTAATAACAAGCTAAATCACAAAAGTTGTCTAGAGTCACGTATACATGCCTCTGATCAAATTTCATAATTTATCGAGGTCGTTTACTATTTTTCAACCTGTACAAATCAATACAATACACACTATAACAATCGTCTCATAATTAAATTCTTTGTACCTTAACTCCCCCACTTCGGCCCTCCACTTCCGGCCTACATATATATTCCATGTGCCTCCCGTATACTTAACACCGCTCCGAAGCCAAACTTGCACGGAGATATCGTCCCGAGTTTGACCCACACTCCCCGGATGGTTAGCATATACGTACGCGCGTAAATCAAAGCACTCGTCTACTCATGAGAACGAGACAACAATATACATATACAAAACCTCTCACTCATGAGAACAATATAACAATGCCAAGCCTAAGGCATTCAAATAAATCTCATAATCTTCACTTTTTTTTTTTTCATACACTCTTTCTTACCAACACTCAAATAAAACAACAATTCATTTAGTCATGGTGGAGTGTAAGAAATTTATCTATGGGTTCCTAATTTATTTTAATTTCATATAACCATGAGTGTGATTATAATCATAAAATAAATCCATATAAAAATTATAAACCTGGCATACACAACTAATCAAAATAATTAAAGTCAATCAATCATCTAAAAACCCTAAACTTTACATACACAACTAATCAAAAATAATTAAAATCAATCAATCATCTAAAAATCCTAAACTTTACATACACAACTAATCAAAATAATTAAAATCAATCAATCAGCTACATAAAAATATGAAATCAATTCAACATCAAATAAATAAAAATAAATAAATAAATAAAACAAAATAAATATAAATCAAGGGAAGTAGGTTTTGTACTCATAATATTTTTTTGAAGATCAAAAGATTATTTAAAAAACTAATGGAGCCACAAAAATAAAACCCTAATCTTTTTTTTTTCCCTCTCCCTTTTTCCCAGTGTTCCTCTTTCTCTCGGCTTTCTTGGTCTTTCTTTTCTTGATCTTGGTTTTCTTTTCTCTCTCTCTCTCTCTCTCTCTCTCTCTCTCACACACACACACACACACACACACACTCACGCCACAGACACAGCACTCTCTTTTTCTTTTCTTTGATAGATTACCTAATCCTATTCTAACCCTAATAAACTATTATAATATATTATATTATATAATGCAACATAATTATAATATATATATAAATATATATAACAGCTCTTCTTTTTTATATATAACAAATGAAAAATGATTGGTGGCTCAAAAAGTTTGGCTCAAATTTGGCTCAAATTTCCTGTTTTGGCAATTCTGTTTTTTTTTTTTTTTTTTTTTGCCTTGGTTTTTTTTTTTATTTCCAAAAGTGGAAATTTCGGGGCATTTGAGCCCCAAAATTTCGGGCTCCCTACCATTTCCGATAACAAATATAAATATATAAATATTTGGATTCATTATATATAATTAAATAACTCATTAAATTCATTAATCACCACATTAAATTCATTAAATAACACATTAAATTCTCATGTGACTACATAATTAATAAAGCCAAAAATAAAATAAAATAATCATAATCATAATAAGAAAATTAGGATCGCTACAAGACATGCCACATGTTTACCGTTGGACTTCTCAGAGAGAGTTTGGTGAAGAGACACAGTTGCAGGCTTTTCGAGAGGAGCTTGATAGGTTGAGTGTACATGATGTAAGTTAGAAAGTCTTTCAATATTTGAAACTCTATATCATACAAAATTTATAGTTGTCATATCTTACAGTTGTTATTGTTTGTAGGTTATTTGGGACCCGTACCAGAGTTGCAGAGATGTCCATCCATGTCACCTAGTTACGTTCTACCACGGTTGCCTAAAGTGTTTGAAAGTAGTTGAACCATATCACCCTAATAGAGTTTTGAGACAGTTTGGCAAAGTGTAAACAATCTCTAATCCACCACTTGGCCCTATGCATACCTCTCAAGGAGCCACAGCTCCATACTACAATGTTATGTATGCATACTTGGACATCTTTTGGGAGGCATAGGACAACCATGTGTTATCGGATCGGAGGAAGAGTACACCGGTACGATAGCCTTGGGATTGTGTTCCTGGTTACATGGATTGGTACCAAACCATTACCCATATGTATGTTTAAAACCTAATACGCCGTTCTCAGGTGGATCTAAATATTCATCATTATCAGTATCCTAGCCAAGATGCACAGGTACTTTTTTTTTAAGGGAACCATTACAAATTATTTATGTAAACTATTATAGGTTTGTATATAATGTTGTATTTGTTCTCGTAATGTAGCATATGTCATAGATATATCAGATTACTTATCCTTTCGTTGAGGATGGCTATGAGGACAGTGTTCAATATCCTGATAGACTTTACTATGCAATTGAACAGCTTCTTCAAGATCAGCACATTAGTGAAGTTGCGCCCAACACATCCGCTCAGGGTCGGTCTGCACTCAGCTCTTCTATTACACATCATTTTGGAGCACATTACACTCGCCGGTCACGTAGTTGATAGTAGTTCATAATGTTAGCGCAAGTAGTTTCTGATGGTATTAGTGGATGTATAAGGAGACAAATATTATTATTATCTTTGGATTATGTACTTCTTGGATTATGTATAAGGAGACATGTATTTTGTAATGATGTGGATGGATTGAACTACAAGTTAATATTACTATTCTTCTTACATACTTGTTGTTTAATATGAATAATCTTTAACAGTAGTTGTACTTGGTTAATATTATTTTCATTACGTTTTGTGTTCAGACAATATAAAAATAATATGACATCCATTCCATAAATAAGAGAACTATATAACTCATGATATTGTATTAAAAAAAATGAGCATTACAAAATTTATTGGCAAAATGATATCCATCTCGTTACTCCATGCTAGTAAATCATAAAAACTAATGTCTTATAAACCTCTCATGACTACTTTTTAATACATCAATCTATGTCAACTACATCAAATGTCTCTCGAGTAGCTACATTAGGTCCTATGTTGTCTTTGAATTTTTGAATGCGGCTAACATATGCATTCTCCCATTCTGATGCACAAAAGTGATGGTGAACTCGCCAACGCACAGCAATGGAAGGAACTAGATGACCGTGTCACAACCCAACCCCAGGTGCTTAGGGCTAGAATCGCAACTTACTAAATTATTTGTAGCAAATTAAATGGTGCAGACAGAAGCAAATAAAAATAATTAAACATAAAATTTACTTCATTCTACTATTTTAATAAGAGAAAATACATCTATAGGATTTTTATTTATTTATGTTTTTATTATGCAGTGACTGGCCTTCAGTAAAAAAAATAAATAAAAATAAAAGGAAGAAAAGGAAAAAAAACAAAATAATGAATCAGCATCAATTCTTGTTCAGGTTCCACTACATGAGATTACGGGTCTTCCTTACATCTCGTCACCTGAAAGGGTAACAGCTATAACCACACAGCAGAGTGAGAAATATTATGCCAAGAGTATAGGGAACACAAAATAATAATGGATAGTTAGTTAAGCTAAAACATTTACATAACTTAATTTGAACAAACAAATTATTCAAAGCGGCAGAAACTAAAATATGGAAATTATGTAAATAAATAACCATAACCACGGTACAGAATAGAGGTCACAGGAGTGACAGTCAGAACAGAGGTCAATGGATCCATGACAAACAGAGGACCACAAAGTGGCTAAACAGAGGCCAATGGTTATTTAAGTCCCCCAAAACGTGGGATCCCGTGGTGGTACTTACAAAACATAATTGTTTATAAGGTCATTGTCAAATATTTTCTAAAATTTAAACAAACATATCTATGGGTTCCGTTTTAAACAAATAGAGTTCAGAAAATAATCCACGTAATTGAAATATTAATATAATTTATAAAACATAACTTGTATAAAATAAATTATGGTAAGTCAAAACATATGTAAAATATATTATGGTGACTCAAGGTATAATATAACTCACCTTAAGATTGAGTCTTACGAATTCCTTCCTATTTCCATTGGTTTTCGGCTCTTCCCTTATTCTTTATATTTTTTTTCGTTGATTTTTTTTTCTTCTTTGTTTTTCCGTTTGTACTCACTTCACAGCACCTCCCCCCTTTTTATACACATAACTTAGGTGATGACTCATCCTATCTAATAGCCCTAAGGTGATGAATCACCTCCCCTCCCTAATCCTAGGTGGTCCAGATGGCTTCCACTCATTCATCTCAGCAGATTTGCAATCTTTGTAATTAATGGTACTTAATTTGCTTAATTATATCTATACATGCCAATCTTCTCACATTAATTAGTGATTAACTTAGCCCCCAAATAAATCTCTTCATCATATATTTGATAACCACAATGGCAAATTAATTTACATAGCGCGTATAGCTTATTTATTTTATTATTTCCATTATTATTGTTCTTATTATTATTATTATTATTATTATTAATCGTGGTTGGTTGTGGTATTAATTAAATATTTAGGTTGTCACATTTCTCCCCTCCTAAATAGAAATTTGTCCCCAAACTTGTCGTACCTTAATTTTTCGAAGAGGTGTGGGTATTGGACTCGCATTTGACTTTCCATTTCCCACGTAGCTTCTTCGATACGATGATTTCGACATAAGACTTTTACCAACGATATGGTCTTGTTTCGGAGAACTTGATCACAACGATCGAGAATCTGCATTGGTTGCTCTTCATAAGAGAGATCCACTTGAACTTCCAGGTTCTCATAATCAACAACAAGTTCTGGATCTCGAAGATACCGTCGAAGCATTGAAACGTGAAACACATTGTAGACATTGGATAGTTCAAGTGGTAGTGCAAGGCGATAGGCTACAGAACCAATCCTTTCCAGTATCTCGAATGGCTCGATATAACGTGGGTTTAACTTTCCTCGCTTTCCAAATCGGATAACTCCTCTTGTTGGTGAGATCTTAAGGAACACATGATCTCTTTTTTGAAATTCCAAGTCCCGTCTCCGTGTATCTACGTAGCTTTTCTGGCTGCTCTGAGCAGTGCGAATTCACTGTTGGATGAGTGGGATTTTCTCACTTGTGACTTGCACGATCTCGGGGCCTAACAGTTTCCTGTCCTCGACTTCCATCCAACACAGAGGTGATCGACATATCCTTCTATATAGAGCTTCATACAGTGTCATTCCAATGCTTGCTTGGTAGCTGTTGTTATAGGCGAATTCCAGTAAAGGTAGATGTTCATCCTAGTTACCTTTGATGTCCAACACGCATATATAGACGTCCTCGAACGTCCCGGGAGGGAAATCCCGTTCTGTTGATTTGGGCTCATTACAGTTCAGGACTCGATGTCACGGTCCTGTATCTAATCTCGCAGAGTGCAATGCAAGACCGATGAATCATCAAAGAGTCTAAATCCGGCAAATTGTTTTTTAAAACAGATTTTTAGAAAGAAGTGCCAAACATAGACTGCTTTGCCAGATACAGAGTCGCCACCTAAATATTTTATTTTTGGGGAAATTTAGGAAACCCTGACTCGTTGTCTAAGGCCACGTGTCCGTCATCACCAAAGTTGCCTCGGCTCGGGAACTTGGGTACAATTGGGGAAGGTCACTTCGTGAGCACCCCTGCTCGCCCGATCAAAGATCGGCCTCTACTAACCATGATATCTAGTTTTGAAAACATTATGCGTTCTTATTCCAGTTATTAGCCTAGATTTACTATGTGATGCGCACAGCATACAAGTATAGACTGGATCGCCTGAATTGGAACAAAACATTTCATGTTTGTTTTTTAAAGCGGTTTGCTACTCGCAAGTAGGCTTAAAATGCAGATTTTGCCACCCTCGGGTGGGCTTAGAAAACATGGTGATTTGCCACTATCTAGTGGGCTTAAAACTCGCAATCAATGAATTGTTCCAATTCAGATAATCCAACCTCCACCCACAGGCATTCAGGCAGTTATATCACATAAGCACTTAGCCTCATGGTAAACATGCTATCATGGCAGTCACTCACACACATGCAAGGATGTTAAAGCGTAAATGCTTACCTAGTACTCCAAGCCAAAACAGAAACTAGTTAGTAATCAAATGTATGATCCTAGTTCATGTTAAGATGGCTAATGCAACACATGCAAGATGCAACTACAATAGGCTCGGCTATTCTAAGATGGCATATGATAATGCTACAGTTCAATACATGTATTCAACTTGGAATTGAAATACAATGCAGTTAGCATGATGCGCCGAGCCCGGTGCATGCAATACGAATGAATGGATGCAAACATGCTAGCATAAGTATGCTAATTGAAACATGCCCTAATCTAACCATCATAAGCTGGTAAATAAAAGGGAGAAAGACATGGGGTTGGAAGACATACATCACACACACGCACACTTATTACACTTGTGCCCTCACTCGGAGGGTCCGAATAAATAATACAGCCCGAATAAATAATATAGTTCGAATAATTACAAAACCCTAATTAATTAACAAATTAATCTAGGAAAACAAGTAAATTAGCATGCAAGCCACGGACCGCCTCAGCTCTGTTCCGAATGATGAATGATGCATGCTTGAGTTACTTGGCGCGGAAATCCATCGCGATGCCCCGATTCGCCTCTGTTTACACTTAATCCCGGAATGCTGTGCAAAGCTCCAGAAGACTGTTGATTTCTGATTTACTGCAACAGAGAGCAAGAAAGGGCCATGGCAAAGTATTTTCACGTATGTATGTATGACTACTCTTCAGGGAGTGTAGTCCTCGATCCTCGTGCCACCAATTACGCACCTCGATGCATGATGGCCGAGGAGTCGAATTGCACGACTCGATATGAAATGAATGCACATGAAAACACAACAAGACCTAAACTCCATCATGGGTAATCCGGAGTGTCGGCGACCGGGAATTGAGACACGTTTCGTCACTCGGAGTACGAAACGTCCCTTGTTTCCCGTGCTTGGGCTAACTCCTATCCCAAACATGATGCAAATGAGATGGCATACACAATGCGACTAACATACAACCTAGCATACGCAATACTATGAAATGGCATACACAATGCTCGATGTAACATGGCATACACAATGCTCTAACATGCAACCTAGCATACGCGATGCTATGAACCGAAATGGCATACACAATGCTCGATGGACTTACACCAACATGAGTGGACCTCAGCCACACTCACATCAGTGGCCATTAGATGAAAATGAGACAACCGAAATGCGTGCACACATGCACGAAGCAAGAGACCGACCCTAAGGCATCAAATGCCACTCTACCAAAGCATGGCAAGGGATGAAAGATGGCATAAAATGGCACATGATATAGTTCTGAAATAGCATAAAATATGGTCCCGAAACATGCAAATATGGCACATAATGCAAGCTAGGGGGCCCGGGCACCGAAACTAGTGAAGTGCGTTACACTAGAGGTACCCAAAGCAATGCACCAAAGGCAAAACCAACCCCAAACAGACCCTAGGCAAGTCTGAAATAGTGGAAAATTGGCCTAAAATGATGGCTCAACAAGCATGAAAATGAAGCTCATTCAATGGTCGGTAAACAAGACATTCAAGCCCGACTCTCAAGCACACTTAAAGAGATGAAAACATGGCAATATGGCATTCATATAGACTCTGAAATGTGATGTAAAATGGCCTCAAAACATGAACACACCTCAGCACATGCATGCAACGGACCTCAAATCTCAATGTTAAGCATGGGTATTGAACTACAAGCATGCAAAACAAACATCATTCAATCATGAGACCCAAAAACAGAGCTAGGAAAGTCCAAAATAAGCACAATATCAGTTTATGACATGGCCAAAAAGTGCTAAAATCAAGGGCCCACAAAGCATGCAAAGAAAGCTAGTGAACCATGAGTTGTTCTACAACTATATGAAGCATATGAAAGCTCATTAAACCAGCCAAAAAAAGATGTATTCCATGCCAAAATATGTCCAAATAACCACTGAAACTCAGTCAATGCGTGCAAAAATGATGAGCTCCTTTGGAAGGCCATGCAAGGGGTTACTCTACACCTATATGATGGACACATAAAAGGTCAAAACCACCTCTGGAAATGAGTTATGACAACCTTAAAACTCGCCAAATAGGCCCTGTAATTGGTCTAGGAAGCATGCAATGAAAGGTCCCTTTGAAAGGCCTTGAATAGGATTGCTCTACACATGCATCATAGACACAAAATATGGAAAAATGGGCTCCGGACAGAGCTAATGCAAACCATAAAACTCACAAAATAACACTACTAAAAACAGGGCCTTTTGAGTCGGCAGAGTGCCGTCGCAAATAGCACATTTGCCGACGCAAAAACGTTTTTGCGACGGCGTTTCGACGGCAACTCAAGGGTCGAAAATGGTGGGGTCGCAAATATTTTTGAGTCGGCAATCTGCCGACGTAAAAAGTTTTAATTTTTTGAGAAATTTAACCCATAATTTTCTTATTGAGGCGCCTCCGAAGTTTCGAACCCACGCCATTTGCAAGCTTTGACCGGACCCAAAGTCACCGCACTAAATCCACTTCACCACTCTACCTCTTTCAGATGTTAATTGAGATATTTATTATTTATAGTATATACACTCAATATTAATATAAAAGTATATCTATAAATATATATACATATAATTATAATTTCATTATTATGATATTCGAAAAAATTATCTTGATATACAAATAAATAAAGCAGAATGTGCTTAATTACATGTATCGCACAAATTAAATATATTTTTTTTATTTTTATTTTTATTTTTATTTTTTATCGATCTGATTGATGTCTTAATATTAATTTATATTTAATTTTTTATTTAACATTAAATTATTTATTATCAAAATATTCATATTTAATTTAAATTTTTTATGCCTATATACACTATTTATGAATAATTAAAAATAATAATATTAAAGAAATACTAATACTCTACATAATTAATTTATGTATTTTCTTCTTAATCCAATCACAACATATTTATATTTAATCTTTTAAATAAATTTTGTATAATTCTATTTCTACATATTTTTATTATCCAAATAAAAATAAAATAAAATAATTAGAATCACTTTTAGTTTTATATTACTAATTCTCTTTTAATTTAACTATTATTTTTAATATCGAAATGAGTATTAAATATAATATATTTATTAAATATAATCAAGTAAATATATATATCTTGGTTATAAAATATTTTTTTTGCTACGGCATCTGTTGCCGACACAAAAAGATATAATTTTTTGCGTCGACACAAATTTGCCGACGCAAAAGGTATATGCCGACGCAAAAGTCTATCTTTTGAGTCGGTAAATTCAACCGACTCAAATAATGCTATCAAATATTAATTTTTTGTGTCGGCCAACGGTGCCGACTCTAAAGGTTTGGTATTTACGTCGGTAACTCTGTGCCGTCTCAAAAAGACTACCTTTTGTGACGGTAAAATTTGCCGACTCAAAAAAACCGACTCAAAAGGCTCTGTTTTTAGTAGTGTAAGTCCTGGAATGTGACTTCACAACATGAAAAATGGAGCTCCTTTGGAAGGCCAACAAAGCTAGTAAAGAGAATGAGGGGTGAAAGGGTCACCCCTCTATGATTTTGGAGCTCAAAGACACATCAAAGCCACTGAAAATCTACTAGATTTCAGTGGCTAAGAGGCCAAAACAAGGCCAATGCAAATGCTCAAATGCATGGCTCAAAGCATGAGGAAATGAAGCATGCAAGAAAGAAGATGACTCCAAACAGAAAAGTGACCTCAATCAAACTTAAAGAGGAGGTCAAAACAAGACTTTCTTCAGTTTAGGTCGAAGTCCAAAAATACTCACAAATAGGGCTAAGATTTGAAGCAAAATAAGCCTTAAAAGAGAGATGGAGCAAACAAGGAGGTAGATGGCCTCAAACAGAAAAGTGTCCTTAAACAAAGTTCAAGAGGGGCTCAAAATAAGACACTTTTCAGTTCATGCTAAAGCTCAAAAATGCTTTAAAATGGAGCTAAAGTATAGAGCAAAATAGTGCAAAAAAGGGGTAAATGAAGACTTACCCTTGTAGCACAGCAATGCAGCAGCTTCTGGACCAAGAATGTGAGTTCTCAACCTCTGCAAATGACCTCCAAGGTGCTGGAATGGATGGTGGAGGTGGTAGGCTATGAGGTGTAGTGTAAAATGGCCAAGAATATCAGGGTTTGGAGGCTTGAAGTATAGAGATAGAGGGAGTTGTATGTATGCTCCAGCCAAAACTTTCTAACCTTGCAAAATGGAGTTGAGAGCTTGTCTTATAGAAGACAAAGGTCAAGGCTTCTTGGAGAAGCCTCAAGGGGGGGTGTCAAAGCTTCTCAAAGAAGCTTAACCAAAAGGGTCAAGCTTCTTGAGGAAGCTAGACCAAAAGGGTCAAGCTTCCTCAAGAAGCTTGACAAAAAGGTCAACCTTCCTCTAGAAGCCAAGCAAAGGGGTCAAAACCACCTTAAGAATACAAACAAAGGGCTAAAATCTCGGACAGTGGGTCAAATGGAACACAACTGGCACAGCTGTATGCAACTCAGGAAGGCCAAAAAGTAGAAGATAGGCCGACCAGGTCAAGTGGTCGGCCGACCAGGCCAGGTGGTCGGTCAGCCACCTTTTGTGGTAGGCCAGCTAGGTCAAAAAGTCCAACTCAAAAAAGGTGGTCGGCCTACCCATATTGGTGGCCTCCTAGGTGAGTACAACACAATGGTGGTATGAAAAGCCAGAAATTATGGTCCAAAAGTGGGAAAAACCAGCTTTCTGTCAAGAAAAATCGGCTTTAAGAGAGAGAAAAAGAGAAAAATAGTTTTTCAAGGGAAAAGGTGGCCTCCCACCATACTACCACCTTCCTAGCAATGAAAATAGGGTCCCTACCAAAAATGAACCCTAACCGATGCAAAACGAGGGTTCGGGGGCCAAAACGCGCGGCCTGGGGTCCCAAAAACAGGCTGTGAAGCACCGGAGGTGGCGTATGACCACAAAGGTGGTCTCCCGGGCCACAGTGTCCCTCTAAAGGGAGGAAACAAGGTGTATGCCAAAAACCGGAGCAAACGGAGGTAGTTAGGCGGTCCCGAACCGAGGCGCACGGCCGACGGCTCCGAAAATCGGAAACTGGCCTCCAAACGGGAAAAATGGCCTACGACCACGAAACGTAGCCTACGGCCACTGAGAGATAGTCTACGAGACCTCTCCCTCCCTTCGGGAATAGAAAACAGAGAAAATGGGACCTGGTTCGCAAACCGAGGCAGAGCACAAAAGAGCCCGGAAGTTCGGAGTCAAGGCTCGCAGTCGAGACTCTGAAACTCCAGAACGAGCAAAATGCACTATCACCGAGTGCTCAATCGGTGATGTTTGAGTCATAAGGTCGGTCAAAAAAGGGGTGTCTATAGCATACACGTAACATGTCTTTCAACGTCTGGATTGTTCTTTCGAATTGCCCATTAGTTTATGGGTGATAAACAGTGCTAAACTTCAATGTAGTTCCCAAAGCTTCTTGTAATTTGTTCCAGAAATGAGACACGAAGCGAGGGTCTCGGCCACAATTGAAAGTGGGGTACCATGCAAACGAATAATTTCCTTGATGTATAAAGTGACAAACCTATTAAGGGAGTACATGATTTTGACTGGCAGAAAATAAGCCGACTTTGTCAGTCGGTCTACTATAACCCATATTGCATCATTCTTCGAAAATGACTGTGGTAGCCCGACTATGAAGTCCATGGTAATGTGCTCCCATTTCTATTTAGGAATAGAGAGTGGTTGCAGCATTCCTGCAAGTCTCTGATGTTCTGCTTTAACACGTTGACAATGCAGACATTTGGAGGCATGGCTTGTTATGTCTCTTTTCATTCCTGTCCACCAGTAATGTTACTTTAGATCATAGTACATCCTTGCATTTCCAGGGGTGGACTACAAATCTCGAGCTATCAGCTCCCACCAATATCTTCTTCTTGAGTTCCGGAATGTCGGTACGCAAATTTGATTCCGAAATTTTAGTATCCCACTGTTTATAGTGAAATCAGGATCAGGCATACTCCTTTGCTCCTCATACTTTCTCTTCAAAAGTTTATCTTCACATTGGTGCGCTTTAATTTCTTTAATCAATGCGGGTTCCACAGTTATATTGGCGAACAGTCCATTGATCTTGTGGGAAACGAGAGTACACGCCAAACTTTTGGTCATTTTTCGGCTCAGTGCGTCTACCACCACGTTAGTTTTTCCTGGATGGCGATGGATTTCTACATCGTAGTCTTTCATAAATTCTAGCCACCGTCGTTGCCTCATATTCAGTTCCTTCTGTGTGAACAGATATTTAAGACTCTTGTGATTAGTGTAAATTTCGCAAGTTGCACCGTAGAGATAATGACGCCAAATCTTGAAGGCAAAGACCACCGCAGCTAATTCTAGATCATGAGCTGGGTAGTTTTTCTCATAAGTCTTTAGTTGGCGTGAGGCATAAGCAATGACTTTTCCATTTTGCATAAGAACATAACTCAAACCATTGTATGAGGCATCACTATAAATGACGAACCCATCTGCTCCTATAGGGAGTGCTAGTATAGGAGTTGACACAAGTCGACTTTTTAATTCTTGAAAGCAACGCTCCGGTTTGTTAGTCCATTCAAAGTGTGTGTTCTTCTGAGTTAGCTGGGTCAAGGGTGATGCTATCTTTGAGAAATCTTGCACGAAACGTCGATAATAGCCAGCTAAACCCAAGATATTTCGAATTTCTAACACATTAGTAGGTCGTGGCCAGTCCACGATTGCTGCAACTTTTTGGGGGTCAACCGAGATGCCATCTTTATTAATGATGTGACCGAGGAAGTGTACACTAGTGATCTAGAATTCGCATTTCTTCAACTTGGCATAAATTTTGTGTAGTGTTTGTAGAACCGTTCGCAAGTGCTGCTCATGGTCTTCCGGTGACTTGGAGTATATGAGAATGTCGTCAATGAAACGATGAAAAACTCATCAAGATAGGGTTTGAACACTCGATTCATGAGGTCCATGAAGGCTGTTGGGGCATTTGTGACGCCAAATGGCATGATAAGAAACTCGTAGTGCCCGTAACGAGTCTTGAAGGAAGTTTTTTCGATACTTTCCGTTTTAACTTTTAGTTGATGGTAACCAGAACGCAAGTCAATTTTCGAAAATACTTGGGCACCTTCTAGTTGATCAAACAAGCTATCGATTCGTGGCAGGGGGTACCGATTCTTGATGGTGACTTTGTTCAGCTTCTGGTAATCAACACATAACCTCATCATGCCATATTTTTTTTACGAATAGTACCGGAGCTCTCTAGGGTGAGATACTAGGTCGAATGAAACCTTTGTCCAGGAGTTCCTGGAGTTGAGTTTTCAATTCTTTCAATTCCGTCATTGACATGCGGTAAGGGGCTTTTAATACTGTTGGGTACCAGGTTGAGTTTCAACAGTGAATTCGATTTCCCGATCAACCAGGGTACCAAGTAGATCTTCAGGAAAGACATTCGGGAATTCTTGTATTACGGGGATTGCATCAACGGTGGGCGCATCTTTTTGTGTATCGATCACATAACAAATATAACTACCATAACCCTTTCTTAGAAGTCATTGGGCTGTCATGGAGGATATAATACAGGGAGGGTTGGAAACTCCAGTCCCATCAAAGACAAGCTTGAGTTGGTTTGGTAACCTGAAAGAGACCTTTTTGGCTTTACAATCAATAGAGGCGTGGTTAGCAGCCAGCCAATCCATACCTAAGATCACATCAAAGTTCCCAATGCGGAGGGAAATCAAGTCTACATATAAGGTTTTGCCTTTTAGGGCTATAGCACAAGATTTGTATACATTAGCACTAAGGGCGGAATTACCAGAAGGAAAAGACACAGACAATATATATCCTAAGGGTTCTAGTGTTGATACCAACTTGGTAGCAAAGTGTGGTGTAACAAAAGAATGAGTTGACCTAGAGTCAATGAGGATATTAGCTAAATGACCACAGACAGAAAGTGTACCTGACACAACATTTTCGGTAACTTCCGGTTTTCCAGGTACCAAGGCAAAAGCCCTTCCTTGGCGTTTTTGGTCCTTCCTCTTTCCTCCAGGTCCTGCGGGTTTTCTGACTAGGCCAGAGGGGCTGGCTGTAGGATTGGTCAGCTTTGGACAATCCCTCAGCAAGTGGCCAACTTGACCACATTTAAAGCATGCTCCCGTGTCTCAATGGCATTGTCCCTAATGAGCCTTCCCACAAGTAGGACAAGTTGGAACAATGCTACCTCGGCGGTTGGTAGGACCTTGATTGCCTGAACTGGTTGTGCCCATATTCACCTTTTTGGGAGGCGCAACACCGAGTCTTTTGTTGTCTCTTTCCCAGAATCGCTTCTTTTGGCTTGGTTCCCCGGGACGCCAGGCTTTAATCCACTTTTCTGCAATGTATGCCCGGTCTACCACTTCCGCATAAGTTAGCAGTTTCAAAACCTCAAGCCTATCTTTGATTTCAACATCCAATCCTACTTCGAATTTTCTTACTTTTCAAGCTTCGGCGGAGATGACATATGTTGCAAACCGAGCGAGTTGTGTAAACTTGCTCTCGTATTTAGCCACCGACATGGTTCCTTACTTTAGATGTATGAATTCCGACGCCTTCTATTCCTGCAACGAGTCTGGGAAGTATTTTGCATAGAACACTTCCAAGAATCTTGCCCAAGTCACAATTTCTTCTTTCTCTAGGGTGAGAAGCCACCATTCCTGTGCATTATCTTTAAAGGTGAAAGTGGCAAAAGTAACCTTCTGTCTTTCAGTGCAGAGTAGGGCACGAAAAATCTTTTCCATGTCTTTAACCTAAGCGTCTACTACCATTGGGTCTGGGCCACCGATAAATGTGGTGGGTTTTAAATCTTGGAACTGTTTTATGGTAACCGGCTCTTCTCGCCGTTCCGGCATCCCATTGTTGATGTTAGTATGCAAGGCTTGCAAAAAGCTAGTAATCGTTCTTTCCATGATTCTTTCCATCGATTCAGTACCACTAACTGATGACTCGATTTCATTACCATTATTGGCCATTCTACAAAGTAATAAATGAGGCATTACATCCATAACGCAGCATATATATATAAGCATATATAACGCAATACGTATAAAATACCGACTTTACTATTTTTACAATTAATATTACATCTTTGTTCAAAATCAAAATATGTTAGTGTCTCATCCATGTGGTACAACAAAAAACAAAAAACAAAAGAAAGTAACCCAAAAAAAAAAAGGATTAGAACACATCATTGTTAGCGTACAAAAAAGGTTTTCTTCTACAACATCTAAAGTGGTGGGTCAAACAGGTCAAACCACCACGAGAAGTAGTGTTGCATAAAAAGCTCAAATTCCCATTCTAACTGAACCACACCAAAACACATCCACGCTGCCTAGATTGTGAAAATGGGGACGGACTGTATGTATCCTAAAAACGCTCGATTAACAATCCAACCGGGTGTCTCGATATATGATAGGTCATTACTAAAATCAACATTTTGAATATTAATAATTTCCAACGGGTTAGGGACAGTGGTAAAAATATAGTCCTCGGGGTACACATTTCCCCGTCTTGCCACAAAATTTGGGGGCAAAGGGCTTACGATGTAGTGCGGCCGATCATATCCCGGGGCAATGCCGAGGACACAAATGGGTCCGAGAAAGCATCCGCGCGTATAGGCACGGCTCTACCTCCATAGTAAGTATGGGAAATCAATAGGATCAGTTTGTATATAGATTAGCCGACCCATCAATTGGGCAAGGCCTGGATGCAGTCTCCTAATTATATCCTCTAAGTCTCCCCATCATTCAGGTGAGGTGGAGGCAGGGTGCTCTACTAAAATATCATCCAAATTAATGGCCCCGAGCTCCTCCCAAAATGCCTTATCAAGGTTAATCTCGGACATTCCTACATCACCAGAATAAACGTGAGATTTTACATAAAAAGACTAACGTCGCAGGTAAATATTTATTATTTATTATTTATTTTATTATGTGTATCTAGCTATATAGTTTTATTCATAGTTTTATTTATAACTTTTCGAGCTTTCTAATCAAATTAAAATAGCTTCTTTTTTTTTTAATGAACCATTGCTCTGATACCACATTTGTCACAACCCAACCCAGGGACTTAGGGTTAGAATCGCAACTTACTAAATTATTTGTAGCAAATTAAATGGTGCAGGAAGAGGCAAATAAAAATAATTAAACAGAAAATTTACTTCATTCTACTATTTTAATAAGAGAAAATACACCTATAGGGCTTTTATTTATGGGAGACTTATTTATAAGTCCTATTTCAGACACTTATGCTATGTTAAGTCCTGTGTAATTTTTTATAGAGTCTCAAGTCCTATTTAAATAAGAATGTATTCCACAAGATCCTATTTGCGAAATGCAAGGTGACACGTTACGTTACGTTTATGTAGGTATCACGTCACGTTACGTTTATGTAATGTCCCATCTGATATAGTCACGTTACGTTACATTTATGTAGGTGTCACGTTACGTTTCGCAAACTAATCTATGGTAACATTCAATTTCCTATGTAGGAAATTGAATGTTACATACGTTACATTTATGTAGGTGTCACGTTACGTTTCGCAAACTTAATCTAGGTGTCACGTTACGTTTCGCAAACTTAATCTATGGTAACATTGAATATTACCATAAATCATATCTATGTGAATGTGAATTTCAAAATACACGAACAAATAACATTTTCACATTCAATTTTAAAAATAAAAAACCTAGTAAGTTTGCGAAACGGAACGTGACACGTTACGTTACGTTTATGTATGTGTCACGTTACAGTGTCACGTTACGTTTATGTAATGTCCCATCTGATATGGTCACGTTACGTTACGTTTATGTAGGTGTCACGTTACGTTTCGCAAACTTAATCTATGGTAATATTCAATTTCCTATATATGGTTTTACCATTATTTATGATATTAACAACTAATATTGAAGGTAAATGTGTCAACAAACTTCACATAGAACTTGTGGGAACATAAGTTTTTTCGTAGGACCATATGTAGCATAAGTCTCCCTAATAGGACTTATAAATAATTTTCCCTTTATTTATTTATGTTTTTATTATGCAGTGACCGGCCCTCAGTAAAAAATAAAAATAAAAATAAAAGGAAGAAAAGGAAAAAAACAAAATAATAGATCAACATCAATTCTTGTTCAGGTTCCACTACATGAGATTACGGGTCTTCTGTACATCTCGTCACCTAAAAGGGTAACAGCTATAAGCACACAACAGGAGTGAGAAATATTATGCCAAGAGTATAGGAAACACAAAATAACAATGGATAGTTAGTTAAGCTAAAACATTTACATAACTTAATTTGAACAAACAAATTATTCAAAGCGGCAGAAACTGAAATACGGAAATTACGTAAATAAATAACCATAACCACGATACAGAATAGAGGTCACATGAATGACAGTCAGAACAGAGGTCAATGGATCCATGACAAACAAAGGACCACAAAGTGGCCAAACAGAGGCCAATAGTTATTTAAGTCCCCCAAGGCGTGGGACCCCGTGGTGGTACTTAGAAAACATAATTATTTATAAGGTCATTGTCAAATATTTTCTAAAATTTAAACAAACATATCTATGGGTTCCGTTTTAAACAAATAGAGTTCAGAAAATAATCCACGTAATTGAAATATTAATATAATTTATAAAACATAACTTGTATAAAATAAATTATGGTAAGTCAAAACATATGTAAAATATATTATGGTGACTCAAAGTATAATATAACTCACCTTAAGATTGAGTCTTACGAATTCCTTCCTATTTCCATTAGTTTTCGGCCCTTCCTTGTTCTCTATATTTTTTTTTCACTGATTTTTTTCTTCTTCTTTGTTTTTCCATTTGTACTCACTTCACAACACCTCCCCCCCTTTTTATACACATAACTTAGGTGATGACTCATCCTATCTAATGGCCCTAAGGTGATGAATCACCTCCCCTCCCTAATCCTAGGTGGTCCAGATGGCTTCAACTCATTCATCTCAGCAGATTTGCAATCTTTGTAATTAATGGTACTTAATTTGCTTAATTATATCTATACATGCCAATCTTCTCACATTAATTAGTGATTAACTTAGCCCCCAAATAAATCTCTTCATCATATATTTGATAACCACAATGGCAAATTAATTTACATAGCGCGTATAGCTTATTTATTTTATTATTTCCATTATTATTGTTCTTCTTCTTATTATTATTATTTATAATCGTAGTTGGTTGTGGTATTAATTAAATATTTAAGGTGTCACAGACCGACCTCCAAAAATACCTACACGTACATCCAAAAATTTACATATCTTTACCAAATCCATCAATTTTGCAATTACACATATATTAAACAACAATGTACCGTTATTTTCATAACTTATACCTGCACAAAATGATTTCCATTGACAAATGGCAATCTCACGACGATCAGCTAGGGTTATTGGCGGTGATCTCAAAGGCGAGAAACTGAGACACTGTTGCAATGACAAGTGGTACAAGACTACATTATAAATTGATGCAATAAGATACCCCATGTCAGGCATAGTCATCCAACGATCAAAGCCTGGGCTATCTTCAAAATATGAAAGGATATGTGTCAGCTCCTCAACCCTCTCATCCGACCCTTATAGTATGACGTATTCATCTCTGTAATTATTCAATTCAAGTAGTAGATCACGCCTAACTTGCACCTAGTCATTCTCTCCAAGACCAAGTAAACCCGCAATAGCTCTAAAACCACAATTCCCATCACCATCTACATCCTTTATCAACTTTATGAATGGTATTAACATAGGCAGGAAGTCACCAGCATATGCACTCGGCAAACTTGTTCTTGTACGATATGTCTTTGTCTTCACTTTCCGCTTCTTATCAAACACTTTCGAAGCTCTCTTTTTCTTTGACTAACTGGAAGCTAATGTGCTCTGGCTATCATGGCCATCGTCAACCAACTCAAATGCACACGGGGTTACGATGACAAGATATATCAATTTTCTTATGTCCTCGATGTGGATTAGGTTTCACATCAGGCTTAATAACAAAAGCGCTCGCTGGATTTGCAATTTCCCTCAACTTCTTCAACATATCCAATTGCGTGGCAATATCAGACTCATTGAACCGCTTCAAAATCATCTCAAGTTCTGGGATACAAGACAATTCCAATTTCTCAACCTTCGGATTATGCACACATATAGTAAGTCGTGTCCAATGTACATGTATGCTACTGAGTGGAATAGGACGGCCTTGTTTCATATAATCTGCAATCTCGTGAGCACAAGATAAACCATGTGTGTGCCTAAGAACACACCCACATGCGGCAACATCAACTCCAACTAAATTTGCTCTCTTACTCTCTGCCAACACGTACTTCAATGCACAAATAGACACATTACCCCGGAGCTCTCTGAATTGAGAATGTTTGAATTGATGTTACACAATTGTCAAACTCTTCTCGAATGATGCTTTAACTTGAATGTGTTGCAACTCAAGTAGGCAATGTATTTTTTCAAATGAAATCTCAAATGTTGTTTGACTTGAACCTAATTGCCTCTTCAATCTAGCATGAGCACTCTCAACCCTGTTCATATGGATGTAAACAAAAATAGTCAAGCATAATAATTAAAAATAATAATATTATTTATAAGAAAAAAAAAACAAAATAAAAAACAAATATTACCGATTGGTTGTAACATTGCCAAAATGAATACACATGTTTGTATATACCACAATGAATTTTTCTTGATACAGATTCAACCAACTCACTGTAACCTACTTGATTGCCTCTGAAAAGTTACTGAAATCCTTATGTAGTATTGCAAGGTGATCATTGTATTCCTCTTCAGTCGATGATAATACCAAATAGTTCCATGCAGTGTTAACCTTGTCCTATTTTTCTTTTGTCTCAAACATTTTCTTGCATTTCGTCAATACATTCTTATTAATATGCCAACGACATAACAAATGTCGAGCATTCGGAAAGGTGTTGTCAATGGCATTCATCAAAGCAAGCTCTCTGTCTGTGACAATGACTTCACGTAAAACACTGTCGTCCATAAGATCACGCAATGTTTGTAACGCCTATGCATAATTATCAACCTACTCAATTTGCAAGTATACGATAGCTACAGAGAATGTCATATGAGTTTATGTCACTCCCACAATTTCAAGAATTGGAATTTGATATCTATTCGTCTTATATGTGCAATCCATAATCAACACACGAGGGAATGTACGAAGCAAATCCAAACTCACTGGATATGCCCAAAACAAGTCTGTGACAGTCATAGAGCCTTCCTCACATCGATGACGCTCAATGTACTTATGTTTCGCTAATTCACCTAGCAGTTGTTGCATCTGGGATCTACCAGCTTCCTGCAGAACCCTACATCGATGTCGTACATTGTAAACTGTCTTCATTGTGCTCATATTAAGGGCATCCCTCTGTTTGAGTGTAATTAGTATCTCTTTTGGTCTTACTAGGCTCTTTGATATATCTACTAACAGCGACTTTTCATTAGCTGACAATCTCCCTGCATATGAATGTCCTTGGAGATGTTCCGTAGCTGGATGATTATGCAGTCCACAAACTACATTCAATATCCATTTATCGTTTGTTTTCAACTTGTATGCCTTCAAATCAAATGGACATTCGCACTTCTTCGTACCAGTTTGTCTCAGTAAGTCTTTTGAGTCATCTTTCAACTTTTTACGCGATCTATACTTCCCACTCCGCTCACAAGCAAGATAAATTCTTGGTCTCTTACGACCGCCACCATAATCCGATGTCCTTACAACAATAACAAAGCCATTTGTCCTTCCAATATCACGTACCCAAATGAGAAATTCATCTTTGTTGTCGAAAACCTATATATAATGTCACACAATTTTCATAAGAACAAACTAAACAAACTAATTAATAAAAATTATGAACTTACGAATTTCATATTAAAGGTTTCCTGTTTAGCAGTAAAATGACTGGTACAATCCACCGTAATATCCAATCGAACCTCAATTTCTTCAGTGGATGCCATCTGAGAAGGGAAGGAAAACAATTTTTATTTAGTTGTACAGAGCCAAACATAATAGAATAATTCGGCACTACAGAGCTAAAAATAATGAAATAATTCGGCATTACAGAGACGAAAATAAATAAAAAAATTCGACACTATATCGCCGAAAAAAATTATAAAATTCATCACTTTAAAACTAAAATAAATTTCAAATCTCAAAATTTAAGTATTGAAAAATATCATAAATTCAGAACTTGTATATCGAAATATGACTATTATTTCGGAAGTTGATTTCCGAATATTTTGATAAAATTCCACACTGACTATCCGACCAAAAAACGCAAAAAATAAAATAAAAATTACTACACGAAAAAACTAACCTCTTCAGCACTGATTTTGTTGTCATCAAATATATTTTTGTTTGAGTTTGAACTTCCATAAGTTTGCAACTCTTCTATATCAAAATCAAGTAAAAAATGTGAAACTAATAATTAAATGATGTAAATAGTAGAGTATAAACCTAGAGATTAAAGCAATATGAGAGATTTTACTGATTTGCAAGTAATAGATGAGTATAAAGTGTGTAACAAGCAAAGTGATAACAATGGAAAAATTAGGGTTTAATTTTTTTAATTCAAAAGGTGTATATTGGGATTTTTTATATTCTTAAAAGATGTGTACAGAGAATTTTCTATATAATATTATGGGTGTTGTTGGATGTCTATTATAGTAATTTTTATTTAAGATATAATTTTCATTAAATTAATAATTCATTAAGTGTGTGCCCTGAGTTAATCAGGTGTGTGAAAATAGAATTTCTCGGCATAACAACCTGCTATGCCCCTTTGTGGGCAGTCATCCTAAGTATTCTTTTAATAATCTGAACCATTCATATTGTAGGTTCGTCAAAAATATTATCTATGTAAAAAATCAAGGTAATTGAATATTCATAACCCCATGATTAGGTCTTAATTGTTTTTAAAAATTTATGAAAGTTAATCATTAATTTTTATAAAAACAAATGTGCTTTGATTATAGGGTTATAGATTATTAGGGGTGAACAGCGGATATTCTGATCCGATCGAACCGAACCAATCTGCATCATTTTGAACGAATACGTGATGACAAGCGGACGATTGCGGATTATTTTTTTCCAATCCACTTAGTTTTGGACAGATGGCAGATTTGAGGTTTCTTTGGCCGCAACTGAATCGCCAAACCGCGAACACCTCTAATAATTTGTAGGACTTTGTGTTTTTAATTTATTTAGATATTCTGTTTGTATTTTCAATTGAAAAAAGTTTAGATATTTTGTTGTGTTTTCAATTTGTTTTCAATCTGAAAATCCTTTTATTAAATAGTAAGTGTTGAAATTTAGAATTTTTGTGTGAACAATATAAGGCATAATTTTGTCATTTAAAAAAAATTAAATCAAATTAACTAGTTTTTAAATAAATAAAAAGTAATGAAATAGTTTTGATAATGCATGATTTTTTTATACATATTTATTATTGGTATTTAACAATTTACTTGATAATCTTCTAGTTATGTTGAGTTAGATTGTTATTAAAAAAAATGTTGACAAGTTGTTGTATTATATTTAAAATTTGTAAAAGCTTAAACTGCCAAACCGATTCGCAACCATCCGTCAATCCGCTCAATCCACATCTGTCAATCCGACGGATAGATGTGGATTGATTTTTTTCAATCCGCCAATCCAGCAGATGAATGGCGGATTGGAGATTTTCTGACTGCAACTGAACTGCAAACATCTCTAGTAGATATCTAATGAATTTGATTTTTTACATAGATAATTTACTCGACGATCCTAACAATATGAACAAGTCAAATTATTGAAAGAGACTCAAAACGATACTCCATAAAGAAGCTCAGCAGCCGGTTTTGCCTGCCCAAAGGCACAGGAGGATCTCCAAATAGAGAGAAAGTGGTCATAGTAAGTGTTTGGAGTTTGTTTTTTCTTTTCTTTCTTATTTTTATTTTTATTAAACTTTTTTTTAAAATCTTTAGTCTTTAAGTTAAAAAAAATTATTTATTTTTTTTATAAAAGAAAAATAAATTAAAAATAATGAATTTTTATAAGGATGTAATGATCTGGCAGGTGGAAATCATTTTAACAAACCGAGCAGGCCGAGACCAATATCATTGGCTGGCAAAAGCATTATATACACGGGTCCAACAAATCGTGGTCGGTTGGTTGGTTCGTTCAAAGTTTTGAAACGAATCATATCAGAGAAAGAAAGCAAGCAAAGAAAAGGAAAGCAAGCTAACAAACAAAGCCCTAATAGAACCGTGTGTCTCTAAGGTCGATCGCCCATCTATGGCGGCGACCAAACCCAAGGCCTCACAGACGACCTCCAACTCCAGAGTTTGGTTCTACTCCTCATTGCTTACCTTGCAGTACGGTGCTCAGCCTCTCATTTCCAAACGCTTCGTCAGGTATTTTTCCATTCTTCATCTATCTCTACTATGCTTTTTTTTTTTTTTTTGTGTGTGATTTTGTGAATCGAAGATAGAGACAGTTTGATTAATTCAATGAGTTTTATAGCTCATTCATTTGGATTTCGGTTTACTTACTACTAAATCATTCATTCCTGGTTGGTTATAATTAGAACAAGTTTGAGCTGAAATTCTAAAATCATGATGTGAATAATCTCTGCCTAATTGAATTGTAACCCTTATCTATTATTACAAACTGCACTAAATTGCATCACTACGATACTACCTAACTACTTACTGCTTGTCAACCAACCACTCATGTGCTGCCACCTCATCAAACTATTTTTGCTGCTCTTCTTAGATGAGCCAACTCCACTTCAACTAAATTGAGCTGAGAGCTAGTGGTTGAACTTTAATTGATCTGCTAGTCCTGTTGGGGTTGGTGTAAACAACTCTGAATCTGAATTTGTTGTCCAACCTTTTTCTTCAACAATGATACATGGAACACTAGATCGATACGGGAGTGGAGTGGCTAGGTAAATCAAGTTTGTAGGCAGCTTGCCCTATTTTCTGTATTACTTGGAATGGTCCATGGTACTAGGGAAGCCAATTTAGTATCCCTTTTCTAAGCAATGTATGGGCTAGATCGATGGATCGTCCCTGCATCATCCAGCAACTCTGTCAATTGCTTTTGCAATTCAACCAAATCCAACAAGCACAATCTGTACTGAGCTTTAGTCGGAGGCTTAGCACAGGAACTAAATCAGTCTAGTGATTGGTACCACTTCTAGGTGGTAGGAGACTTGGGCAATTCAGAAGGCATCACATCCTTGAATTTTGTCAACAAGTCAGCCACTTCATCTGTCACTTCCACTTTGAGATCAAGTTTGATCTCTAGGTAAGTTTCGACACCTTTTCTCAAGTGGTTGTGCACATGAACAGCAGACAGTGTCTCTCGTTTATCCTCTTTACGCTCTTGCCCTTTGTCTGGTTGATTGCATCCTGGCACAAAGCAAGGCATATTTTCATCCAAAATCAATAACCCACAAGGTATGGCATCAATGCCACTTTTGCAATCACAAAGAAATCATTTCCGAGAATGACATCAAAGTCATCCAGCAGAACCACCATCAAGTTCACTTGTCCAGCCTAGTCTTCTATCTTCATTTGTACCCCTGCAACCATGCCGTTTTGCATTTCCAACCAAGTCCAGTTTTGCAAACCAAATATGAAATTGAAGAGCTTGTCTTCCTTTGACATATTTGCCATGTCTAACATCAACGAACTGAATTGCTTGACATATTCCCTCACAATGCTTGTATGTTTCAATCATTTCAAAGACTCCCTTGCAAATCCATGACGTTTTGCAGGGAAGGAAATCTTCATTCAATTCCTTTTTCAGTGCCCCCCATGTCTCAATCTTGCAGCTAACATCATCACCAATGTGAGTTCTCCACTAGAGTTTGGCATCTCCAGTTGGATACATACTTGTGATTGTAACCATCTCTTCCTCTGGTATGTGTGCAACCTTAAATGCTACTCAACATCCCATAGGAAGTTTTCCAACTCTTTGGCACTTCAAGTTCCACCGAAGGCCTTAGGTTTCAGGACTTTCACTTTGTGAGAGACATCACCACCATTGAAATTCCCACCAACAACTTTCTTTACAAGAGACAATTTGTCTGAATTCTGCAATTTAAGGCATCCGACATGGCAATCATATCTCCCATCACTTCTGTGAATCAGTTTGTTGTCTAAGTCTATATGGGCAAAAACCCATTAGCCACATCATCCAACTGATCTATCAAAGAGTGACTTATCAGGGGGCATCCCCCTCAAATTTTCCACTCGAGTTACTCATTCCCGAACGGCTTCTAGCACAACACTACCACCAACCATTGCAGAGCACAACCTAACTCTAATGCCAACTATCACAGGGTTAATTTTTTAACTGATTTTTCTGTCTTTGATGGCACTATGTTTGATACTTAATTTCAGTCAATTTTGTACGCGCACTTACAGTAAAATTGTCAAAGTAAGGCAAATAACACAACAATTTACTGATGAATCCTGACTTTATATATTTTACACCAAGTAGTTACAAGGAATCCAAGGCAATCTATTACAACACTTGATAATGTAGAATTCTTTGGCACTCCCTATATGTAGGTTACAAATTACAATCAGTTATTGGATGTTATAATTGTCCATGTGCAGATTGCCACATGTCCCTGTAGTTGACCCAACTGCCTAAGTTGAGCTGGACCAATTTAAGGCTTCCAGCATGTAATTGTTGCCAACTGCTCTTGGATTACAACCTTGCATTGTTTTTGCTCCATACAGAGATAACCAATGTCAGACAAGCATTACTTGCTTTTCGTTAAGTCAGGGCAAGCCACCCACAAATTTGCTTGTCTTTGGCTGCCAAGCCAAGTTTCGCCCATTGATTGTATTGCACCCACAAGCCAAACTGCATTCTTAGCATTCAGGCCAAGTCCAACCTTATACCTTGCATTTGCTTCGATGAGCATTGATTGTCCACGGGTCTTGTGTCAATGTGCTGTTGCCACTGTTCTGTCCCACCTTGCTGTCTTGGCATGCCTCACTCATACCTTGGTCGGGTTGACTTGGGTGCAAGGTGCCACCACATGCCAACCACACATTCCTAAAGCTTAGGGTGCTAGCTAACAAGCAGACAGGGAAATACCTGCGCCATGTGGTTATGTTTTATTGTTTTTGTCGAATCCCACCTTGTTTAGCGTTTGACACATATGTTGGACATTATTGTGTATCGTTGTGTTCTTTTTTTGTGGAACTTTAATGCTGGTCAATTAAGTCATCCACTAAAAAAAATATGTGTGTGTGTGTGTTCTTTTTCTTTATGTTGCTTGATTCACTTGCATTCTAGTAACATGCAAGGGAGTCAATTACGTTATTAGCATCGAAGTTCTTTCTGTTCCAATTGTCGCCTTTATTTTACAGAGAACGGCTTGTATAACTATTAGATATCCAGAATTATTGGTTTTTTTGTTGTTCTTGCATCTATGAGAAAGTGCTTGCCATCTTCCCACCCTCAACGGGGAAAAATAAATAAAAAATATCAAATAAGAAGAAATGGGAAGACAAACTGGTTTATGTTTCTCAACATTTACCTGAGAGAAGTAATTTTTATTTGTTGTTTGTTTGTTTGTTAACTAGTACCTTCTACTGTGAGAAATGTGGACACAGTTTTCTTAACTAATTATGCCACTATTATGATTTTTGCAGACGGGAAGTCATTGTGACTTCATCTGTTTTAGCATGTGAAATAGCAAAGGTTTTATTCTTCATCCTTTCTCCTACACTCCTGTCTTTGTCTTTGATCTAATATATATATATATATTTTTTTTTTTTTGATAAATGTCTTTGATCTAATATATTAAAGGACATTTACTTGACATTCGCTTACAGGTTATTTGTGCTCTTGTGCTAATTGCAAGAGAAGGTGGTTTCAGGAGACTATTCAAGGAGTGGACTTTAGTTGGTTCATTGACTGCATCAGGATTGCCAGCAGCTATTTATGCGCTGCAAAATAGTCTGCTGCAGATTTCATACAAAAATCTCGATTCGCTCACATTCTCAATGCTGAACCAGACAAAACTATTTTTCACTGCTCTGTTTACATATATAATATTGGGGTATGTTATTGTAGATCTGTAACTTCGATGCAAGTGGGTTAGTCTGTTGGCTGAAATTATTTTTGCATTGGTAAATATTTCCTTTGTGTTCATAAATGATAATCATCCTATTAATGCATGGCCCAAGAATTTGAAATTGTGACAAAATGTACCTGTTTGGTGGCTGAAATACACTTCAGAATTATAAATTGCTATTAGAATATTGAGCACTTCTAATATTTTTACAACTGAAAACATCAAGGGGACTCCTGCTATGGCCAATTGTTTCAGTTGGTTACTATTGTGTCGCTGTGGAAGAGAAACTTAATATTCCACTATATCAAATAAAGGATTACATTCCCCCTTTTATAGATGATAATACTCATCTAATTTATAGGGATATTTACAACTTACCTAGAATAGAATCAAACCTATCTAAAACAAAAAGCAATAAAACAGGAAACTCCTATCTACAGATTTGGTAACAGACTACCAGAATCCCCTAAAATCGTGAGACCAAATCATGATCTGTTAGCTGTAGATTTCCTTAATTTTAGCCACTAACAATGCTGACAGATCATCAAACTAATTAAATCTTCCAATAATTCTACACTCCCCCTCAAGCTGGGCGGTAAATATTTATTAACCCCAACTTGGAACTCAGATCATCAAACGTCTTTCTTGGTAGGGCCTTGGTAAGAATCTCAGCTGTTTGAAGACATGTGGGCACGTACAGTATCTTGATTGTCCCTTCTTCTATCTTCTCCTTTATGAAATGTCGATCAATCTCCACGTGTTTTGTTCTATCATTATGTACTGGATTCTTGGCAATGCTGATTGCTGACTGATTATCACAGAATAGTTTCATAGTTTCTTCATCTGAAATTTTTAATTCCTTTAGCAACCTTCGTAACCATATTCCCTCACAAATGCCATGTGCCATTGCCTTGAATTCAGCTTCTACACTGCTCTTTGACATCACCGATTGCTTCTTACTTCGCCATGTAACAAGGTTACCCCACACATATGTGCAGTACCCTGAAGTAGATCTTCGGTCTTGTAATGATCCTGCCCAATCTGCATCACTGAATACTTCAATATCTCTTCTTTGATTCTTCTCAAAAAATAATCCTTTACCTGGTGTTAGTTTCAGGTATCTTAGGATTCTATACACTGCCTCCATGTGTTCTTCATTTGGAATATTCATGAATTGACTTACCATGCTAACAGAAAAACCAATATCTGGTCGGGTGTGAGACAGGTATATAAGTTTACCAACTAGTCTTTGATATCTGCCTTTATCCACTGGTGCACAATTTTCCTTAGTTCCTAGTTTGGTTGTTGAATCCATAGGAGTATCTGCCGGCTTACATCCGAGCATTCCAGTCTCTTTTAAGAGATCCAGGACATATTTTCTTTGGGAGACAGAGATTCCCTTTCTTGACTTTGCGATTTCCATGCCTAGGAAGTATTTGAGATTCCCAAGGTCCTTGATTTCAAATTCTGTAGCTAGAAGACTTTTGATAGTGCAGATTTCCTCCTCATAATCTCCTGTTAGAATTATGTCATCCATGTATACAATGAGGACAGCAAGTTTTCCTGCAGGAGAGTGTTTAATAAATAGAGTATGATCCGTCTGACATTGAGAATAGCCATGCCTCTTAACTACCTTTGTGAATCTCTCAAACCAGGCTCTTAGAGATTGCTGGAGCCCATATAGAGATCTTCTAAGTTTACAAACTTTGTTGCGTGTAGTTTGTGTCGCAAATCCTAGTGGAATTTCCATGTAAACTTCTTCAGCTAGGTCTCCATTTAGGAAGGCATTCTTGACGTCTAGTTGATGAAGAGGCCAATCAAGATTTGCAACCAAAGATAGTAGAACCCGAACTGTGTTTAACTTGGCTACAGGGGCAAATTTCTCCTCATAGTCGATTCCATATGATTGGGTGAATCCCTTTGCAACCAGCTGTGCCTTGAATCGATTAATACTCCCATCTTCATTATATTTGACTGTGAATATCCATTTGCAGCCTACTGGACGTTTTCCAGTTGGTAATTCTGAGATTTCCCAGGTTCCATTCTTTTCAAGTGCATGTATTTCTTCATACACGGCTGATTTCCACTCAGGTGAGCCGAGGGCTTCTTGTATGTTATTGGGAACCTGGATTTTGTTGAGGTTGGCAGCAAATGATTTGAACTTCGGTGACAGTCCTTCATATGACACAAATGTGTATATAGGGTGTTTTGTGCATGATCTTACACCTTTTCTCAGAGCAATAGGAATATCACTATCATCATTAGTTAACTCACTATGTGAAGTCTCGGGATTAGAGTTACCTGATGGATCTTCACTTGATCTAGGACTTGGATCAGATTCTTGGGCTTGCTCAAGAGATGCTTGTTGTTCAATCTCCTCCGTGAGTAGGTAATCAACTCATCATTCTTTGTTGATTGAATAGTGTCCAGATTTTGAGGTGGATTAGTAGGAACAGGCGGACTGTTGGTTTGATCTTGAGAAGGAGATTCTAGGAAGAGATGTTGAAGAGGAATGGATTCAGGATTCAGTGATGGGCGAAATTGGTCAGCATTAGGAGAAAGGTGAGATGATTCTTCAATATCCCAAAGCTGGTATTCCTCGGTAAAATTAGGCTCCCCCTAAATATCAGATTTGGGATAATAAGGCTGGTACTCAAAAAAGGTGACATCCATAGAGTGATAGTACTGTTTAGTGACCGGTGAGTAGCACTTATATCCCTTTTGAGTTGGAGAGTACCCAAGAAAAATACACTTAAGGGCTCTAGGATCAAGTTTATCCCTGTGTTGTTGATGGACATGAACAAAAGCTAAGCACCCGAAAACTTTGAAGGGGATAGTGGAGATGAGACGAGTATTGGGAAAGGACTGAAGTAGGATTTGACAAGGAGTTTGGAAGTTGAGAATACGAGATGGCATCATGTTTATGAGATATGCCGCAGTGAGGATGGCTTCACCCCAGAAAAATTTTGGTACATGGGTAGAGAACATAAGAGAGCGTGCAACATCTAGAAGATGCCTATTGTTTCTTTCGGCAATTCCATTTTGCTGAGGATTGTTCACACAGGAACTTTGGTGAACTATACCATGACTCAAGAGATAATCATTAAGGATGGATTTGAAATATTCTTTGGCATTGTTAGTTTTCAGAATCTTGATTTTTGCTTGGAATTGTGTTTGGATCATGGTGTTGAAGTTTTTGAAAATCTGACCTGCCTCTGATTTTTCTTTCATGAGGAAGACCCATGTAAGTCTAGTGTGATCATCAATAAAGGAAATAAACCAGCTAGAACTAGTAACATTCTTGATTCTAGATGGACCCCATACATCACTGTGAATCATTGAAAAGGGTTGGGATGCTTTGTAGGATTGATTGGGATAAGAGTTACGAACATGTTTAGAAAATTGACAAATCTCACACTGAAACTCATTTGGATTTTTATTATGGAATAGTGAAGGAAACAACTTCTCAAGATACAAGAAATTTGGATGACCTATAGTGCCACAACATAATTGCACTATCATTATTAGAATGACTAACAAAAAAAAGAACTAGGACTATTGGACACTGAACAATCGGATTGGTGAGTTGCTCCGTGAGGAGGATCATTAACCTCGAGAAGATAGAGCCCCAAACACATCTTAGCACTGCCAATCATCTTCCCCGAGTCCAAGACCTGAAATTCACACAGATTTGAGCCAAATTTAGTAACACAATTGAGATCCCGAGTGAGTTTACTAATGGACAGTAAATTGCAATGTAAATTTGGCACAAGAAGAACTGAGTCAAGTGTGATGTTTTCTGAAACTCTAACAGAATCTGTACCAGCCACCTTTGAGAGTGAACCATCGGCTATCCTGACAGTTAAATTTTTATAACATGGACTATAAGTAGAAAAAAGCTTCTCATCCCCAGTCATATGATCTGATGCTCCTGAGTCTATAATCCATGGACTTAACTTCTCCTTTTTAACATTGAGAGCGCTTAAGAAATTACCCTTGTGTGCCAAGGAACTGGTACCAACCACAGTGGGGGCAGGGGCAGGCAATGATTGGCTGAACAGTTTCTATAATACTTCTAGTTGTTCCTTGCTGAAGGGAGTGGGTTCGGTTGATGGTTTTTCATCCACCGAGACGAGATTGCCCCGTCCTTCTTTGTCATTGGCAAACCGGGAAAGCTTCCAATCTACAGGTTTGCCATGGATTTTCCAGCAGGTGTCCTTGGTGTGACCAGGACGTTGGCAATGATCACACTATGGCCGTCCTTTCTTTGGTCTGTTGTCATTGTTGTTGTATGGATTTCCTTTAACTGCAAGGGCATCATGATCTTTCGACTCTCCTCTCTACGAACTTCTAAAAATGCTTCCCGGATATTCAGTAGTGGTTTGGATCCTAAGATTCTCCCTCGTACTTCATCGAGATTCTTATTTAATCCAATCAGAAATTTGTATATTCTTTTCCGTTCAATAATCTGTCTATACTTGATTCCATCGTCAGGACAGCTCCAATTGTGCTCCTCAAACAAGTCCAGCTGTTGCCAGTAGGAGTTGAGTGTGTTGAAGTACTGAGTCACCGTTAAATCTCCTTGGCGAAAGTCATGGAGGACACTTTCCACCTCGAACAATTTAGATGTATTCTCATTGTTAGAATACGTTTCCTTGGCAACTTCCCAAATCTCCTTTGCTGTTCCGTAGAGAAGAAAATTTTCTCCAATGTCATTTGTCATGGAATTAATAAGCCATGACATGACCATGTTATTTTCAGAATTCCAGATTTTGAACTTCTCATCATCCTTGTTTGGTTTGGCAGCAACTCCGTTGAGATAATCGTCTTTTCCCTTTCCGCATATGAACATCATTACGGAATGGGACTATTGGAGATAGTTGTTCCCATTCAATTTGTGTCCTGTAATGGGCATGAGGTTACTATCTGCACTACTGTTGCCGGAAGCCATGGCTTCCTGATTGGAGGTGATTTGGGAAACAAAAGCAGTTGAGTCACTTCTCCCGTATTTGGTCATATGAGGGAATTAGGGTTCAGAGAATGCTCTGATACCATGTCGCTATGGAAGAGAAACTTAATATTCCACTATATCAAATAAAGGATTACATTCCCCCTTTTATAGATGATAATACTCATCTAATTTATAGGGATATTTACAACTTACTTAGAATAGAATCAAACCTATCTAACACAAAAAGCAATAAAACAAGAAACTCCTATCTACAGATTTGGTAACAGACTACCAGAATCCCCTAAAATCGTGGGACCAAATCATGATCTGTTAGCTGTAGATTTCCTCAATCTTAGCCACTAACAATGCTGACAGATCATCAAACTAATTAAATCTTCCAATAATTCTACAGTTACCATCAATTCAATTCTTATCCCATATTATTGTCAAGTTACTTCCTCTTAGCAAGTATAGAAGCTGAAAAAATGTATATTTTACCCTTCAATTGCAAAGCCACTTTGTTACACCTATAATATTGTTTTTTGTAAGTTCTTGGAAACTTTATAGCAAACGTCCCAGCTTCTCTACTTGCTAGGGCCCTGGTAGGTCTGGGCTCAGGCTATGTTTCAAGCCTGTCTTGCAGTTTTCCCACTTTGCTAGGCCCGTCTAAGCCCCTCTTGTATGGCTTCCAAGCGGGTAGTGCCTCTTTTGGTCATGCCCAAGGTGGATTGCTACAGTTGGTTGCCCTCTCCTATCCTTTTTAACCGAATATAAATAATAATAAAAAAGAAGAGAAATTACCACAAAAAAAAAAACCCCAAGGTTTGACCTCAGTAACAAATCAAATCCTAACTTTTTAATGGTTTCAATTTAAACTTTGAACTTTCAAAAGTGTATCAATTCTAACCACCCATTTGTATTTGTTGTTAGTTATACCTAATGGAGAATGAGCAATTTTGACAATTAAATCACTTCTTTTCCTTCATTACTGTTAACTGCCACCTCACACCCTTACCACCGTCTATCACCACCCCTCCTCTTTCCCAATCCACTGCCATCTGTCCATTCCTTTACCCCAACCATCACTACTCCTTCCATTCCCTAGCTTATTGCCACCCTCGCCTTCTTTCCCCAGTCAATAGCCACTGTCAATGTCCAGCACCACTCATGGTTGTTAAAATCGCGATCCGGATCGTAGGATCGTACGATCCTACGATCCTACTTTGCCAAAACGATCCAAATCGTTGTAGGATCGATGTTACAACAGGATCGCAAGTAGGATCGTGTAGGATCGCATGGAATCGTGTAGGATCATATGGGATCGTATAGGATCGTAGGTAGGATCGCAAGTAGGATCGTAGATTTTATGATTTTTCACCTTATCTTTAATATGTATCATTTTAATTTTAATTTTTATCCTTTTTTTTAATAGAAAGTAGGAATCTTACGATCCTCGATCCGATCCGATCCTACGATCCGATCCACCAGACTCTCTCACCGATCCTACTTAGGATCCCGATTTTAACAACCTTGGCACCACTGATAAAAATTGGCTAAATTGTCTAAATTGCCTTTGGATGGTTAGAATTGATACTATTTTAAAAATTCAGAGTTTAATCAAAACAATTAAAAAGTTAGAGTTTGATTTGTTACCGAAGTCAAACCCTGTTTTTATTATTTTTTATTTATATGTTGTTGAAGTCCTTTTTATTTATTTCCAATGTTTCAGTGTCATTCTTATCCATTTTTCAATTCATGTTTTCGATATTCAGACCACTTTTTGGTTTTCCCCTTGAAGTATAATGATCGTTTTTGACATTTTTGTTTCTTATTATTTGTTGACTGTAATAGGAGCAAATCATTTTCTTCAACAAAAGACTTGCTAGGTTTTCCTTTTTTGGACTGTAATTGCATGAGAATGAAAAAGGACACACTATGCTTGTTTTACCTGAACCATTATTATAAATAATTTGTTTATGTGGATTTAACAGGTAAATATTTTAGGAATGTGACTGCTCAGGTTTCTTAGAGCCTTTTGTCTATTTTTTGGATTCAATCTGTAGGCAGAGGCAATCAATTCAACAAATTGGGGCCCTCTTTTTGTTGATAATGGCAGCTGTCCTTTTGAGCATAGGTGAAAGCTCTGGCAAAGGTTCAACTAGCAGTGAACCTGATCAAATTTTGTTCTATGGAATAATTCCAGTCTTAGTGGCGTCTGTATTATCTGGCCTGGCTTCAGCTCTGTGTCAATGGGCTTCTCAGGTAAGCGTAAGTTTCTGTAACTTTGTTTTGAGTAGAAGTCTTTCAGCTGTTTATACCTCCACATTTTTTTCTTTCTTTTTACAGGTTAAGAAACACACATCATACTTGATGACTGTGGAAATGTCTATAGTCGGAAGCCTGTGCTTGTTGGCTAGTACCTACAAGTCTCCAGATGGAGAAGCCATCAGAAAGCATGGATTTTTATATGGTTGGACCCCACTAACTTTGGTAATGATAACGATATTTGATCCTTTTGACTGTTATAAGTTGTTCATCAGGTTAGTTGCATGGGCGCATGACTGAGAACACTATAGACATTAAAGTAAATATTTCTTGGAAAACTCAGGCAGTAACAATAATATACGTACATATGTGTTTTTAAGTGGATACTTGAGAACCACCAGATTTTTTTGTCATTCTATAGCGGGCTTAGTACTTCTGAAAAATTCTGTCTGATTAAGTGGATACTTGAAGCTGGTGTAGTTTCAACATGGAGGAGTTGATGCTTGTATATGTTAGGCAATATAAATTTTGCTCTCCTACCCCCATAATTTATATATATGTGTGTGTGGTGAGTGTGTAGGGGTTGTTAAAGTTGGTTTTGCCTATCTTTGTCAAAATAGTTAATGCATGTCATTGTGTGCTTTTTATTTGCCATTGTTTAAGAGACTCAAAACTAGTTGGTTTTATTCTGTTCAGATTCCTGTTATGTTCAATGCTGTTGGTGGAATTCTTGTTGGCCTGGTTACATCCTATGCTGGTGGCGTCCGAAAGGTATGTCTGATCCTTTAAGCATAGATGGTTGTCTACGTTGCAGTATGGATGTAAAGAATGGAGATTAAACAGCATTACCCTTGCCAGAACTTTTCTATTTGTTATATTTATTGTATTAAAAATCAAAAAGAGAAATTCAAGTTTCTTAATTAAGCTCTTTGCGTCTCATAGATTGAAGCTATCCATTTGTGACTCAAATAAGTCAGGCTGTTCAGATGTACTGTTCCAATGGCACACATGTTATTACTGGAAATTGACAATTCTTGTAAAGGTTTCCATATAGAAATTGTGGCCATCGAATGTGTCAGAATGGATAATTGCACAAGGTCATGTTTCGTGGTGGTGGCCTTGCAGCATTTTGTCATTTTTCATCAGATCGTCTATTTGTTAAGGATCTAAATCCAAAGGACTTAAAGATTGTGAGACATACTTTACCACTGCAACAGTTGTTTGATTTATTTATGTTTTTAAATGTGTGCAGGGATTTGTCATTGTTTCCGCACTTCTTGTCACAGCCTTGTTGCAGTTTATCTTTGATGGAAAAGCACCTTCATTGTACTGCCTGGTGGCTTTTCCACTTGTCATTAGTAGCATCTCAATATACCAGAAATACCCATACCGCATTAAGAAGAAGGAATCATAAGCGTCACGATAATAGGGGAGTTATTACATTTGCACCGTTATATAGGATGTTTATTTGTTTCAAATTGTTTTGACTCTGTGTAGAGTGGAGTTCCCGAAATATTGTTTGGAGGTGTACAAAAATGACAACTAGCTTAGCAAATTAAGAAGGTAATCCATGGTTTATAACTACCTTAGCAAGTTAAGAAGGTAATCCATGCTTTTCTTTTATGAAATTCATTGTACTTCGAATTGTATATCTGATTGGGCTCATGTTCACTTCATCATAGAAAAACATGTATAATGAACTTGGAAGAATTTTAATGAGTTCATCTTCTGAGGTCTGAAACACTGTTTGAATATCTCAAATGCTTCAACTTTGCTGGAATAAGCAATAGAAGTTTGTTTTTTAGATTGTTGGCTTAAAATCACTGGTGGATGAGCTCTAGTGCTAGTGTGTCAGTTTATGATCCTGAGTAGAATTATTTTGTTTTGCTTGTTTGTTTGTGTTTATTCCTTGGGCTTTTCCGCAGCTCTGAATCTGTAATTTGGACCAAGATACAGCCATACAGAGGACAAGCAATAGAAAATTGGCCTGCAATGAGTTTTACATAATGTTCATGTCTTGCATAGCTAATACTCCATATGGAATTGCCATACTCCAAATGATATTGCCATAGCTAATAGTAGATAATGTTCTGCACAAGCATTTGCTTCACATCTGGTGGCTTTTTTTGGGAGGTGGTCTTTTTTTTTTTCTTTTTTTGCCTTACATGATCACCCTAAAAGTCATATGCAGTCAACATTATATTATCTAACAGCTGTATTGAATGTTAATAGTATTTTTTTTTTCCTTATGATGAGTAAAGCAATTTTCTTAGAGAAAGTTGTGATAAAGATTATGTCTTTCTGTTTGAACTGTCTACTAATCGAAAAACCATGGAATTATGTTACACTGAGGACAATATATAATAGGCTGAAATACCACATACTAAATAATTTAATAATTTCAGGGACACCCCCTCAAATGTTCCTGGATATCGCTTTACCCCACTCAACTTCAAACAACTTCAAACCGTACATTTAGACTGAGATAACAATTATCAAATATGCTTTGAATCTTATTTGCAAAACAAACCAACGTTGGGAAGAAGATGTAGATGATTCTGTCTTGTCTTTTGGCTATGTTGGAAATTATAGTGTAAGATTATTGATTTTCAGAATTCTTAGGAGAGAGAGAGCCTTCGGCGGATACTAACCCTGTTACATGTCTGCTGTCCCTCTCTAGTTTCATCACCATCCACTTTTCCGTTAAAAAATCCTGAGTTCTTGATTTTCCTCCAGCTAAAGGGCCAACCTGAAAAATTTCTCTGCTTATTGTTTGGCTTTTCATATTCTCTTTGCAGCTCAGTGTAGGCCATCTGCAGCTCTTGCAGTTCTGCTTTTACTTTCTCAAGTTCTTCTTTGAGGATCTTGATCTCCTTTGCATGAGACCGACTTTCTTCCTGATCGGAATTGTCAGCGCATCCTGCTTGCTCCTTCCCTTGCATTGCTGACCTCATCTTTACTTGCTCCGACAACAAAACCTGTGAGGTTGTCTTCTAATGTGAGGGGTAGATTTTGAGAAATAAATGGACTGTTGTAGTGTCTGAACTCACCGTGTTTATTCGTACTATGTTTTTGCAGGTCTGTGTATGTACACAAGTTAGACTTTATATAGGCGTGCGTTCTTGATAATATATAGACATTGCCATTTAGTAGCATTACAATAGTATTAATGGTTTTTCTGAACCCAAATTTACATTTAATTTAACTAAGCATATAGTCCTTGATAGAGCAAAATGGTGAAAAGGAATTTATGTAGCCGATTTCACTTGATTGGATACAAGACTTGGTTTTGTTATTTAAGTGAATATATAAACTCCAAATTTATTCGGTTTTAAATAGGTCTTATTTTATGTTGTTCGAATGTTTTCATACCTTTTTTTTTTTTATGGATAACTGGGTGTCCGGACCAATTTACGTGCACCTCAACTAATCCCATGACCCACGCAAATTGCCCCCTCCGCGTGGATCGGGCAAATCTCAGGCAAAGCCTGCAGACATGGCCTCAAGGAGTTGATAGCACCTAGTGGGAGTTGATAGCAATTTTCATACGTTTCCAAATTGCTTTTGCTGTTATTGTAGCATTTCTGGAAACTTTCCCCTTTTTTTTTTTTTGAACTGTCCTAATTATCAGAAGAACAAAATGAAAATTTGATCATTGGCTGTTGGTTTGGTACTTTAAAAAGTTTCTGATACAAACTTTATCTTGGCACTTTGGTATTACATAACAGCATATTATATTGGTATCATATGCAGTAGTATCAGGCACTAGCTTGGCTTGTTTTGGCTCAAGTCAAGCCCTCTTATATCTATTGTACATGGATAATATACAATTCTAATATCTTGTCATAATGTTGTTTGTTTATTGGTTAGTAGGTTGATGAACTTCTAATTGTATATTTGTGCCTTAAATTAGGCATTGTACGGCAGTGTTTCCTAATCCAATTATAGACTTAAAGATATATTTCATGGAGGCTCCTGAAGTTGCACCTAAAGTTATGACACTATTTATTTCTTCAGGAATTTGTATATAACCATGTAATTGGAGGACACTGGTAGAACTCATATAAGAAACTTGAATTTTGCAGTTAGAAGAGCTTAATGGAAGCTTTTGTGAAACACACTGGTACTGGCATACATGAAATGTATGATCACAATCATTCGTGAATTTTACCTGCATGACGGTTCTTAAAGGCAATCGATCATTTTGTGCGGCATGCATGCATGCATCGAATGACAGCTTCTCGCAGTCCATTATTTTGCATAGTCTTCTTCGTTCGTGTTCTGATAAAGAAGGATGAGACTATAGGGAAGATCAAAAGATTAGGCTTCAGGTTATTTGCTTAAAAGATAGGGGGAAAAAAAAAAGACACAGATAGTGAGGGAATTTACGGAAACCTTGAGGTAGGTATCAATGGCTCTATAGACACCATCATGGCATGTTCGAACATTTTCTGGCAATGCTTCAGCTAGAGCTTGAAATTTGATGATGGAGAGATTGGGATCTCCTGCAATCTCAGCTAGATAACTGTCCAAGAGTTTACTGATGGTCAATTTTCCAGACTTCTGTTGCTGCTGCTGCTGCTGCTGCTGGTGTTGGTGTTGTTGTTCATGCATAAGGAAATATTCTACAATTCTCTGCACCACATCTATGTTGTGCATTGTGCATTGATCTGGTGAACTGGGCTAGCAGTTAATGATTATTGACTGGGGTGTTAATAAAACTGGCCATTGTGAAATATTTTATACAAATTCGTATGTAAAGACTGTAGATTAGACATGCTAGGATGAATAAGAAGATGGAATACTCACTTCAATGGCTTTCCCTGATCTCCGATTGTACAACTAGGAATAAGAAGTTCATTTACATTAGCATTTTCCAACACCATCCCAACTCTTTTCTCAAGCTCTGAAATCAAAGCTGGTGATGCTGAATACAACAATGCCATCTTTAGCATCCTCAGTAAGAACTTGCATGAAACAGCTTCTTTCTGAGGAGGCAGTATGCTCACTAAGCTCTCTACAATCAACCTTTGCTCTTTATTGTGTCCAACATTCCCTTCCTGTCTCCTTCCACTCAGAATTTTTAACTGCAGTTCATTTTTGCTGTAACTGTATCGTCGTAGTCCTTCCCATTCTACCTCCATGCCTGGCAACCATATTCCTGCATAGTACATGATACATGAACCGATAATTTCTGGTTTCATCCCCTTGGCCCTTAATGCTGTTATAATCCTCGTGAAATGATCAATGCGTAGGGTAGTCATATCTTCAAACCACCAGCTCTCTTCATTAATCATCTCTCCAATTGTTGGATTTTCTCGAGAAGCCTTCCAAGCAATGGAGTCACAGCATCTTCGTACGATTTGGAGGTTTTCAGCCCATGGAAATAGAGTTTCACAAGATTTGAGAACAGTGACAGAGTCTCTCCATGAAGAAAGGACTACAAATGTGAGGAAAGCTTCTGTCTTGGAAATGAGATTTCCATCTTCAAGTGCTTCAGTCATCTCTAGAAATTCCGATGCACATCTCAGTGCGGCGACATTGCTAGGATTTAGGCCTATGGGGAGACCATAACAGAATTTTAGAATGATTTCAAATGCTTCTGATCCACCTGGGAAGTTTTCGAGCTTCAAGTCATATCCTAAATTTGAGTTCGATGGCCAGAGTTCGACTTGGGCTAGGTAGCCACATCTTGAAACCAATGGATACTGTTTCAGGAGAATTAGACCAGTAACTGATTTGATTCCTCAAGAGAACAAAGTATTGATGTTTTAGGGACACAACAAGTCTAGATTATATTAAAAGCTTGCTCAGATATTATACGAAACTGAAAATTAGCACAATCAAGAAGGTTGTTCTGATTCCAGTCTTCTTATTCTGCAGTTTCACTAATTTGTTCATAGATTGTTTGATGAACTCCTAAAACTTAGGTATACCTTATGCCCTAGGATTGAAGGTTTTTGGTTGAGAATTGTTTGTTGATGCTGCTTGAAAATAAAGGTTAGTGGAAAAATGCTACACTTGAAGCTCATTTTGTTTCGTTTCAGATAAAAACATTTTCCAAAAAAAGTCGTCCACAGAAAATGTCCTCCATGCACAGCAAAATGTTTATATTAGTTCTCACAAAGAGAGTAGAGAAATGAAGGTTGTTCTATTGGGTAAATCTATAAAAAGAACAAAGAGAGAGTAGATGGTAATTGTTTTTGAGAATGTTACTTCTTAGTTTGATTCTCAATGTTGAATTAAATATAAACTATAAGGACCATAAGGTAATGGAAAGAAGAATAATAACATTCAATTTTATATGTATTTGGACAAAACATTTGCTGCTTCAAGTTTTGGATTACTTTTTCCTTTTTGTTTCACTTTGTTGAGAAAGACCATACTTTGAACATTTCACTTGTTTGAAATTTGAAACCATGTCTGTGTTGTTACCTTGTGAACATGAAAGGTGATGTCTTGAACTTGAATTGCTATATCTGTTGGGATTTCGGAAGTGACAAACCTGCACGATCACACCAACACAAATTAGTGCTATGTTCGGATCATGGATTTATCAAGTGGAAAGTAAAAAAAAAAGTGTCTTATTTCACTTCATTTTCTTCTTTACTTTTCCCACCACAAGTCAATGATCGAAATATAGCCCAAGGGAAAAAGCTGTTAAAATTGATTGTAGGATCTTAGGCTTGTGGCAAGAAATTTCTGATAAACTTGCTCTAGGAATAAGAAGCTCTGTTTCATCAACTGTTAGGACAATAGGATGATGAGTGTTTGTTTTTACCATGAATGCTCTTTCTTTTCAAAGCTATGTACTATGGAAATGAGGTTTGCAGGAACTACTATGCTTTGGTTGTGTACTTGGTGGTTAGCTTCATCAGAATCACTTCCAGGGCTATGTTGTAGAGCCATTGGTATGGTATGAGGGGACTTTGGAGGGAAGGACTTCACAGTTACTCACTTGGTGGTGCAAAGTCATTGTGGGAGCTGGTCATTATTCATTTGAGAGGAAAAGAAATTGAAATGAGTGGGGCATGGTCTGAGTAAATGTGTGAGAGGTGAGTTGTGGCTGGGATGGCATTACTGTTGAGAGGGTTGGTGGCTACATGGCTTCTTTAATTATAGTTTTTTTTGTGTGTCTGTTAGTTTTCAGGTCACAAGCATTGGATATAGACTTATTATATGGGGAACAGGGAGACCAATCAGGTGGAGTACATTAGGAAATACAAACAGAATGTTCTATGACAAGTCCAATTCAAACCACGTAAACGCGACTATCGCCACTAGATGATTGTGTGGCTTTAGATGTTGGCTATGACCTATGAAGTATGGGTATTTTAACAAATATGTCCTTACCAGCGTATAATATTTCATATGATACTCTGCATACGTATCAAGTACACGAAATACGTATTTAATTTTTTTTTCTTAACTTTTAACATACCCAAATGTATCTAATATATACTCAAGCCGTATTATATTTCAGTTGAAACAATATTTTCTTAAATTATAGAGATAAAATTTCTTTCATTATATTTCTTTTTTATTTTTAGTTTTATGTTTAGTATGATTTTAAAATTAAGTTATGATTTATAAGTTATTTAATATAATAGCATTTAATTTTGGTTTATAACGTTTGACATTAAATATTAATTGTAGGTTGGATCTTAACAAATTAATCCATTTAATTAATTTTTGTATTATTTCAAATTAAAAATAAATATTTTTTTACAAATGTACCAAAGCCTTATGGGTATCTTATTTTTTTAAATTTTACCGTATCAACATACACGTATCGTACCAGTATCAATACTTGTACCCGTACTTCATAGGTTATGATGATTGTTCTTAAAAAAAAAAAATTAAAAATTATTTAGATGTGGGAGTTATTAGCTCTCCCATATAATTTTTTAAGACTCCCTATTTCTTTGGGCCTTATCGATAATTTTGAAATTATAGAAAATTTTTGAACATCTCATGTAATATCAAGACTAACACTAACATTTTGCACACTTACATCCATTGACTCACCCAAAACCACAGTGTCCGCTAACCCCAAAATCGCAACAATTTTATGAGAACCCACCATTTTCTGGTAACCCTCATTCCTGTCTCCCAAAACCTTCACTCTCCACTCCCACTGACAATATTTTGAAGCATTGCTAAAAAAGTTAGAAGCCATTCATGTAGTTCGAAGCATCGTCACGCTTCCAAACTCGAGGTTCTTCTCACAATCTTGTTTTTGAAATTTTTATTTTTATTTTTTAATATTTTTGTATTTAACATGAGTTTTGATTATTGATTCAGAAAAATGGTTTGCAAAATTGAGTGTCGATGTTATAGTTGGATGGTTAGTAGGGGTGTAAGAAAAATCGAAAAGATCAATCAAATCGATTGAATTGGATCAAACTAGCTATATTTGATATGTTTTTTAACAAGAATCCGTCTGTGCGGTTTTCAAATTTAATTTTTTTTAATTTTCGGTTTAGTATCAATTTAAGCACTTTGTGCACCGATCTAAACCGAAATCGACCGCTTCGACATATATTGTATTTAAAATATATATATAATCTAACAATATAATTATATTAATAAGTATAATAAATTATTAACCTTAGCATCTTTATAACCTAAGTTTGTAAACTCTTTTTATATATAATTTTAACTCTAACTCATTATTCTTGAAATCTTAGTATTTTTAAACATTTTTTTGTTTTTATTTTTGTTAATTTAGGAATTGAAAAATATATATTAAATGGATGGATTGGATATGTTTGAAATGATAGACAAATAACTAATTTAATAATTTTATATAGATTAATGGTTATATTTAAAAGTGGTTCAAGTTTGAAAAATCTTAAACCGATTAAACCGTACCAAACCGAACCGTTTCAATCGGTTCGGTGCGGTTTGATGGAAGAAACGGAATGTATCAGTGTTCAAAATAATAAAACTGACATTATCGGTTCGATATAATTTTTTACTTAAATACCGATCGTACCAACCGATTACATACCTACTAGCTAGTTTGGAACTAGATTGCTAACCAAATTGTTTTTGTTCGGATACTTCCAACAGAACAAACTGGTATTGTTCAGATAACTTCAATGGAACGAATAATTCAAATTCAGTATTATTTAGCTGAACAAATGGGATCGTTTTGATGCTGTTTAGTCGAACTGTATGACTTTTTTTTAATCACTACTAATTTTTTTCCTTTCAAATTTTTTTCTTTCCAGTAATTGCTCTTAAAAGTTATGAGTTTACTATACAAATTTATAGCCTGTTTGCCTTGCCAACGAAATTATTTTTGTTTTTGAAAACACAAAAAGAAGAAAATGATACCAAACAGTCCTTTAATTCTGGAACAAATTGTTGTCGGGAGGGAAATTTGGTCAAAGACCCATGTATTGGATCTTTGTTTGGTGAAAAAGACTGTCCAATTTATTTTTTTTCGTAAGCCCCCTAAGGAAAAAAAATACATAATTGAGTAAGAACAAAATAAAATATATATATATATTTTTTCTTTCTTGGACAATATTGCCAGAGTAACAAATTACTGTGAATTAGAGTAACATGTTACTGTCAAATAGAGTAATTGTCAAACAAAGTAAATGTTACTGTGAGACAGAATAACATGTTATTATCAAACAGAGTAATATGTTACTGTTGCTGTTTACATCAATTTCAACAATAATAATTTTTTTAATAAAAAATTTCATAATCAACATGGATCTTATTTGATAGATCTTAATGAGAGAATTCTAAAAATATTAATTTTACTAAAAAACGACATCTACACCAAAAATTATATTATTTTAAAATTTAATATTTTGATAATAGTGATATTTATTAGATTTTTCAAGAAAAATATTTTGTACTTGTCTTTAATATATTAAAATTTTATTATAAGAAAATTTTGACCAAATCTCCCTATCAGGAATTGAAGCAATGTGAAATCATGAATTCATGATCTATGAGTGTTGCTTGACGAAAACTTTATTAGAAATTTCTTGATGCCACTTTTCCTTTCATTTCCCCATAATAATCTCTTCAAATCTTAGATCCGCAACCTTAAAGTCAATTTGCATGGTTAGCAATGCAGAACTGTTATAGATTTAAGCGATTTACAATCATGATTTGATTATTGCATTGTTTTTCTTTTGTTTATAGAATTTATGGATATGACAGGCATGTCTCACATTTAACCAATAGCATCTAGGAGACGTTGCGCCCGTAACACCCATCGTCAACATTAGATTCTTTACCCACGATAACAAAATCATTTCTCTTGCCAACTTTCCGAGCCCATCCAATTAAAACCTCTCGATTCTTGAATATCTGCAAATTTGTATTTAAGTAAATCAATAATTCATAATGCACAAAAATAATAATCTACGAAGCCAATAATTTTTATGCAAGTTAAAAATTAAAAGAGTACATTACTTCATGGGCGACAAATTCTTTAATATAATCAATGACAAAATCAAAATAAGCCTCAATATATCTAGTTGAAGCATCATTTGAAAAATATCATACATTAACGATCATTATAACTGTAGGACAATCTTCACTGTATTTAAAAGATTTTAATTCTATTGTGTACAAAACAACAATTAGAATTTAAAGAAATAAAGAAAATGAGAGAATTTGTTTGATTACAAAAATCAAACTCGAAATAATAAATAAATAACAGATTTTATTTTGTTATAAAAATAAAATTAAAATCTGATTAAATAAACAAATAAAAACATAATTAAATTAAACAACTTACTTGGTTAATTTCTTTGAATAACTTTTCTGATCAAGTCCAGTGTTTAACACTGTATCCTTAAGACAGATTCATCCTCTCCACGATACTTTCAGAATTTGGACGTCTATCTCCCAGGATAAAATGATCTTCTCAACGAATAAAAGTAGCACTACAATTTAATCGTTCGTCGAACACATTAAGTGTTTACACTCTTTCTTTCAGAAATAAAATGCAGCAAAATGCAAAGATTTAAAGCAGAGGATGGAGTACGAAAATTGGAGTAAAAAATCCAAATGGGAGGCTTAGTCTATTTATAGATGTAAAGGTGGCTCTTGGTTTTGAATTGAACAGGTACTGTACCTGTTCAATTTGAATTAAACAGATACATACTGTTTAGGCACTGTTTGGTTTGAATTTCAAACAGATTTAAAGCTGTTGGGTTTAAAAACGGGAAGGGCCCTGTTTGGATGAACAGTAAATCCAAACCAGTTTAATTTAAATTCTGAATTTTATTTTACCAAAAATAAAATTAAATTCAAATGTTTTTGGCCCAAAAAGATTAGTATTGGGCCGAACAAACCCAACCCAACCACACACCAGCGCCCAAGCCCAACCCAGCCCGCCCGACCGACCGACCGGACAGACGGCGGCGCGCGTGTGTAGTGATTTTTGGGTCCAATGGGTCTAGCCCATTTTGCCCATAACCTCTCCCTCTAAAACACTTGGGTACCCCTTGGGGCACACCCCAAGTACCAAACCCATGCCTTATAAACCCTTTCAAAACCTCCCACCAAATCAATGTGGGACAGGCCTTATTCAAACCTTTAAGGTATTTCCACCAAAACTCCATTTCCATGGAGCATACTTTGGCTTCAATTTCCCATTCACTCGGTAATGGTTTTGAGCAACCAAATATACCACGTGAATTACAACGCGGCATAGAACGCGTTACCACTTTGTCCCGTGTAAATCGATGCACGGGGCCCACCTAAAAATTAGACCAAACATAGAAAAAAAATTCTAGTTTTACCCAGAATTTTATAACCATTTCCAACAATCCCCCACATGAATGGAATTTGATGACAACGGAAATGCAACAATATGCAGACTTAATGAAAGAGTATAAGTCGAAAATATCTTGCATCAGGATAAGTAGTTTTCGGCCTTGAACCTTCCCTAGTGATAACCTATCGGACTTACTGGCTAACCAATGGACGCGATGCCTTGAATTGTTCAGCCATTTGTGTAAGCCAAGACAATAGATTTCACACAAAATATCTTCTAACACATCGTGGTTCTCACTGTTGTGTTCATTTTGGCCTTAAACGCTCCTGGTTTTCATGAGTATTTCTAGAGAATGCAGCCTCTTTCATTCTCATAGAATCGGCCCCAGTTCAACACTCATATAGGTGATTCTTATTGTAAGTATCTGCTCATACTCGTATTGATTTTATGCCTTAATCAAGATATAAGTAATCATTAAAAGCAAAGCTTATCCTTATATCCCTGCAGACAACATATGTTGCAGATATCACTCTCACCATAGGAATGGGTAGGAATCTTAATCCCTTGGTGATTTCTGGCGAGCCATACATAACTTAGTTGTCCCTTTGAACTTAGTTCTTGGGATCTGCAGTCATATAAGTAGGGTTACCATTATGATGACTCTTATGTAATAGGCTTTAATCCCATTCCCTTCGATGAACTATACACTAGCTCTTTTGTCAAACATTTTGTTAACGGATCCGCAATATTCTCTTTGGATTTTATATAATCTATTGAGATTATTCCGTTTGACAACAATTGCCGTACGGTATTATGTCGACGACGAATATGTCGTGACTTACCGTTATACATATGATTTTGTGCCCTGCCTATTGCAGATTGACTATCACAATGAATGCAAATAGCTGACACAGGTTTTGGCCACATTGGAATGTCTTCTAAAAAGTGACGAAGCCATTCTGCTTCTTCACCTGCTTTGTCTAAAGCAATGAACTCGGATTCCATTGTGGATCGTGCAATGCAAGTTTGTTTCGTGGATTTCTAAGAAACAGCAGCGCCTCCCAGAGTAAAGACATATCCACTTGTGGATTTTGAATCTTTAGTATCCGATATCCAATTTGCATCACAATAACCTTCAAGTACTGCTGGATATCGAGTAAAGTTCAAACCATGATCACGGATGAATCTTAGATATCTAAGAACCTGAATGATAGCTTTCCAATGGTCTTCTCCGGGATTACTAGTGTACCTACTCAATTTACTGATAGCATAAGCTATATCAGGACGAGTACAATTCATTAGGTACATTAGGCTTTCAATGATTTGGGAGTATTTTAACTGAGACACTGCATCACCTTTATTTTTCGATAAATAAAGACTGATGTCTACAGGTGTTCTAGCTAAATTCAAATCATCCTTGATAAATTTATCAAGAATTTTCTCAATGTAATGAGATTGAGATAATGCATATCCGTCAGATGTTTTAGTAAATTTAGTATCCGATATCCAATTTGCATCACAATAACCTTCAAGTACTGCTGGATATCGAGTAAAGTTCAAACCATGATCACGGGTGAATCTTAGATATCTAAGAACCCGAATGATAGCTTTCCAATGGTCTTCTCCAGGGTTACTAGTGTACCTACTCAATTTACTGATAGCATAAGCTATATCAGGACGAGTACAATTCATTAGGTACATTAGGCTTCCAATGATTTGGGAGTATTTTAACTGAGACACTGCATCACCTTTATTTTTCGATAAATAAAGACTGATGTCTACAGGTGTTCTAGCTAAATTCAAATCATCCTTGATAAATTTATCAAGAATTTTCTCAATGTAATGAGATTGAGATAATGCATATCCGTCAGATGTTTTAGTAATTTTCATTCCTAATATAACATCTGCGACCCCCATATCTTTCATATCAAATCTTTTGTTAAGTATTTGCTTAGTTGATTTGATCATGTTTTGACTATTTCCAATGATAAGCATGTCATCCACATAAAGACAAACTATGACATATCCTTGGTCAGTGTTTTTAACATAGACGCATTTGTCACATTCGTTTATCTTAAACCCATTAGTAAGCATTGCATGATCAAATTTTTCATGCCATTGCTTAGGTGCTTGTTTTAATCCATAAAGGGATTTTACAAGTCGACAAACTTTCTTTTCTTGCCCCGATACTACAAACCCTTCGGGTTACTCCATATAGATCTCTTCATTTAGATCACCGTTTAAGAAAGCTGTTTTAACATCCATTTGATGTATTTCTAAATTAAACAACGCTGCTATAGCAATAAGCATGCGAATGGATGTTATTCTTATCACAGGGGAATATGTGTCAAAATAATCCAGACCTTCCTTTTGTCTGTAACCTTTAACTACAAGTCTTGCTTTATACTTGTCAATTGAACCATCTGCTTTCATTTTTCTCTTGAATATCCATTTATATCCAAGAGGTTTAGAACCTAGTGGAAGATCCACCAATTCCCAAGTATGATTTTGCATAATGGATTCAATTTCATTATTAACAGCCTCTTTCCACAAAGGTGCTTCAGGACCTGTCATTGCTGCCTTAAAGCTTTGAGGTTCATTTTCTAACATGTATGTCAGAAAATCTGGACCAAAGGATTTTGATGTTCTCGCTCTCTTACTTCGTCTTGGTTCATCATCAGTTAAATCCTGTTGGTCGAGACCATTACTAGTCTCTTGTGTTTGATTGTCATTAGTCTCTTGACTTTGTGTACAATCATAAGTTCTTTTCTGTGAACTTAATTCCTGTCCTTTCTTGTAAGGAAAGACATGTTCAAAAAACACAGCATTCCTTGACTCTATAATAGTGTTCACATTTATATTAGGTATTTCTAATTTATAAGTCAGAAACCGATATGCACTACTATTCTAAGCATAACCAATAAACACACAATCTACTGTTTTTGGTCCAATCTTAGTCTTTTTAGGAACAGGAACTTCCACTTTTGCCAAACACCCCCACACTTTTAAGTATTTGTAGGAAGGTGGTCGACCTTTCCATAATTCATAAGGAATGCTTTTGGTTTTCTTATGGGGTATTCTATTAAGAACATAATTTGCAGACAATATTGCTTCCCCCCACAAGTTCTGTGGTAAGCCTGAACTTAGTAACATGGCATTCATCATTTCTTTTAGAGTTCTATTCTTCCTTTCAGCAATTCCATTTTGCTGTGGAGAATAAGGGGCTGTAGTTTGGTGAATAATGCCATGTTATGCACAAAATTCATTTAATGGTGCATCATATTCACCACCCCTATCACTTCTAACCATTTTAATAGTTTTACTAAGTTAATTTTCAACTTCTGTTTTGTAGAGTTTAAACATTTCTAAGGCTTCATCTTTACTTTTAAGTAAATAAACATAACAATATCTTGTGCAATCATGGATAAATGTTATGAAATACTTTTTGCCTCCTCTAGTTTGAATAAATTTTAGATCACATACATCAGTATGAATTAATTCTAGAGGTTCAGTTTTCCTTTCAACTGATTTAAATGGAGCCTTAGTTAGTTTTGCTTCTACACAAACTTCACATTTATGATTAGGATTAATTTCAAACTTTGGTATATAATCCAAACCAATTAATCTACGCAAAGCATCATAATTTACATGACCTAATCTACCATGCCATAAATTTGACTCAAGAATATAAGCAAAAGATGTGTTATTCTCATTCATAGCAACTTTTGGTACAACTGTCATTACATTTAGTTTAAAGAGACCATCACTCATGTATCCCTTACCAACATACATACCACTCTTTGTTAATACAAATTTATCAGACTCAAAGACAAGTCTAAAACCATTTTTACTTAACAAAGAACCAGAAACTAAATTCTTCCGGATGTCAGGTACATGCAGTACGTTGTTGAGGGTCAGTTCTTTTCCTGATGTCATCTTCAAGATCACTTTTCCTTGTCCAGCCACAGTAGAAGTAGAAGAATTTCCCATGAAAAGTTGTTCACCATTTGCAGCCTCATTGTAGGTAGTGAACATCTTCTTGTCCGCACATATGTGACGAGTTGCTCCAGTGTCAACCCACTACTCTTTGGGATTTCCAACCAAGTTAGCCTCAGACACCACAGCAGAGAGGTTGATGTCATTCATTCCGTCAGAGATGTAATCCAATTCTGTTACATTGGCCTGATTGGTGGTCTTCTTACTTGTACTTCCATGATCCTTCTTAGGACGGCGGCAGTCAGAAGCTCGATGTCCAGTCTTGCCACAGTTATAGCATTTTCCTTTGAACTTCTTGTTGCCATTGTTGTTGCCTTGTTTAGGACCATCTCCAGTAAACTTCCTCTTTTTGTTATGTGATTTTTGAACTTGTTCAACCACATTAGCCTTGGACTCAATGGGATTTTTCCCATTCCTCTTTTCAGCCTTTCGGTTATCTTCCTCAATTCTTAATCTTACAATTAACTCATCCATGGTCATCTCTTTGCGTTTATGTTTTAAATAATTTTTGAAATCTTTCCAAGCCGATGGTAACTTTTCCACCAAAGCAGCGACTTGGAAAGATTCGCTAAGAGACATACCTTCTGAATGAATATCATGCAAAATTATCTGAAAACTTTGAACTTGAGATATTACCGTTTGGGAGTCTACCATAACAAAATCCAGAAATTTACCGACGATAAATTTCTTCGTGCCGGCATCTTCTGTCTTGTATTTCTTCTCCAAAGAATCCCATAATTCTTTTGCTGACTTCAGAGGACTATAAACATTATACAGCATGTTGTCAAGGCCATTGAGGATGTAGTTTCTGCACAGGAAATCTGAATGTTTCCAAGCATCTACAGCGGCAACAACTTGCCGATCACTTTCACCCTCTTTAAGTGCTGGCCTCTTCATGGAGAAACCGGGCCAAATTAAGAGTTGTAAAATAGAACAGCATCTTCTGCTGCCATCTCTTAAACTCAGTACCGTTAAATTTTTCCGGTTTTTCTCCATGATTGATAGGTACATGAACATGGTTCTGGATAAGGACCGATGTTGTGTAACAATAGGAGTACCACTGCCAGATGCAGTTTCAGTTGTAGTAGCCATAATCTCTGATTACAAAAATCAGAAAAAAATTAAAACACAAATTAATTTTCTAGTTACTAAAACCAGAAAATAAATTATAACACAAAAATAATTTTATTTTTCTTATTACTAAAACTAGAAAAATAAAATAGTACAATAATTTTCTGTTAACACAATTAATATTCTGCAATTGTTAATGACACCAGTATATTACTACTAGTTGTCAAAGAAAAGAGACAGTATATTACTACTATCTGTCAAATAGCATAAACACTATTTGTTTTTCCAACCAGAATATGTCTTTATGAAAACAGAAAATTAAATACAATGAAGATACCAAAAAACGAATCTGTCTTAAGATTGTAGGACAATCTTCACTGTATTTAAAAGATTTTAATTCTATTGTGTACAAAACAACAATTAGAATTTAAAGAAATAAAGAAAATGAGAGAATTTGTTTGATTACAAAAATCAAACTCGAAATAATAAATAAATAAATAAATAACAGATTTTATTTTGTTACAAAAACAAAATTAAAATCTGATTAAATAAACAAATAAAAACAGAATTAAATTAAACAACTTACTTGGTTAATTTCTTTGAATAACTTTTCTGATTAAGTCCAGTGTTTAACACTGTGTCCTTAAGACAGATTCGTCCTCTCCATGGTGCTTTCAGAATTTGGACGTCTATCTCCCAGAATAAAATGATCTTCTCAACGAATAAAAGCAGCACTACAATTTAATCGTTCGTCGAACACACTAAGTGTTTACACTCTTTCTTTCAGAAATAAAATGCAGCAAAATGCAGAGATTTAAAGCAGATGATGGAGTACGAAAATTGGAGTAAAAAATCCAAATGGGAGGCTTAGTCTATTTATAGATGTAAAGGTGGCTCTTGGTTTTGAATTGAACAGGTACTGTACCTGTTCAATTTGAATTAAACAGATACATACTGTTTAGGCACTGTTTGGTTTGAATTTCAAACAGATTTAAAGCTGTTGGGTTTAAAAACGGGAAGGGCCCTGTTTGGATGAACAGTAAATCCAAATCAGTTTAATTCTATTTGAAAACGGGAAGGGCCCTGTTTGGATGAACAGTAAATCCAAACCAGTTTAATTTGAATTTTGGATTTTATTTTACCAAAAATAAAATTAGATTCAAATGTTTTTGGCCCAAAAAGATTAGTATTGGGCCGAACAAGCCCAACCCAACCCAACCACACACCACGCACCTGCGCCCAAGCCAAGCCCAGACCGTGGTGGCGCGTGCGTGTGTGGTGATTTTTGGGTCCAATGGGTCTAGCCCATTTTGCCCATAACCTCTCCCTCTAAAACACTTGGGTACCCCTTGGGGCACACCCCAAGTACCAAACCCATGCCTTATAAACCCTTTCAAAACCTCCCACCAAATCAATGTGGGACAAGCCTTATTCAAACCTTTAAGGTATTTCCACCAAAACTCCATTTCCATGGAGCATACTTTGGCTTCAATTTCCTATTCACTCGGTAATGGTTTTGAGCAACCAAATATACCACGTGAATTACAACGCGGCATAGAACGCGTTACCACTTTATCCCGTGTAAATCGATGCACGGGGCCCACTTAAAAATTAGACCAAACATGGGAAAAAAATTCTGATTTTACCCAAAATTTTATAACCATTTCCAACAATAACCATATTAGAATCGTCTTTTGGTAGTCCAACACCGAACAAAAGACGTACAAAATGTAAAAATAAATAAATAAATAAGATTTGTTCCAAAAAAACTTACCACTTGAGGCCAATCCTCTTCTGTGCTGATTATTTCGTGTTCGATTACTCATTTATGTTACGAAATAGAGTGTAAATCATGCAACGATGGTTTGTGAGTAGTGAAGACAAAAAGGTGAACCAGAAAAATTAGATAGGTGTGTGTTGAAGATGCTGAATGTTTTAGTGGGAGGCTTCAACAGTGAAATAAAATAAATTCATTTGAGGGTAAAATTGTATTTTAAAAAATTGAAAATGTGGGGATTCTAAGAAATTATTTGAGGGTTAATAATAGTAACTCTCTTTGAATGTACTTAATCTAAATATACTTAAAAAGTAAAATATTTATTCATTTATTTTTTACTAAATAAAAAATGAAAATGTATGATTTTTATTTTTATTGTTTTTGTATTTAGTGAATTTGTTTTTTAGATTTCTTCTCAAGGTTCTAGCTCACTACATGCGAAGGGTTGGGTGGGTTAAGTCAGAAGGGTGCCCCGACTATGGCCACTTTTCAAACCCTTTGGATAGTGCAAACAGGATGATCAAAAACAGTAGGTGGTGACTAAAATCCAAGGTTTGCTTCGTTGACTGTCACATTGCCCAAATGACAATTGTTCCAAAACAAACAAAATGATGGCTTTCATTCTTTGGCTCCCTTAATGCAGACTAGTTTATGTTTGATCCAGAAGATCTCTGCATGTAGTTTAAGATTGCGCTAATCAGATAATCTGATCGGAAACTCAAAGTTGGCCAACGGATAAAATAAAATACTGCAACTGTATAATAAGCACAGCCTGTAAAAATAAAAAAATAAAAAATTCAGCTATTACAAAATGTAAGAGCATCATTATCAAGTTCATTAGAACCTTCCCTTGGCTATTTTATAGTACACAATCATAGAAACACACTCCATCAAACTCAATTATTGACTAGATACTTTAGTTGAATATCAAATCACTAGTTACATGTAACTAGGGAAAGAGGACTCAACAAATGAACAAAGAATAGATAGTTTGTCGGGGAATGTATTTGGAAAGATGGTTAGCTAAAATAGAAAAATAGACTCAGTTAAAATTTAACTAAATATTTCACTATTTTGATGGAGATGCTTTAATAATCCTAGAAGGGATCATCTGTTGAAAATCAATTCCTGAGAATACAGATTCAAAATCAAATACAAACATATGAAGGTTTCGTTTAAGGGGAGAAAAAAAAACTGAGAAAAAATAGTGAGGACAATATAACAAAACACATCTGGAAACTGACAACTAGTAGTAGCTTAAAGCAGAAATTGCAGCTTCCTCTCTCCAAAGACTAGAAACAATCGCTGTTGTGTTGAAGAGCAAGCATCAACTCATATTACTTCAAAATCAGCCATCTTCAAAATCATGCTTGTCATATTGAAGAGCAAGCATCAAAATAGCTGCAATCCCCAATTACTTCAGAAGTATTTCATACTGTGTGATTCCATTTTGGTATTAGGCTATTTAAACTGCTTCCCTATCTGTCTCTCTCCTCCTAAATACATCCTTTAGCATGCGCAACCACTCCCTTGCTGCTCTGTGTTAGATGTGTTCACAGTAGGCTTCAAATTCACATCAACCATGTCTTCCTGTTTTGTGGAGGAAAGGGTTTCCATCCCTGGCAAGGCAGCAGCAATCTTTCGGAACAGAGGCTGCAATTGTAGATTATAATTAGAATTAAGATGATGCCAAATGTCAAGGGTAGAAAAGTGGGGCAAGCAAAACAAAGGAGGAGGAAGGGGAAAAAAAGTATAAAATTTGCGTCATAATAGGATATCATGCACAAGGATTGACATTTTATGAATAATTTAACCATGCCAATGAGGAAGTGTCCTAGGATAAGAAATGTGTATGGCATAAGTCAACGTGGGTGATCACTGTGTATTACAGTATTAAAAGACCCTGGATATTTTGCTTATTTATAAGAAAAATGCATAAATGCCTCTCACTCCACCTTGATATTGAATCCTGCTTTTGCACTGGTTTCTATGAACATGACTCCAAATTCACGAGCCTTTCCATCTCCTTCTTCAATTGACACTTGCCTGTTTGATCACAAGAAGAATATGATCAGAATAATTTGAGAAAGAACTCTCTGATCACTAAAAGCAGAACTCTGATATTCATTTTCCTTCTTGATAAAAACACAGATAGATGTAAAATATAGAAATTTTTGGCTATCGTAATCTATGCAAATAGGAAAACTAAAATTTTTTTTAGACATTGGAAAAGCAAAACTACAAACTAGTATCCATACTTTGTCTGAAAATCATTGGTAGTACTCAGCATGTGCGAAGCCTATTTTTCTTTTATTATTGGAAATTTGTGCGAGAGGAAGTGCAAAATTGTAACAGAAGTAAAGGAAATAGCTAGGGAGACGAGGCTGAAAATAAAATAACAAAGTTTAAGCTGTCCAAAAGAAGAGAACTTGATGACCAAAGCATAGTTTGATACATGAAAAATGGAAAAGGCAAGCAGGATGCTGCAGCCTGCTTTCATGAATGTAATCTAATATGGAGAGAGAAGGTAAAAATGTCATATTGATGTGGTTTGATGTTAAATAGAAAATATTTAGTAAATCAATCCATTCCTCACCTTTTATCAACAAGATCAGTTTTATTCCCAACAAGAACAATAATGACATCACTGCCTCGTTCTGTACGTACTTCCTCAATCCACTTGGAAGTGTTCAGGAAAGATTGTCGATCTGCATGGTGAAAATTTAGCATGACAATTAAAGGCTACAGGTCTTAGCGCACAATGCAAATTGAAATTAAAAGAATACTCAATAAGTAAATACGGATATTTCACGCACTGTGAAATATGAATTATAGAACACATAAAAAGATGGGTATGTTCATATGTCTATAATATGGACAGTGTAGGCGTGTATCAATGTGCAAACGTATTTTCTGCACATATATACACAACTGTGTCTACTTGATCACAAGAGAAGAATCTGCAGACTGAAGATTCTGCAAGACACTCAGTCCTTTTCCCTTTATCAAGCCTTTACGAACAAAAGTAGAGCCATGGAAGAATCAGTTTCCCATATTTCATGCATAGTGAATTCATATGGCATTAAATTGGGAAGACATATTAGAAGAATTGTTGGAATTATAAAATAGTGATATCATAATTATGGTAGTGTTGGAATTAAGAAATAGTAATATTGTAATTATGGTAGCGTGTATAAAATCTATGATTGTGTCAATCACAGATTTAATACATTTTTTATCTTCGTTTCCTATTTTGTAATATTGTTTCATTATAAATACAAGGCTCTACCTCATTCATAGGTAAGCCAAAACAATTCTTTTCATCCTTTTGAATTAAGGAAACACTTTTTCCTTTAGTAAGACTATTACTTACTAGCAACATCATAGACAATCACTGCAACGGAGGAATCTCTGATGTAGCTTGGAATGAGACTCCTAAATCTCTCTTGTCCAGCAGTGTCCCTGTGAAATTGCGACAATCAATTTTAGATGATGAAAATAACATCTAAGAAAGTATATCACAAACATTAGATAAATCCAAACAACTAAAATCACTGATATTATTACTCAGATAAAGGGGAAGAAATGCAGCATCTTATTGTCCACATAATTTTATTTGCATAGGCAGATATTCAGTAAAAGAAAAAGGAAAAAAATAAAGGTACTCTTAATATGTTATTTGTGCAATAACCTCTTAATGCACAAGTAACGTCATATTAAATCCACATTGTCATGACAAACTCTCCATAGTTAATATATCTTTCTTATCTGGAATATATAATGAAAAGAAAGACATCCTACCAAAGCTGCAACCGGACAGTTCGATCTTCAAGATACATGGTTTTTGACAGAAAATCAATGCCGATGGTAGCCTGCAATCCAAATTGCCAAAAAGTCAGTAAAAGCTTCAAACCAGTATGAAAACTCAACTTGAAGAAACAAATGGTGTAGTTGAACCATATCAATGATATCATAGAACGACCAAAGTGAATGATGAAAGGCACTGCAAGTTAAAGTAATTTTTCCAAGACGTAAACATCTAATGCAAAAACTAGGCTTGCCACCTCAAAGTGGTATCAATTTGAAATTAAGAACATCTCAGGTTCAGAAACTTCATGACAAAAGTAAGAATGCAGTCTACCAAATTGTGTGTAAATTATCTACTCCTTTACAAATTTAATGACAGAAATTTATTTGCTACTTCCCCTTGGCATTATATAGATCTAAGGAATTGCTATCTCAAAAACTTGAAATAAATAAAAAATTATAGTTCTTTGCTTCCTTAGTTCGCAGACTGATCAGACTCATCAATTTTACTGTAATTGACAGACGGAATTTCAAAAAATCCCAGAATATTTAGTTTTTAACGTCATTCCTGAAAATAAGGTAGGGAAGACCAAATCCAATCCCTAATCACCCCCAACCCCCCAAAAAAAATTAATAAATAAATAAAAGAAAAGCAAAAGTTGTGGCATGATTCGCATGAATTAAAATTCCACCAAAAAACCTGTATTGCTCTAAATCACATGTACTGCTGTGTGCACAACATTTATTATTTTGCTCAATAACAGCTACCCTTTTTCCCTGCAACTGTAGGGAAAAAATAGCAACCAAAACACCTGCCGCCATGTCAACTCAACACAAACTCAAAAGCTCAACAAAACCTTTTCCTACCTCATTCGGGTCAGCTACATAAATCTTATTTCTCCCATCCACTTGATAAAGGAACATAATATCAGTCAGTGTTTTAAAAGGCAAGGCACAATATGCAAGGCACAGCTTAGGCACTGAGATGAGGGCTTTTTTTCGAGGCACAAGGCGCGGGCTTCATGGGTTTTACCCATTTTTCTACTCCAATTATTGATTAAATGTTTTTTTTGTGGGCATACCCACAGGGATCAAAACTCTTCAATATAAAATGACCAAACTTGGTCAAAAGAGAGCAGAAAGTGATTAAAAAAAACCTTGGGTGGAGAAGATTAAAAAAAGTGATCAAAAGTGAGAAGACGATACGACTTCGGCTTCTTCTTCATTTTTTTCTCTTCTTTAGTGGTTCTCTTTCTCTTCTTCTCTTCTTCAATGGGTTCTAATGGTTGGGTTATCTCTCTACATCTGTTTTTTCTTTCTTTATTTTTCTTCTTTTCTACTTCTCTTTTTGAATAGGATCTCTTCGTGGGTTTGCCTCTGTTTTTTCTTTCTTTATTTCTCTTCTCTTCATCTTTTCTTCTCTTGCTTCTTCGTTGGGTTATCTCTTTGTTTTTTCTTCTCAGTTATGCTTGCGAAGCTTGATTTATGATTTTTGGAATTCTATATATATTTGTTATGTTGAAAAGTTTGCTATTTTATAATTTTGCTTTTCTTCTCCTACTTGCGCCTCACCTCTCGCGCACGCCTCGCACTTAGGCTATGGGAGACCTTATCGCCTCGGTACACCTAGAGCCTTTTAAAACACTGATATCAATTAAATTGCAATATAACATATCTTTCTTTATTATCTCAACTGAAGTTGATTTCATTCTCCCTTGTCCCCTACCATTATCCCTCAATGTATCCAGTGTCATATTTCCTATTTGGGGCACTTATTGGTTTTTGTGGTACATCCAAACAAAGTTAACCGATTTAACTTGTCCAGTTATAAAATTTCCTCAACTGCTTTCTCTCTATTCCCTTTTACTTAATTATAAAAATTATTAATTAAACGATCAACTTTTATTTGCCAATCTTTATCCATAAACAAACAAAAATAATAAAAAAAACTAACAATAATTCAACATGAAAAAACCACTCAATCTTTTATTTAAATATCAATATATATATATATATATGTATATATAAATACATTATGAGTGTGACTCACATCGCCCCAACTTCAAATATATATTATAACAATTTTCTTTTTGAGAACTTTTTCTGGTTATGTAATATTTTGGATGAAGGTACGACATTTAAAATTAAAAGAGATTGTGACTAGGTTGTGGGGTGGGTTATGATTTATAAAATGAGTGAGTTGAGTATTCAAGATTTGGGTGATGGTTATTCAAAATATATGACCTTGGGTGTTGAAATTACAATGAGTAGATTAATTAACAAATACATTACCTATATATATATATATCCAAAAAAAAAAAAAAACACGCAACAACTTAGGAATGAATTTATGTTAGTATTACAACTTACAAGAAATAATTTGATATTATTTCTATTACAATTTAAGGAACCCACGGGAATTATATATTGTTATAACTTTACGGGAGGCCAAACATTAGATCCATTTTCAAATATAAGTTATAACAGAGGAAAATCCTTCAAGGTACACTGATTTCTATATAGATACCATGTTACACACCATCACCTACTTTTAGGCTGTGTTTGGTTGGAGGGTTTGATGAGAAAAAGGGAAAGAGAAAGGGAAATAGAAAGAAAATGAGAAAAAAAATTATAAGATTCGAATTTCAAACTATGTTTGGTTGAGTTGGAAAATAGAGAAATAAAAGAGCATAAACGAATTCAAAAGACAAAAAGGTGAGATTGCTTTTCCCTTTGGCTTTCTTTTTCCATGTGTTTTCCATTACAACCAAACAACAAGTGGGATTGCATTTCATTTTTTCTTTCCATTTCTCTCGTAAAATCTTCCAACCAAACACAGCCTTAGTCGCCAACAGTGTTACATAGACTCTCTATTTCTCCCACAATACCCGTATCCACCAGATATGACGTGGGTAAAAGTGTGGGATATATGACTGACACTTGTATCCAATTTAGACACTCGGATCATTTAATTTGTTATAATATATGAGAAAAAGAAACTCATATTTGCTAATAAAGCAATATTTACGTTTCATGAATTCTACTCAATTTCAAGTATATTTTTATATAATTTACAAAATTATATTTGAGAATATTATATAAAATTAAAATGTAATATATATATATATGACTTGTCTCCATACTCATATCCAATTTTAGATAGCCAAGATACTGAGATTTAAATTTATAAAAGTCTGACAATTACACAAACACCCGATACTCGTACCGAGGCCATGTAACATAGATCACCAATAATCATAGAAAAGTAAATATGATCTATCTTCCAAATCAAGCATTTTCAAATAATGCAAGGCTTCCCTGTATCCACGACCAACTTTATAAAAAACAAAATTGATCAATATCCCCAAGAATCACAACCAAGCCCTAGTGGCTCAAAATAATTGGAAAGAAAAAAACTCATTGAAAATCAATCAAATCAACGGATTGAAGCAGCAAATCCGAAGAGAATTACTCTGTGAATTGGAGATGATGAAGAAAACAGTAATTAAGAAGTAGAATTGACCTGATAGGTGGTGTCGAATTTGTCGTACATGAAGCGAGTGATGATGCTGGTCTTGCCGACGGATTGATCGCCGAGGAACACCAGCTTGTATTTGGCCAGAGGTGACACGACCGCCATAGAATTGATTTCTCAATTTCTCTCTCTTTCTGCGTTTTGAGACGAACAGATCTGAATCTAATCTAATCTAATGTTTCTCAAATGTTGTCAAACGTTGAGAGAGAGAGAGAGAGAGAGAGAGAGGAAGTTTCGGAGGAGAGAGAAATAGGAATGATGCAACCGACGCTGCTTTGATTTCAATCAATTTATAAATTTATATGTATATATAGTTTGGGAGAAGAAACCGCGAACCTCACGACGAAGACGGCAAGTCAAATCTATCATTATATCATCATCAACATATCATATCATCATCATCATCAACATATCATATCATCATGGTAAATTATAGGATATTTATTGGTTGATCTAGGCCACCACGTGTTACTGCTTCTGCGATTTTGTATTGAATGGATGGAGAATTAATATAAAAGAATAATTATTTGTAATTGAAGAGGTGTATCATTGTTGGTTTGGGATGTTCTAAAAAAGTATACTTTTTGATTTATTGACTTATATGGGTTGGGTTTGGGTTGAGTTTGATGTATGTGTTAGAGAGATGATGTGATTTAAATAAGTGATGTGACTTAAATAGAATAGTGACTTTTTGACTTTTTGTATTATTTAGGTCATGCCAAACTTGGCCTAAGTTAGGGGTGAGCATGGTCCGGATTAGATTGAATTGAGGTAAAATTAGGACTAATTCGTTATTTACAGTTTCTGAAAAATTAGAACCAATCAAATCCGTTTAAATCATAGAACTAATCCGAACCAATCCATTTAAATATGAATTAGATCGGTTTAGGACTACAGATTCACATAATTAAATAACAAAAATATATATATATAACACTTTAATTTCATAAAAATATAAACGTAGCGTATATTAGTTCCACAATAGCAACATATTTTTCTATAATAGCGATATACTGTTCTAGAATTTAAACAACTATAAGAAAACTAATTTCACCATTAAGTATTTAGACCATTACAAATTAAAACTAAAACTAACACAAAAAGTAATAAAAGAAGATATTATACAGTTTTAGGTTTGAGTTTAGATTTTATATATAATAAGAGAAGATACTATGGGGGAGGATGTATATAAAAATATAGACTATTTGCATACGGTCCGGATCGATTCCAATCGGAACCGTGGGGTTCAATCCGGAACCAATCCGTGGACTACGGATTTTTAATTCTTTAATCCGGAACCGAACCGCGGATTCAAAAAACCAATCCAAACCTATCGGATTGGACTGGACTGGATCGGATTACGGATTTCACGAATTCTTTACTCAGCCCTACATTAAGTGGCGCTCAAGGACGAATTAATAATTTTTCAAATTGTAGGGGAAATAACATCGGGGGTGAGAAATTATTTTTTACAAAATCATAAAAAATATAATATTTTAATTATTAAAATGTATAAACTTTAATGATTTGTAATTTTTTTCGTACCGATGTTATTTTCCCTAAAATCTCAAAGAGTTGGCCTCATAGATGCAGTTTAGGATTTCAGTGTGTGTTCTCTCCATGTCTCTGACAAGGTGCTATAAATTTTTTGGGGACGAACTCTACCTAAGATTTGCTCAATCCATATAGAGGAAGCACTTTGTATAGATCTCGAAATTAGTCGAGGTGAGTATGTAGTCTACACACACGGTCATAAAAAATATATATATTTTGTTATTTCCCCTAAATTCTATAGAGGGAACTACATGCATGTGGGAATTAAAAAAAAAATTACAAATATATAAGGAGTGCAAGTGTGTATGTGGTGGAGTGTAAATAAAAGGCTATAGAGGTGCGAGTGTCACTTGCATCCCTCTATGTATTGGTAATTTTTTTCCTCAACTCCTACCTGTATATAGTTCTCCCAATTCTATATGCACCTTTTGATTACAATGTTTGTGTTTTGGTTATAACATTGTTAGTTGGAGTATGATATATTGTAATATTCATTATAACATTATTTTAGTTATGATTTAATTATTTGGTTATATCATGTGATGTTTGGTTATGATTTAATTTTTTTTAAATTATGATTCTCAAAATATTTAAGTTAGGAAAATTAGTCTAATGTCCCTTTCCCATTTTTAATAATGGAAGAGATCCACAATATTATTTTATAATGTCTAAGGTCCCTCAACCCTCAACACTCATATATCACAGAGAAATTTGATCCCCTAAATCAGCATGCCTTTCATTTTCTTCATCTCTCTCTGTGATAACCATGTCCCTTATTATGCTAATTGGTCCTTAATACAAATGTGATTATGTGTTTTGATATGATTTTGTGTGTCATTATGTGGTTTTGAATTTCTATCTGTTCACTGTAGGAATATCTGTTTGATTATCTGCTTTGGAATTTAAATTGAAGGCCCTATCGGCCACCGAAACCGAAATTGATTACGCCATTGTGATTAGCATAATTTTTAGAGCCTACGGTGAAATTTAATTAGAAATTGATTCGGATCAGATTAAATTAATTTAATTAGTAAATTAGTGCCCCATTATTTGATATTAAAATAATGTGACCAAAGGGGCTTTTAATAAAGGCACTATACACTCAATTTCTCCATTTAATCTTCATTTTGGCTGATTATAAACTCTAAGAAAGGGAGAGGGTCGGCTAGAGAAGGAGCAAGGGGGAAAATTATGTGTTTGGCTCAAGTTTGAAAAATTGGAAAGTTGAACTCAAGAATTAAGCATACATTGGGGAGATTGAGCTTCTAGGTAAGTAATCAACCCTTTAACTCATGAGTTTGATTTGTAATTTTTGGGGATCGAAGATTAATTAGTGAGTTAGACTATGGATTGAGTTGTGTTTGTTGAATTTAAAGTCCATAGATGCATGCATGTAGGAAATCACTATGAATTTCCATAATTGAGCACAAAGTGTGTAATCCATGATGAATCTTGTTTGAAATCCATGTATTTGATCATTTCTTCACCAATTTAGTTGAGAATAATGAATATCTCTCACATGCAAGTGAAGATCATGGAGGTGTAAGCTTTGCATGTTTGAATTTGATGTGTTGGTGATGAGTTTGGGTTAATTTGGGACATGCATATGATTAAATTGTGAAATTGAGCTTCATAATTATGTAATTTGGTATTTATACCATGTTAGTATATGTATATGTGAAGATTGAGCCAAAAACATGCATTTTGAACCTTTGAATATGAAGTTGAAGCTCAAGAACACATTCTGGAAAACCCAGAAAATTTGACGTCCACTCAAGCGGGAGAACCGCCGCTCGAGCGTGAATTTCGAGCTCCCAGTATTTTCTGCAGACATGGAGTCCGCTCGAACGGGGAGCCATGTAGAGAGGCCTTCCGCTCGAGCGCCAGAGTGCACGATCGAGCGTAAATTCGACATAACCAGTACTTTTGCAGGCCTCATGGGTCCGCTCGAGCGGGGAAGTTCACACTCGAGCGGGGACCCTGTTTTCTGAAATTTTGAAAAGGCATTCTAAGTTCCGTTTTTCATTCTCTTTCACTTCTAAGTACTCTTAGGCATGCATTGAGCATTGTAATTGAGTTAAAGAGATAAGAATGAGGCCTAAAGAGGAAAAATGTGAATTTAGAACGGATTGAATTGTTAGTGACCCTTTTGTGTTCATGGTATGTATAGGGTCGAGCTCCAGGGCAGATCAATCAGCCGATCACTGTGAGTAATATCTTAATTAAGGTATCTGAAGTATGTTATTTGTCCAATTGCTTACTTTCATATAAGTCTTGTAAGTTGCTATACTAAATTGGGGACAAATATCTGTTATGCTATGTATTGGGCCAAAGGCCGTCTGACACGAATAATGATCTGATACAAATGATCTGACACGAATGATAGTCTGATGATCTGACACGAATGATAGTCTGACACGAATAATAGTCTGATACGAATGACGATCTGATACGAATGATAATCTGACACGAATAACAGTTTAACATGAATGAATAGGCCAGAGGCCGTTTTGACAAGAATGAACGAATGGGCCAGAGACCGTTTTGACCAAAAAATGAATGGATGGGCCAGAGGCCATTTTGACAAAGAATGAATGGATGGGCCAGAGGCCGTTTTGACATGAATAGATGGGCCAGAGGCCGTTTTGACATGAATGGATGGGCCAGAGGCCATTTTGACATGAATGGATGGGCCAGAGGCCGTCTTGACATGAATGGATGGGCTAGAGGCCGTTCTGACAAAGAGTGAATGGATGGGCCAGAGGCTGTTTTGACAAAGAATGAATGGATGGGCCAGAGGCCGTTTTGACATGAATGGATGGGGCAGAGGCCGTTTTGACATGAATGAATGAGTGGGCCAAAGGCTAGTTTGTCATTTGAATGGGCCAAAGGCCAGTTTGATATGGGAAGATAAATGGCCAAAGGCCAGTATGTTTGGAACTGCAGTCACTTTACTTAAATTGTGTATATACATGTTACATAGAAATATGAATTGAGCCCAAGGTCGTTTGGAGCATGTTGTTCTACATATCGTTTGTATAACTTCTTTATTTGATATTATTCACTGGGCTATCACTCACGCTCATTCATATGTTTGTAGGTGAGCCAAGAGAGGTCCAGACCCAGCCTCAGTGAAGTCCGTGTGGAATAACCGAGTTTTGGAGAGTCAGCCCTTGTGTCTCGCACACGAGACTCGTCTTCGCCTTTTGTCATACTATCTTATTTTTGTATTATCGGCGAGGACTTTGAATATGTCTGTATATGGTTCTCATGGGTTGACTTAGCTTTGGATGATCCTATCTGTACAGAACCTTGTGTTGTACATGTTTTGTTGTGAGTTATTAATATGCATGTTTATGGTTTGTGATGATGTGCCATATAAGCACAGCTCTATGGACAAAGTTTTAAATTGCTTCCGTTTGGCCCCCATTAACTCTGTTAAAATACGTTTGGTTTGGTTTGAGGCCGTAGGTAATCTCATGATTACTGGCCGGTTATGTCCTTAACCCTTGGGGGCGGGTTCGGGTCGTGACACTCTCTCTCTTGGACCTCCAGCTCAGTACCTCTTCGTCCTTTGCGCTTCTCCTTCGCAACTCTCTCTCTAGCTTTCAATGTGTTTGAGTTTGGGATTAGAATACTACTTTCTCTCTCAAAAACAATCGGCGAACACAAGAATTGGGGATTTCTAGAACTTGATTTGTAGAGAGAGAGTGATCAATTTCAATTCGAAAGTTGGAAGGTCTCTACAGATCTTCCAATGGTGGTTGACATGAACTTCACCTCACTGTTCGAGAACCTGAAGCTGGAAGATCCATGGCTTCCGCCTAAACCTTAGGAATCGATTTCGTGAGATAATCCAAAGCTGCTGAACTCAGAGACTCTTCACTCAATTGTTTCAAATCGTGTAAACAATGATTTTCGTTGTCGAAGAAACAAGAGGAGAAGAATTACTGGGTTTGACAACCGAGTTGCCAAAAAAGGCACAGAAAGAGGCAGAAACTAGGAGTGGTTGGGTTAAGCAGTGCTGTGGTTTCAGAGAAAGGTTAGGAGAAGGTTCCTCATCGTATTCGTCGGAGAAATGAACTTAGAAAGAATCCTAAGACTAGTTATTGTACTTTTGGAGATGGGACTAAGCGACTGAGAACACACGTATGGCATGAGAAGCGGTTTGCAATGACAAAGCTATGGGGTTTCCACTTCCCTCTGGGTTTCCAGAGCAGGTAATGCGTTCTTGTTAACATGAAAATTATGAAGTCATATTAGAAATTTGGGAGTTTTGTCATGTTTTCAAACTTCACCTCACTGTTTCGAGAGTGGTTTCTCTCACGGCTTCGAGTCGACGATCGCCGACCACTGTCGAAGCTTCTTCAGAGCGTTAATCCCCCTGATTGATGTTCAAATTTCTCTAGTTGTTCAAATTTCTCTTTTTGGCTTTGGTTCTCAGACTTGGGGAGAGTTTTGATTTCCATGAAAATGAATTGGAGACCGAAGAGAGTTTGTGGGATTTGTACGAGTGGTAGAGGAGACCTACCAGATCCAAAGAGAGAACAACTAGAAAACACTTATACAAATCCATTGTCACAAGATGGGAAACAAACAGATAGATTGACGTTCAAATTTCTCTGGTTGTTCAAATTTCTTTAATAGGTCTCTAGTTTGTTCAAATTTCTCTGGTTATTCAAATTTCTCTGGTAGGTCTCTGGTTTGTTCAAATTTCTCTGGTTGTTCAAATTTTCTCTAGTTGAGTCAAAACACAATTTTCTCTGATGTTTTTTAATTTTCTCTGTGATGTTCAATTTTTTTTGGATTTCTCTGGTTTAGAATTTCTCTTGAAGAGAAAAGTGAAGTGCAATTTTCTCTGATTTGATCAATTTTCTCTAGTTGAGTCAAAACATAATTTTCTTTGTGATGTTAGAATCTTGTGACAAAAGGGGACAAAAGAGAAATTTTCAAGTGCATTTTGTTTAGTGATAAAAGTCAGAATCCTGTTATTGAAGTAGGATCAATATTAGTTGTGAGTCATTTTTAAAAGATTATGAATTAGATTGTCATAATGTTGGTATTTACCTCCACAATTGGTACTAGTTTTCAAGTTGTAGGTTGCAAAAATTTGAACTCAGAGAAATTTTAATTTTCTCTGAGTTTGGAAAGTCCAGAATTTCTCTGATTTGAAACCACCACTCAGACCACCGCTGCATTCATCAAAGGCAGTGGTAGAGATATCAAAGATGAATTGTGAGAAAAGAGTACTAAAAGCTTGAAGAGATTTGTAAACTAAAGAAAATAGTGAAAAGATCTTAATAATAATGAAGCCTTGTGAATTTTCTCTGGATTTGGCAATTTTCTCTGGATTACCCTTGAATTTTCGCTGGATCGATATTGAAAGATCTTAGACATTATGAAAATATTTGATATCCTTTATACTATAAAATTTTAATACTAGGGACCTTAAAAAAAAATTCCCTATTAAGTTATATCATTTGTGATAATCAAACTCACAAATGACTTAACCTGCATATGACACACACCATTTCACATTACCATTCTATCATATATATATATATATATATATATATGTATCATTAAAAAGTGTCTCTCAAGTTTTTATGTTCTTATGTAGCGTAGCTCTTTTCTCTTTTTTATTTTTATTTTTTTAAATGACATATCAATATACCCTTATACCTTAGTAAAATGGGAGAAATATTGGACAGTGAGACAGAGAAAAATATATTACAAAAGCATGTGAAGTGTAAGTCATTCTGTAGTGGGGTACAATTGAAAAGTTGTGGGTTGCATCCCTCCATATTTGTGTAAAAACAAATTTTATATCCCACTGGGATGTAATTCCCCTTAATAAAATTAGGATTTAAAAAAATAATTATGAATTAATGAAATTTTTTTATAAATATTAATAATTAAAATTATAAATTTTTCTATGAATATGTAAAAAAATTTCCCTCATTACACTAGGCTGCAATTACCCCATAAAATTATAGGTACTAAAAAATACTTTAACAATTAATTTTCTTTTATTTTTCTCAATTTTTTAATTAAATATTAAAGATATTTAATATTTTTACTTTATCTTATTTACATTTTAATATTAATTTCTTCATATTTGCAAGTTTAGTAAGTTTTAAAAAAATACATAATTTGTGTTTAAAACAAATAATATAGATGTATCAAAAATTTATTACACATATCATTCAGCAATAGTGACATATACATATCGAGTAATCACTTCAAATTTTAATTCAAGAAAATTTGTGTTTTTTTTTTAAACAATATTTTGTGTGTTTTTCTTATTATAATTACAAGGGAAAAATTTAATGTTACGTGCATTATTTAGAACTAATTAATGAATTTGAGTATACATGTTTCAATCATAGATCATGAAAGTGATTGACTCATTGGTAAACTTAATTAGATTTTTTAAAAGGGAATTTAGTAGAAAATTATCTTTTATGTACTTATATTTCAATTAGTTCATAAGATATTCTTATATTTCAATAAATCTTATTATTTTTAAAATTTGGTCCGTCAAATCCTAATTCCAATTGTATGTTTCATCAAGCTTTTAAAATCTCCAAATTAATAGCATTTTGACATCATGAGCTCAAACACCTACAACAAATAAAAATGTATTAGTATACATCAAGTGATTAGAATTGAAGACTTAACAAATACACTTTAAAGGCTTAAATGTAAACATTCAAACACTTATTAATGGTGTACCATAAGAAAGACTTAATTACGAACTATTATAATTATGTTACGAATTATTATAATGAAAAAAAGTTGTGAACCATTATAATTTTATTACAAACTGAAAGGACATAAAAGTTTGCACTTTTCAAGTTTGTGTATTATAATTTCTCTATTCACTGAACTCTTACACTCTCACTTATTAGTATAAGACAATTTTCAAAACCTATGTACACACTGCAATATGTAATTCATTACTATTTATGTAGGTGAATTATGTAATATTACTTCTAATTTCCATTTTTTTAGTGATAAGTTGTTGAAGTTCAAGTTCTAGAATAGTATTCTCATTATTTATTAATAGCGACTTGTTAATTTAATAATTATTTAAATTTGTCCTAACTCGTCCACTTCAGATTGTCAAAAACTTTAGAGAAAATATCATTTCGCCCCCAAACTTTCAAGCATTTTTTAATTTGATCCCAGACTTCAATTAATATCAATTTTATACCCAAACTTTAGAAATTTTGATCAATTTGGCCCCTGCCGTCACATTCTGTAAACAATTGGACAGAATGTGCTGATGTGGGGGGCAAATTGATTTTTAACATATAGTTTGGGGGATAAATTGATTTTTAATTTGGGAGCCAAATTGATTTTTAAAGTATAGTTTGGGGGGTAAAATAAAATTTCAAATGAACTTTGTAGACGGAATGTGACAGTAGGGGTCAAATTGATCAAAATTTTGAAAGTTGTAGGTGGAAAATTGATATTGATCGAAGTTTGGGGGTCAAATTGAAAAACGCGCGCAAGTTTGGGGGTAAAATGATATTTTCTCAAAACTTTATGCTATCTCTTCTATATATATATACATAGACAGTACAAAAGTATATGGAAAATAAAAGAAAGAAGAAGAAAAAAAGGAATAAAAGAAAAGAAGTGAAATACTTTGTGCTATCTCTTCTATATGTATGTATACATAGACAGTACAAAAGTATATGGAAAAGAAAAGAAGAAAAAAAAAAGAAAAAAAGGAAATAAAAGAAAATAAAATAAGAAAACTGAGAAACAGGAAAGAAATTAACAAAGGAAAATAAGGAACTCGTTATTCTCAAACATTTATAAGTTAATTTAGATTTGAGGTCTCCAAATTACACCAATTATACAAAACATACAATTTTCCTTATGTTTATATAGAAATAAAATGAGTAATCATCACTAAAACAGACATAACTCAATCCATATTTAGAATTTTGATATGAGACCATTACTATTAGAAACTAGACTTTTAGGGATTCAATTTAGACATAAACTTTACTAGAAACCAAGTTCAAGAGTGGGAAATATGCCTAATCAAAGTTCACAGACGAAGCTATTTGGAAGATCGGACAGTTGATTGGTTAGACCAAAATCTAGTTTTTTGACCCTCTATTTTATAGACTTTTGTAACTTTAAGCAACTACATTAAGAAGTTAATAGGCATAAAAGCACTAATAAAACTGTCATGACCCAAACCTGCTCTTATGAATTAGAGTTATAACTGGCCAGTAATCATGAGATTACCTGCGGCCTTAGTCAGAAATCAAATCATATTTAATAGTAGGGGGCCAAATTGCGGAAGCAAAATTTATAAAGATTGTCTAATGAGCTGTGCATACATGGCTCAACCAAAACATTCTCATATATGTAATAGCTCACACTATTCAAACATCCATATTATGTATGTATTACATAAGTCCATGATCATTCAAAAGTCAGTATTAACAAAAACCAAGGTTATAGACAAGGTTGGTCATACATGACCACAAAAGAGCAAAAGGAAAAGCAAAACAAAAGTAAGGCCTCTTGCGTGAGGTGACCTTGGTTGACTCCTCAAAACTTGGTTTCTCATTGCTCACTGGGGCTGGGGCTGAACATCCTGCTACTCACCTACATACATATAAATAAGGAGTGAGCAAATGCCCAAAGAATAATACCAAAGTAAAGGAATTCATGAATGAGATTCGTTTAATCATAAGTTATAAACTACACTTGTTGATCGATAACAATGCAAAATGACCTTAGGTACAACACATCATATATCATATCCTTATTGATATACAAAACGACCTCGAGTCCAACTCATATTTGCAAAACGACCTTCGGTCCAATATATGCGAAACGACCTTCGGTCCATCATATGTAAAACAACCTTGGATCCAATTCATATATAAAACGACCTTAGGTCCAACCAATCCATATTCACGTTTGTGCGCACTCATGATCCATGATCATGTTCACATCCACCTTTACGTTCAAAACAACCTTAGGTCCAATCATTTCTTTATTCGAAACGGCTTTTGGCTCATTTCATAGTTATACAAAATGGCCTTAGGCCCATTTTATATCCTCTTCAAGTAAACCGAACGGTTTTGGGCCCATTTCATAATCATGTATCAATACTTCACATATTTCATTGCGAACCAAGTGGATAAAAATACTCATTCACAGTATCAAATCAGAAGTTTAGAAACTTACCACACAGGTAACATTTAGAAAATAACATATACACAAATTATCTTTACTAAGATATTACTCACAGTGTTCCAGTGCTTGATTCGTTCTTGCACTTGACCCTACATAATTCATAACACATGGGTCATAATATAATTCAATCCGTTCTTTAGTTTGCTTAATGTTCTTAGGCTTCTTTCGTGTCCTTTAATTCATTTAGGATGCTCAATGTGTGCCTAAGAATACTCAAAAATGGAAGAGAACAGAAATTGGAACATAATACAGCTTTTCAAAAATTTCTGAAACAGGGCACCTCGCTTGAGCGCAGCTTTGGTCGCTCGAGCAGTCTGTAAAACTCTGTAAAAGTACTAGTTGCATGAATTTTACGCTCGAGCGAGACTTTTGTCGTTCGAGCGACGAGCCATAAGAAACAGGGTTCGCTCGAGCATAAGGTTTGCCACTCGAGCTACCGTGCAATTCTCTGTAAAACTTTTGGGAGCTTGATTTTTACGCTCGAGCGACGCTTTTCCTCGCTCCTGCAGACAAGTCAAATTCTGAAATTTCCAGAACTGTGTTTGAAGTTCAAATACACATTCAAAGGTCCAATTTCGTGCTAAACTCACTCAAACATGCAAGAACACTCCCAAGTACATATATTTGAAGATGACTTCAACCATAGTCAAAATTCCATGGATTCATCAAACTTTGAATCGAAAACTATAGATAATTATAGTCCATGTTCTTTATCATGCATTTACAAGCTTCAAGGCTTTCAAAACTCAACAATTCATTCATGCATGTATTAAACACCCCTTAATTTAACATGATTATTAAGGTTTATGCTCAAACATGAGAAATCATTATGAATCCAAGCATACATGTCTATATTGATCTCAAATTCATCCATTTAAAGCTTAATTCATATAACTAACTTCATATATGCCTTGAATTCACTTAATTACAAACTGTTACTCAAGAATAAAGAGTTAATTACTTACCTAGGAGCTTCAATCTTCCAAATTCTAGCTAGTTCTTGAGTTAGTCTTCTCAATCTTCAAGCTTTCATTCTCTCTCTAGAACCGTCTCTCTCTCTCTCTCTCTCTCTCTCTTTCTATATATATATATATATTCTTCTCATCAGATTTTGAGCTCATGTAATGAGCTTAAGCACAATTAGCTTCTATTTATACACTTCCCTAATCAAACTTACTTAGAACTAATTAATTGTGCTTAATTTAATCAATTTAATCTAATTAATTCGATCCGAATCAACTTTTAATTAAATTTCACCATAGGTTTTAAAAATTATGCTAATCACAATGGTATAATCAATTTTGATTCTTGACGCCTCTACGGCGCTCAATTTTCAATTTATAGAAGCATACATAACATATTTTCCTACGATAGATATAGTTTCAAAAACACATATAATCGTATAATTAGCACTCAAAATCATGTCAAGCACATAATGATAAGCATAATTAAGATTAATTAGCATAACACAGAGTAAGGTTGTCACAAAAACTATTGACGATTATTGAACCTACCGTTATTATCATTTGTATAGAATTATGAGGAAAGTACAAGTTATAGAGAGTATTGAAAAACATTGTTCTAATTAAGGTGAGTTGTATTATGTCTTGAGTTATCCCAAATTATTTTATGTTAAATCATGTTTTGTAAACTCCGTTATTGTTTCAAAGATTTTATCTAATTTATTACTTTGTTACTATTTTCCCAAAACAAAACCAAAAAAAAAAATGATTTGTATATTGAGTATATTTTGTAAAAAAGAAAAAAATCCATAGATATAACTATTTGGTAAAAATGGCTTTGACAACAATTTAGTAAATGATCATTTGAACAAATATTTTTGTAAATATCTGTCACGACCCAAACCCGCCCGTATAGGTTTAGTGTCGTAATCGGCCAGTAATCCTTGGATTACCAAAGGCCTTCCTATGTAATAAAAATAATCGAGCTTGCGGAAGCAATAAACAAAAACACCAATAGTCGAATGAGCTGTGCATCTATATGAACAAATAATTACATGCAAAAACGTTAATTTACCCACTTACATTACATAACATATGACATAATATCTTATACAAAACATATGTACGGGTCAAAAGTCTATAACAGGACCGAAAGCTTGCTAACGGCCCTCTAGGCCTAGCTTCAACTCGGAGGCACCCAAAACACTTGGTAGGCTTCAAAACGGTGGCTCGGTTCAAGACTCTGCCTAGACTTGGCTTCCAGAACGCTCACCTATACATATATATAAAAATAGTGAGCTAAAGCCCAGTGAATAACATTAACGTAAAGAGGTTAGTGAACGAATTTCAAATATATCATATCCATAAAAAAAATCATGACACAATCATTTATATCAGTCTCATATTAGAACATAACATAATGATACATCTCACAGAACATATCACTTATTGTCTTCCAACTAGAGTAATCGGTTCCGGATACCGATTAAACACATATCGCCACAATGAAGTGGCTAACGAGATCTGGTATCACATATATGTTATGGACCCGCATTTACATGCCGTCCCCCATGACTTGGGACTATCTGTGGATGCCATATTAGATTCACAAATATGATATTCGTTCACATAATCAATATAGCATTTCAAGAAACCATAGCTTATCGATAACAATTAAAACATAATTTATATCAACATATCTTTACAGAAATGTTACTCACAGTGGGCTTCCAGAACGGTTGGTCAAGCAGTTCTTGACTCGTGACCTACAATCACAAATATGCATAGCACGATACACAATCTTCTTAAACATATTTAGTTCACTTAAGCTTTTAAATATAGATGACTGGAATTATGAATTAATTAGATTATTAATTTCATTTAATCTCTAATTAAAACATGTTTAGTCACGTATTAACCAAACTAATTAAATATAAATAATCTAATCATAAACCAATCCGTATTAAGTTCACTAATTACACAATCAAGCCTAAATTAGGCTCATACACATTAAATTACAATTATTCAGTCATGTTTAAATTACTGAATCAGAAACTCATAAATATGCACATTTTGCAATTTCAACTCCATTTTCAAGCAAATTAAGGCCCAAATAATTAATCTCCACATTTATTTCCATAATCTTAAGCCTAACTCAATTTCAATTTAATTTAATTAATTCTCAATTAAGACTTAATTTGACTACATCTAATTTTATGAACCTAAATTAGATGCTTAATTGAATTCTTATAAGGCTTTAAATATCAAATTAAACCCATTTTTCCATTTTTGAAACTCAATTTCATGAAACATCCATTTTCTCGAACCCAAACTCTAGCTTATGTTTAATCTCTTCTCACTCTCCATAAATCATGTAGGAGAATAAGTATAAAATAAAAAATATACCATGCATGTAAAGATTAGGATTTACTTTGAACAATTCTACCCATTTACAAACATGCATGTCCTAAGCTCTTAATTACATGAGCAAATCTTCTAATTAATTATAAATTCAACTCAATTAAGCTTATGATCTTCCTATTTAAACCTAGATTCTATGAATTAACAATGTATCATTTCAATTTTATGAATTAGGAGATGGAAATTACCTTAATTTGATGATTTAATGCATATGAATTAATCTCCTTCTTTCTTCTTCCTTCAAGTTCAAGCTCTGTGGCTATTTCTTTCCTCACTCTCTCTCTCTCTCTCTCCGTGGGTCTTGATTGGTATATGAAATGAAAGACTCAACATAATAAACAACTCAATATAATAAGCGAGCAAGGATCCTCTAGAGTGAAATTTTCCTAAAGTTTCCTAGAGTACTATATTGTGTGGTTGGGATTTAAGCCTTGTTTGGGATCTTTGAAAAAAGCCAAAAAGTCAAAAAGTTACTCAAAAGTTAAAAAGTTAACACTATTCACCAAAAGTCAACAATTACGGCTGCACAACTCCAATTCAAATTTTCTTCTAAAAACCAATTTTCACAATTTTTTATTACACATTTTTCCATAAAAAGTCAAAAAGTTAACCCAAACATCCATATTTTCAACCTCAATTTTTTAGTCAAAAAAGACAAAAAGTGTACTTATTTAGTCTTCCCAAACAAGGCCTTAATAAGCAACCAAACACTCTCTCTCTTCCTATGTTACAAATTGAGTAGTGTTCTACATTGTTATTAGCATTACTAATTCAACTTTAAACCATTAAATCATTCTAATTAAGTTAAATACAAATCAAAGCTACGCAAATTACATTAATCCTCATCACAATAAAATCCCAATTACACTAAATTTAATTATACAAATGTGAATTAGGCTCTAATTGCTTAATTAATTATTTAATTCCAACCTATTAATTAGTGAATCAGATGGAATCAATTTTTAATTAAACTTCCCGGATAACTCTAAAAATTCCAATTAACATATCCTTGTACTCAATTTTGATTTCTGAACCCATTTATGTCATCAATTTCAATTCCAAAGTTGTATTCTCCACAAATAATTTCCCAATTTGGATAGATATACACAAATGAAATCATATAATCCGCAATTAATACATGGATAATTCAGATAATTATAATTTGCATTTTTGGGGTGTTACAATATCACCACGAAGGTCTTATGCCTTTGACCATTAGCTCCTCTTTAGTTAATTTGGTGGCTCTTTGTACTGTCATTGATCCATTGATCCCTGTATTATCAATTTGGTGACCTGTGTTTTGATTGCCACTTCAGTGACCCGTGATCAGATTGTCACTTCTATAACCCCTATACTATTATACCAATGGGTGTGATTATGTGTTCCGTATAATATCATATATATGATTTATGAAATGGATTTCTATTATCTGAAATGAACATAAGCAACTTATCTATTTTGACTAAAATATTTATTATTTGATTAGTTGTGACCTAAATGCTTATCCATGGTGATTTTATGATCCTTATGCTTTCGGTATAATAATCATTACTCTACAATATGCTTATAAGTTGTTATGTGAGCAAAATAACTAACTCGGTTGCTTGTCAACTAGGAGGGCACTCCGATGATAAAAGTTAGTAAACAAATCTCTCAAGGTATTTCGATAAAATACTAGTAACTAAAATTAACACACATAAATTCACGTACCTCCCACTCATGGGGGTGTCTGACTTTATATAGTAATGTCCTCCTCTTTCTAGAAGTAGTATTCAAGTCAAAACACTCATTCCCTCTAGGAATAACACACTATCTAAGACTCATCTCTCCTAGTTGGATTATGATTAACCTCTTTGACGAGTCCTAACTCACCCAACCTAAGAGTCATTTTTCTACTAGGACTTGTGTCATTTGTCATTTGTCTCAGCCTAGGTGTAGATCGTTTCCATACCTTGGCTAATTGCCCTTTGCCATGTGGCACCACGACCTAAGGCCCTGCCACGTGGACATAAAGAAAATTGTGTTCCCATAATTGTTTATTAATTTTCAGGAGATAACGATTAGAGGATGAGTGTATGGCTTGTTTTGAGAATGAGGTTATAGAATAACCACATTAGTGCACTTTGTAACATGTATAAATTTTTTCGTACAATTTTAATTTCTTATTTTGTAAATGTTGCCAAACGAATAGAAATTCTAATATATATTTTAGTACCCTATTTAAATAAATATTTTGATTTGTGCTTGTTCATTTGATTTGTTATGTAATCGGTCTTGAGTATCTACGATTGCTGGCCGATCGTGATGCCTAACCCTCTGGTATCGGGAGTAGGTTTTAACAGTAAGGGATAAGTTTGTGTGGCTTTTGTGAACCCTAACTCCCCTATTGCAACCCTTTGTAATCCTACATTTTGTGTGTCACGCCCCAAGCTCCGTGACAACGCCGCACACTCATATAAGTGAGCATGCAAGGCTAAGAATCCAATCACAACCCACAATGTAAAATACTCAAATTAAATCCTTAATTGTCATAATGCCAAAATCCATAAAAATAAATAGTTCTTATATGAAAATGTCCACCAATTCCACTAATTTAATCCACTAACAAAACAATAATTCAAGTACTTAAATCATAGTCCTACTCTCGGCACTCCCACATGTAAAAATCCCGCGCAGCTCTACTCTTCAGAATCTGAAAAAAAAATAAGGGTAAGCTAGATAACCTAGTAAATAACCAACCATCACTGCTAGCTGGATCAAGTATACAAAAATAAATAAATAAATCGATAACCAATAAATATAATTTTTCTTCAGTTCAATAAATGAACAATTATTTGTAAGATGGTTTCATAGCTAAAAATAAACAATGTACAATACATTTTAAATGAAAAGCCAATGTGATAATTCAAAGTAATTCATTGTTCAAATTGATGGTTCGATATTCAGATAGTTCAATGATTTGATTCACAAAACCCAAGTCTTAATGACTACGGTCACTTAGCCCGTGACAAGGCCCAGAACCACACATAGGCCGGTGGTAAAGCCCCAAAAGAAACTAGTTTCTGTGCCAATAAATAACCCCCATTGGCTAGGGTCCAAATCATAGTCAGACTAGAGTGATGTTCAAAATTCAAACAATACACAACTTTTAAATAAAACATTCGATATTTTCAGAATAAACGTTTAGTACAATTTTCAGAATAGTTCCACCAAATATTCAAATAATTTTCATAATAATATTCGATATTGTTTTATACTTGACCCATATTTTATTTTAAGAGAACATGAAGGCTATAAATAAATATTTATGATTTTAAACGATTCGATAGGAATAAAAATGAACCAACAGTGATAGAGGGTTACTTACCTTCAAACAGCTAAAATAATATTTTCCAAGCTAATCTCAAATTACCAAGATCCACCTCAATCTCACAAACCTAATAAAATATTACACCGCATAAACAATTATTATGTGCACCCATCCATCTCTTCTTGTAACAACAATAGAATAAATTAGCCCAATAGTCTATTAGGAACTCCCATGATTTAGCATCAAAACAAAGCCATCACGGCTTCAGAAATTCTCAAATAAATTAATATTTTTTACATGTTACATACACCCACAAAAGCCCCACTATATTAGATTAATGTATTGCTTTAATATCCAAGAGATCAAATCATTCAACCCAACTTTATAGCCAAACACACCCTTACCCATGATACAAAACTCCATTGTTTCTATTACCCACCCAAAGTTACACTTACACATTGCATCCAATTCTCAAAACACAAGTAAGCACCTATAGATCTTCAAAATCCCCTTAATGCATTGATTCTTAAATTCCTCAACATAAACTTAATAATTAACAGTAAAGACAGATTTTACCTTAACCAATGGGTGTCCCAAAATCACCAACGTGCTGCCTCCAATCCCTATTGTAGCCTCACTTGAACCTCTCTTCTCTTTTTCTTTTCTTTTTTTCTTTTACCTTCTCAAACCCTAGCCGCCTATGGAGCAATTCACAGCCTCTGTTTTGTTTGTTTTCCAAGACTTAAAGCCACAATAGGTGGGCTTATTAACCTAATTTCTCAAAGTTACAAAATTACCCATCTAAGTAATAGGAAATATAATGTCATCTCATAACTAATTCTTTGATATTAATAAATGACCCATATAAATTAATTTAATTACTAATCTATCCAATAAAATAATTCTACACACAACTTGGGTTTTACATTGTGTCTCATGCTCTATACTACCTCCAATCATCAATCACTAATCCAATGGTCATAGAAAATTTGTCCTAAATTTTAGAAATAATAAATTGTTTTTGAAAGAATTGATTGACAGTGTGTATGTATGGTATTTGCAATAATTCTTTAAGAGATTTTTTTGGTTTTTTTTTAAGAGAATTATTACTGTAAGATATACTCTAAAAATATACAAATATAAATATATAACTCCGAGATACACTCTAAATTTAATTTTTTTTGGTATATAAATAGCATATTACGTGTAATTATTTCTTATTAGTTATAAATATATATAGTTCATATTATTTCACAAACATTTAACATAAATAGAATAAATTCTATTATCAAATTCAATCACAATAATAAAAAGTATTGAATGACCCATCCTTCATTCGATCCCCGTACAAAAATCACTCCCATATTCGAGTACGATAATACTTGGTAGCTCGAAATAACTGGCTCGAAACCCAATCGTTTTGGGTTTTTTTTTTTTTACAAAGGGAAGAGAAGAGGCGAGAGAGAGAGAGAGAAAAGAGAAGAGGAAGAGAGAAGGGAAAAAGATGGAGACGGTGATGGCAGAGGAGGAAGAGAAGGAAGATCGACGGTGATGGCGGTGATCGCCGGTGGGTATTACCGATCGCCACTCTACTTTTTTTTTTTTTTTTTTCCCCTAGTGGATCTAGATCTGAAAATGAAGAGAATAAATAAATAAATAAATAAATTTGTTGGTTGATGATGATGTGTTGATGTTGATGATGATGATGATGATGGTGATGTTGATGAAGATATTGTTGTTGATGATGATGATGTGTTGTTGAAGATGTTGATTTTTTTTTTTTTTTTTCCTAGTGGATCTAGATCTGAAGATGAAGGGGGAAAAAAAAAATTTGTTGGCTATTGATGATGTGTTGATGTTGATGAAGATGTTGTTGGTGATGTGTTCAGCTGTTTCCTCTTCTCTCTTCTTCTTCAAAACAACAAGAAAGAAAGAAAGAAAGAAAGAAAGAAAAAAATATTTTATTTTATTTTAAAATGACGTCATTTTAGATTCAAGCCAATTTCAAACTCAAAAATTTCGAGTTACGTAGCGATACCGATTCGAGTAACACATTATTATCACAAAATAAATTACGCCGACATGTTGGTGTAATTATTTTTCCCCCATCCTCTGTTGGGTAATTTTCCTCAAAAAATATCCTAATATTGATTACGTCATGGAGAAAGTGGTTGTCTGTAATCAAAAGAATTCCATTTCGGCGGCTGTTTCAGATCCCACCTCCCTCCCCAGCTGCTTCACTCCCCAAGTCTTCCTATTTAACCAAATTTTCCTACTTTCTTTTTTTTCTTTTTTACCCTTTTTGTTCAAATCTTTATTGTACACACTAGATCTCGATCTCTATTTCTATTTCGATCACGATTGCATGTGACGATTGATAATCTGCGATTCATTTTGTTTTGTTCGATCGCACTTATCAGTTTCGATTCAACAGCTTGAGTAATCGGACAAACTCTGATTTTGCACAGTTGGAGTTGTGAGATCTGCCCCAATAGAGAACATAACTAGAGTGAGGGAGCTTGTGAGTTCATGGCGGAGTCTCGGCGGTACGGTCTCCGTGCTCAATTAGGTGAGTTGTTGAAAAGGTGTCTTTTTTTTTTCTTTTCATTTGCTTTACTGAGGATGATGTTGAGTTGTGCTTGTTAGTATCTTATTGTCTTGAGTCTTGTCGATCTTATATGGGTTTGTTTTAGTTTCTTCTGAAGTTTAGTAAATTTTATTGTACAAAGACACCCAAGTTTAAGTATTGTTGATTTTTTTTTTTTTTTTTTTTTAAATTGGAACTTGTTGAAAAGTTGATATTTGGTCAATTGCTATGTAAGAAACATATTTGATTAATAATAATTCTTGACAAAATAGTTATTAAGTGGAGTTATACTAAAATCATGTTTCTATAGAAGAAGATGAATAAGGTTAAAGAGAAGAGAAATGGTGTAATCTCTGTCATCTTACTGTAGTGGGCTGCTGATTGTAATAGAAAACAAACACCCCTTCCTTACTCAGACTTAAAATATAAGAGAATTTTTTTCGTACTTCAGTCAGCAACATAAATTATTTATGACATTTTTATCCGATTTGTAAGGCCCTGTTGGCTGTTTAATCTGTATTTATTTTGTTCAGAATACAGTCAACTTGAATGGAAATAAGTCACCCCTGATAGTGCAGTGCAGGGGAATCAATTTTCTGCAAACCACCATAGACTTTTTAACTCAACATTTCTACAATTGGTATTTTGCATGTATCTTCTTATAAATATATTTGCTCGGTTTACTATATTTTCTGATATCATTATTTTTTTAAATAGCTGTATTTCAGCAATCCATATGTATTATATATACATTGTTTTCAAGGATGATCTTGATTATAAAGCATAACTTGCCTGAGGGCATAATAAGAGTTCTTTTTTGTTTGATTATTATATCTCAAGCTCATAACACAGGCAATTTTCAGTTAAGCCTTGTCCCTCTACTTCTTTCTATGGTTGTTTTTTTCAATTTCCCTTTCCAATGGATTAACATTACAGGCTAAGTGAAAAGGGATTTCATTACACATTTTATGGCCCACAGTCTTTTTGTTTCCTCATTTTGACTCCCAGTTTACTAAGCTGACATTCCACGTATGCTCAGTCTTTTTTATCTTAAACCTTCTTATTTCAAAGCAACTTTTGAGTTGTTAGTTAGAATAGACTTGGAAACTTGCCCTACATTTAAAGCCATACCACTGGTAAACAAAATACTCTTTGGAATGAATGTATCAAGTGATTGGCGAATCTGACACGAGAAAATAAGGGTTGCAGAGTTGGATGCAGATTAAATTAGAGAGATTGAAAAAATTGAAAGTCATTAGGAGAAGGAGGGGAGGGGTTGGGGAAGGAAACCAATAAGTGTTTCTCTGATTTGGATTATTTATGCATTGTTTTTAACCTGGTGGTTTATTAGTTGTTTATTTCCGTGCTTCTTTTTTTGTTTGGGCATTCGAACTCACCAGATTATTAACTGAGGTTATGGTTGAATGCAGATATTGAGCAAATACTCTTGGAGGCTCAGCATCGATGGTTACGTCCTGCTGAAATTTGTGAAATACTTCAAAATTACAAAAAATTCCGTATTGCTCCAGAGCCTGCACATATGCCTCCAAGTAGGATTCTTAGCTGCATTTGGTTGGTCAATAAGCATGTAAATAAACTTTTACAAATATATATATATATATATATATTCTTGATTTTCTCATGACCTTGTGGATGGATTGGAGTGTTAAAAATTATATTTTGGTGAAATTGCTTATATTCTATGAAATTCTCAAGCTTTCTTCATTTTTATAGTGCTGAAGATCAAATATTGTTTGCAACTTGTGTGATGCCAATTATTCTCTCAACACTTGTAACATGTGCTGTAGAAGGCCAATCACTCACACATGGATAGAAATTGGAGAAGTTTAGAATGGGACAAAGTAGAGAACTTTGGGAATATATATATAGATATACTGAACTCCTTTAAACTTTTATGTGAAAATATTTTCCTTGTATGTCTTTGGTGCAGTTTTAGGCCAAGGATGGCCTCCTCTTTTAATTTCCCCAAATTACTTCCCCCCCCCCCCCCCCCCTCACTTCATTTTTTCTCCCTCTTGTCATTGCACTTCTATAATTTAACAGCTCTTCACTTGGTCTATTTATATCTTTTCACCCTCGTACATTCTTGGGTCTTTTTACTACATAATTGTGTGCTCCTTCTCCCCAACTCTTTTGTATTAAACTTCCACTCCTTGTTCCTTCATATTTGTAATTGCCAAATATAGTTATCTTTTGTTTCCTATAGACATCATGACGGAGATTCCTGTTTGTAACCTTTTTCATATTCAATGAGATTGGCAAGCAGATTTAGTATTACCTCATTTTTGCCTCTTCATTAATTTTGTTAATTTTCATTTTTCTTTGTTTGTTTCGTTTAAACCCATTGGGAGTTTACAATCTTCTTGGGATATCATTCTCCACACAACTTATGTCATGAAAAATGCAATTGCATTATTTGATGCAGAGATTATGATATTTGTCATTTTAAAAAATTTCATCTAGTCTATGTTTGGTTTGCAGATAGGATGAGGAGGGATAATTTGTCCTGGGATGAGTTATTCTAAGAACGGTAGTTAGTCATTTTGTAAGAAAATCCTTATCTTGGGATAAGTTGTCCCACCCCTAGTGGACAAAATTATCACGTATATGCTGGATAAGTGAGAACCAAACGTGGGATAATTTTATCCCGGGTCTCCTGTGTCCGCGAATCAATCATGGCTCTGGGGTCTTTGATTTTCAAGCCTGTGTAATTGTTTTTGAAAGAGTGGTTATGCTGTTCCACATTTGATACCCATAGCTTCTTGTTAGAATATTTCCTTATTTCCTTATTTAGATTAGATTGTGATTGATTGATTGATTGATTGCGATTCCTTAATCAGTCAGTCAATCAATCAATCAATCAAAACAAAAGGTGATTCGTTAATCAATGCCTTAGGGGTTCCTTTTGTAACAATTGATTGATTAATATAAAAGGTGATGATATCATAATCATCACTAAAAGCTTTTGTATTCTCTTAAAATTACATGGCATCAGAGCCAAAACCCTAAAAACCATCACCCACACTGCCGCTGCCACCAATCACCCATCCTCCACCGCTAGTCCCTGAGTCTCTGTCGGAACCAGTCAAGGTCCCACAGAGCTGTTTCGGCTTTAGCCGAAGGCCCCTCTGGCCTAGTCAACCCTTGTGAGAGCTGTCCTAGCCGCTCTTTGTATATTTTGGTTCCTGTGGATGAGTGTTTGAGGGCTGCCCATTTTTTGTTGCCCCAAGTTTCTTTCCCTCTACTTTCTTGAACACAGTTCAGCACTTGTTTTGATTGCAGGTTCGTTTTTCCGTATTTGATTTATTTTTTGGGTCCATAGATGACCCAATAATCTAATTGTTATGCTCCTATAGTGGTCTGTATGTGATTTTACTTGTTCCAACCCATTCCATTCATCTTTCCATTCTTGTGATTTGTACAAGGTTTGTTGTGTTGAAATTGTAGAGTTCTTATGGCTGACCTAACTAGTTCATCAACCACTAGTTCTCACCCATCTAGAAGGCAGAGCTCCAGTCTAGTTATGACTACTACATCTGAGAACCTGAACCCTAGCCTCAAAATTACCACCGCTTTATTTAACGGTCAGAATTACCTTTCATGGTCTCAGTGTTTGACACTTTTTCTGAAGAGTAGGGGAAAGATGGGATACGTTAATGGGAGAGGTCAAGCACCAGGTATTACGGATCCTAGCTATGACCAATGGGAGATTACTAACTCTTTAATCATGGGGTAGCTCATTCATTCCATGGTTCTTTGATTGGTGAAGGCTACTTATCCATGGATACTGCCTAAGGTATTTGGGAAGCAGTCATTGCTACATATTCTCGAAAAGAGAATTTTTCTCAATCTTTTGAGATGCGCCGGTCTATTGAGCGCTCAGTACAAGAGGAGCAAACAGTTCTCTAGTATTACACCTTTCTGACTAATGGTTGGAAACATCTAGATCATCTCCTGGATTACAAGTCTGTCTGTACAGTTGACTCAGTTGGTTACCAGAAGTTTCTTGCACAGGAGAAGGTCTTCAAGTTTCTGGAAGGTCTCAATGTAGAGTTTGATCCAAGTCGTGTCCTTGTCATGGATGTTCTTCCATTGCTTCAAGAGGCCTTTGCATATGTACAAAATGAGGAGAGTCGTCGTTCTGCTATGTTACCACCGGCTACTGGAGACCGTTCAGCATTACTTTTTACTCCTTGAGATGGGGCTAGTTTGTCACTACCTCTTTTCCATCCTTCAGGAAAGGATATTGTGTTCTGTGATTACTGCTGCAAGCCGTGGCATACTCGTGAGATGTGTTGGAAGCTTCATGGGACTCCATTAGGGAGTCGGGGTGATCGGTCTGGTACTAGATGTGGTAGATCAGGCCAGTCTAGAGGATGTGATTCTAATCCACGAGCCCATCAGTCTAGTGCCGTTGACACCCTTGATTCTACTTCTGCTTCAGTTGGTCCGATTTCTGATAGTTTGTCTAGCATGACTTCTCCTGAGTTTGAGGATGTTCTGCCTCTTTGGCTGACTCGCCGGTCTTCTACCGCTTCTAGTGCATCTTCCTCGTCGTTTGTGCGCTCAGGTAACTTAGCCTCTTCTCCTAATGCTTTTCTTTCCCATAAGTCTTTGCCATGGATTATTGATTCTGGTGCCTCAGATCATATGTCTGGGTCTTCTGACCATTTCTCAGCATATAAGCCCTCTTCAGGTAAAGACAAAGTTAGGATTACAGATGGTACTTTTTTTTTTTTTTTTTAATCTCTGGGAAAGATTTAATTCATGTCACCCCTACCTTACCTCTGTCTTCAATGCTTCACGTTCCCAATTTTTCTGTTAATCTTCTATTCTTGAGTCATATTACTAAGGATTTAAACTGTAGTGTGACATTTTTTTCCTGATCATTGTCTTTTTCAAGGCCTTTTAACAAGGAGGACGACTGGCAGTGGTAGTGCAGAAAATGGTCTATTTCTTGGATCAGCCGAACAAGCTTGCTCATCATTCCATCCAGTTCCTAACCACCAAGGAGGATTTATGGCTATGACATCGGCGTTTTGGACATCTTTCTTTTCGTTTACTTGGGCATTTATTTCCGTCTGTTTTTACAAACAATAATGTGTCTGAGTTTCTTTGTGAATCTTGTCAACTTGGCAAACAACACCGAGCTTCTTTTGCTCCAAGTCTTAATAAAAGTTTAGCTCATTTTTCTTTAATACATTCTGATGTGTGGGGTTCATCTCGTGTTGTCTTTAAAAGGCCATAGATGGTTTGCGCCTTTATAGATGATTTTTTTCGTACTACTTAGGTGTATCTCATGAAAGAAAAAAGTGAGGTTTTTTCCGTATTTCAAAATTTTCATAAATGATTTGTACTCAGTTTGGGGCAATTGTGAAAATCTTGCATTCTGATAATAGGGGTGAGTACATTGATTCGGGGTTAGAGAGCTATTTTTTTTCGCTCATGGCATTATACATCAGACATCTTGCACCAATACCCCTCGACAAAATGGGGTTGTAGAATGCAATAATCGTCATCTTCTTGATATGGCTTGCTGCATGTGTTTTTCTATGAGTGTGCCTCGGTCCTACTGGGGCGAGAGTCGAGACTATTCTCATTGCAGCCTATCTCATTAATCGTCTTCTTACCTAAGTTTTGCAAAAACAAGCTCCACTTTAAGTCCTTCTCAGTTCAGAGTCTTTGTTTTCCATTTCCCCCTAAAATATTTGGCTGTGTCTGTTTTGACCACAATCATTCTCCTACTCGTGGTAAGTTGGACCCTCGCTCTCTCAAGTGTGTTTTTCTCGGATACTCGTCTACTCAAAAGGGATATAAGTGTTATCACCCCCTTCTCGTAAGTGGTTTGTGTCCATGGATGTCACTTTCTTTGAGTCCCAGTCCTACTTCTTGTCTTATTCGGTGTCTCAGTCATCCCTTCAAAGGGGGCCTTGGTGTAAAGAGATTCTTGTTGTCCCTGTTGCGCCTATGGTGGAACCAGTTGTTCCTGCACCACCTATTACTGGGACTATAAAATCCAATGCCACCAAGGACAGGGAAAGGCAAGTTTATGTTAGGGACAAAGACAGACAGAAAGTCACTTGAATACAAGAGACCACTTCTACTCACCCACTGCCATCTCTTGCTTCTGATAAGAGTCCAGGTAACTTTGAACCTCTTGTTTCTCTTGTGTCTATTGATATTGCTATTCCTGACACTACTGATCTTGATATTTCTATTGCTAAGAGAAAGGTGTGAGATCTTGTACTCAACATTTTATCTCAAACTTTGTGTCCTACTCTCATTTGTCTTCCTTTTATAGAGCCTTTGTGTCAAACATTCCCTCTGTTAGTATTCCTAACCAATTTCAGGATGCTTTCGCTACCTCTGAATGGAAACTTGCCATGATTGAGGAAATGAAAGCACTTCGTAAGAATAACACTTGGAAATTAACTGAGTTACCTAAGGGCAAACGATTAGTGGGATGCAAATGGGTGTATACTGTGAAGCACAAAGCAGATGGTTTCATTGAGCGTTACAAGGCTCGACTTGTGGCAAAAGACTTCACTCAGACTTATAGAGTAGACTATCATGAGACTTTTGCACCAGTGGCTAAGATGAATTTAGTCAGAATACTTCTCTCTCTAACAGCTAATTTAGATTAGCCACTTCATTAGTTTGATGTAAAGAATGCTTTCTTACATGGTGATCTAGAAGAAGGGGTATATATGGACATTCCTCTTGGTTTTGAGGGTCATTAGACAGAGGGTAAAGTATGCAGGCTTTGGAAGTCGTTATATGGTCTTAAACCGAGGTTTTAAAAAGCGGCCGCAACCGTTACGTAACGCCGTTACGTAATGGTTTTGGCGGTTACCGCCACCCGTTACGGCCGCTTTTGCAGTGTGATTGAGATTCACAAGTGTGTCGGCCGTAGCGGTGCCATAACAGCCGTAACGACCTGTTATGCACCGTTACGTAACGGTTCCAAACTGTTTCTTTTGAGATTGATCGTCACTTCATCAAGGAGAAACTCACTAGCGGCATGATACGTACTCTTTTTGTGAAGTTAGGCGAACAACTTGCAAACATCCGCACCAAGGGAGTTGAGAGTAAACCATTTCATGACATTTTAGGTAAGCTGCGCATGCGAGATATCTTCGCACCAGCTTGAGGGGGAGTGTTAGAATATTTCCTTATTTAGATTAGATTGTGATTGATTGATTGATTGATTGTGATTTCTTAATCAGTCAATCAATCAATCAATACAAAAGGTGATTCCTTAATCAGTGCCTTAGGACTTCCTTTGTAATAGTTAATTGATTAATGTAAAAGGTGATGATATCATAATCATCACTAAAAGCTTTTGTATTCTCTTAAATTACACTTGTTGCATTGTCATTATCCTTTACTTTCCTATTTATCATGATCCTATGACAATTGGTTAGTAGAGCCTTCATAGTTTTATATATTAGTTGTACTGCTTAGGTCATCTTTTTAATCTATATTTCTAGATAGTTAGACATTGCATAAAGTTTATGTTTAGCTCATAGTTCAGATGAAAACATAATTTGAAGTTGTATGTGCATGTATTGTTGTCATTTTTTTTTTCCATTAAATTTTGTTGGGGCTGTTCCTTTAGGTTAGAATTGGATAGCAGAGAAAGGGAGGAGGAGGAATTAGAAAACTTGGATTGAAAATTATGTCCCTTTTCAGGTGGTTCGCTTTTTCTTTTTGATCGGAAGGTGTTGAGATATTTCAGAAAAGATGGTCATAACTGGAGGAAGAAGAAAGATGGAAAGACAGTGAAGGAAGCGCATGAGAGGCTCAAGGTTTGTGCCAAAGGATGGTGCTTATATTTTTATTAAAGACGAGCTTTATTTTCAAAGTTTATTATGTTTAGAACAGACAAAAGTTTTGCTGATATCTTTTGGTAATTTTGCACCATCTTGTAGTTCATGATGTATGTTTACGTTACACTTCCAAAGTAATGTATCTGTATAATGTTCTCTCAGGCAGGAAGTGTCGATGTGTTGCATTGCTACTATGCCCATGGAGAAGAAAATGAAAGTTTTCAAAGGCGCAGCTATTGGTTGCTTGAAGAGTGAGTCTTAAATTTTGCTCTGTGTCTATAAGTTTGTCTTTTATTTTGTCTAATTGTTGTGCATTGTTCTCTCTCTCTATATATATATATACTAGAAAGGTCTCCGCACTACGCACATGAGTTGTGTTTCATTTTAAGATTATTACATATTACATATTATGTTTTATTTTTTATTTTATATTTTAAATGAGTATATATTACCTAGTAGTATAGGAGTGCGAGAGGAGAGAATAGGATGAACACATAGTGGGACTGGAAATGGAGAGAGATAAAGGGGGAAGGACTTGCCGGGTGGTTATGTAACTGTATCTATCAAATTACATACTAATCCTTAAGTGATTTGAAAAATCTCATCATGCATATGAATTAATCAATTCTTATGGACATTTTTGGAAATAAAAAATGTGGCAGGGATTCAAAAACAGGCTTCACCAAGTGGGGTTGCCGCCTTACCATAATAGTATGTCTGTTTTATGGATCTCCTCTGGGCAGTTGCCCTGATTCTTATCCATATTAGCATATAATGGTTGATTGGATGCCAATACATGAATGTAAATACCTACTAGCATCGTCATGTACATGTACAGGCATAAGTACAAGACTCTGACATCATTTAGTTGGATAAACAGCGGTTGCTGAATAGAATTCGGGATATTAGTTATATCTACTTAAAGGATTTGTTTTGCTGCTGTGGAAGTCCTATTATTTTTGTCTTTATGTGCTAAAGGAGAAAATAGATTTTAAAGTTTTCCACCGAATTTCTCGTCATGCTAATCATTATAATTTTTGGAGTTATTGCCACATTTATAGCTATAAACTTTTATGAACTTAAGTGGAATTAATTCATGGAAGTTCAAGAAAATGTTACCACTTTTGTTTCTTTTAGTTTTTATGTTGTAAGGGCTGTTCTTGCTTATTCTTATTTGCTTACATTTGGACAACATCTGCTGCAGGGAGCTCTCACACATTGTTCTTGTCCACTACCGAGAAGTAAAGGTTACAATCTATTCTTTTCTTGCTTCATTTATTTTTATATATTCACAATTAGTCATTTGAATATCATATAGATGATTCCAAAGCCATTGTATATTATATGTTTTGCTTGCTAGTTTAAAATAACGTGTAGTGTTCTGGCGTCTGATTTTGAACTGGATGGGGTACTGGGTATAAAGGTCTATTATCTACTGCTCTTGGCTTTGTGGTTCCGGATCTGTATCCCCCAAGCCGGGGTGGTAGATGGAGGGTTTGTTCCTTGAGCAGCAGGTGTAGCCTGAGTCTTTCTGATGGCAACCTGCAAGATCAATTGTGCTAGCATCCGGGCAATCTCAGCTAGTTGATGGCTAACTGCCTCGTTAGAAAGTTGCTGATTCGGTTAGGCTTTACGGAACTTTGCTATGAAAAATATAACCTAATGTGTTTTATTACCCAGCTTTTTACATCCATGACACTTTTCTTTTTGGATTAATGCTCATTACAATGTTCATATTACTCATGAGATTCTTGACTTGGCACTTCTCTGATTTGCAAAGTTCCTCCCTAGATTTTAGAACTTCTTCGTTCAGATATAATATTATCTGTAGGCATTTTTCTTCTGGTTTCTTTTATTTATTTATTTTTATATATATATATATATTTCATTTTGCTAGTTGTTGATCTCTTGGTTGAAGTGACAAACCTTAATAATCTGCAAATCGATCTTTCGTAACATTTATTTGAATAGAATTGGCTGCCTAAATCTGCAGGAACCACAACAGCACTTGGATTTATTAGCACCATGGAAGTCATTGGCTCCAATTTTCCTACTGTGTTGTATCAGCTGTCATGTAAATGCTTGTACAATGCAATGTTTTGAAATTTGATTAGGACATCCGTTTGGCTAATGGATTCAGTTGGTTCATACTAGATTAAATGGTGGCACGAGGAGCCACTCTTTTTAAGGAACTGCTTAATTTCTTTTTCTTCTTTTTAAAGTGATCTTTAACAACAAACGTTACGTAAAACAAAACTTAAAAGACAATTTAAATATGTGAAAAGAAAATAGATATTTTGGTGGAAAATTAGTTAGAAGTATCCTGTTACGGACACGGACGTACAGCATTGCATTGACACGCTGACACACTGACATGATAATTTTCAAAAAATGCAGGACATGACATGCAAGGGACACACAAAATATATAGTTTGATATATTTATTAAATGACACATATGGATGAATAATATATATTTTTAATACTAAATACTTATAAAAAAATATATATTATTCTAGGATGATAAAAAATACGATATAACACTAATTCCGATAAATCAGTATTGTTTTTCTTTTATCATTATTGTTGGCACATAAATTTCAACCGAATTTAAGATACGATTTCTAAGTTAATTTTGCTTAAATTTATAATTGATTTTGTGTCTCTAAGCGATGGACACATGTCTCCCAACTGTCCGAAGCATGTCCAGGTCTAAAGAAATAAAATAAATAATAATGGGACACATTTGGACAAGTCAAACACATGTTGGGAAGTGTCCAATGAGTCACGGACATGCCACATTCTTATAAATATTTGTGCTTCTTAGATTTTGCATCTTGACTGAATGGTGTGCTCAACAAGGGTGCAGTTTACTTCTCAAAATGATCTGGGCGAAACTTCATTGACATCCAAGGCAAATCAGGCTTAGAAACTGATATGGAGTAACAGTCTAGCCCCTCAACACAATTTACATCCTGTACTTCAAATGATTTATCTGCGCTGCTGACTCACATGTCCTGCAATAATAATTTCATGAATTACTGGTTTAATTTATTTTATAACCATTCATTCATATTTCATTTTGATGTCCAATATCCAAACCACTGAATGAGAATATTAAACACCAGGTTGTATTCTCTCTCTCTCTCTCTCTCTCTCTCGTGTTATTTGTTTGTCTTATGTCTTGCCTGGGGTCCTCAAAACCTCAGGCCAATAGAGAGCAGGATGAAAACATCTACTAGGACAACAGAGCACCCAATATTGTCACCCCACCCCAACCCCCCCCCCCCCCCAAAAAAAAAAAAAATCTGGTCAAAGTGCGTGAACCACATGCAAGTTGTGGATTAAATAGAATGGTGAAGACCAGTGGTGAGGGGGGTGATATAGGTATTAACAACAACCAGAAAAATCTGATTTTTTAGCATTCTTTTTGTGGCATCCTTGGTTGAATTATATCTTTGTTTTCTGCTGTACTATGGCTTGTCCTTCTTGTTGCTAGCTTTAGCGTTTCACTGGTGGATATATTTTTTATATATCTTTTCAATCAGGTAAAGGATGAAATCTAAATTGTTGAGATGTCTTATTACCATGACAACACAACTTCAGTCATTTACATGTTTATTATAATGTCACTAAAATGCCCTTTTTCTTCTTTAATTTTTTTGTTGAGGTAACTTTTCTTCCTGTTTAGGTTTCACCACAACTACGATTACTTTCATATTTTAGAGAGAGATTGAGTATGATTAAGGTAGAAGTATTATATCTTCATGATGTTGTGCTCCTGAGCCCTCGCTGTGTGATATGTTAATAGTTGCCAAAGTATACTGCATATGTAGAAACCTAGCTAAATATATGAATACTGTAGAAAATTAATGTATAGATATTATTGATTGATTGATATCAATATAATTAATTTTACAAGACCAAATGACACTCCTTATATAGGAGATATTACAAACATCATCATAACCCATTAAACCCATTATATACCACTTACATATTATATATTTCCACTATCTACCACTATATATTTCCACTATCTACCACACTAATACACTCACCTACCACACTAATACTAACCTATCACACTCACATAATATACTAACTCACTCACCTACCACACTAAGGTAGAGTAGGTGTGGAGTTTTTATTTTTACATTCAACAGCCCCCCTCAAACTCAAGGGGGTTAGGAACTAACCAACTTGAGTTTGGAGAGAGTAACAAAACAGGAAAAAAGAATCTGACAAATAAAATAAGAGTGGATAGGAGACACTGTATGGCCGTGTCAGACCGTTGTAGAAGACAGTTTATGGGGTCATGTCGGACCGTTGTAGAAGATAGTTTATGGGGTCATGTCGGACCGTTGTAGAAAACAGTTTACTGGGTCATGTCGGACCGTTGTAGAAAACAGTTTACTAGGTCATGTCGGACCGTTGTAGAAAACAGTTTACTGGGTCATGTCGGACCGTTGTAGAAGACACTATAAACAGTTTACTGGGTCATGTCGGACCGTTGTAGAAAACACTATATGGCTGTGTCGAACCGTTGTAGCAGATAACCGAAATCAATGTCGGGACAGTTTACAGAGTCTTGTCGGACCCATATAGGAGCTAACCGGAATCAATGTCGGGACAGTTTACAGAGTCTTGTCGGACCCATATAAGAGCTAACCGGAATCAATGTCGGGACAGTTTACAGAGTCTTGTCGGACCCATGTAGAAGCTAACCGGAATCAATGTCGGGACAGTTTACAGAGTCTTGTCGGACCCATATAAGAGCTAACCGGAATCAAAGTCGGGACAGTTTACAGAGTCTTGTCGGACCCATATAGAAGCTAACCGAAATCAAAGTCGGGACAGTTTACAGAGTCTTGTCGGACCCACAAAAGTTGCACCCTCAAAAGGCGTGCCCAATCTTATCAAAAGGCGTGCCATCAAAAGGCGTGCCATCAAAAGGTGTGCCCGACAGCCATCAAAAGTCGAGCCATTAAAAGGCGCGCCATCAAAAGGTGTGCCCGACATCCATCAAAAGTCGAGCCATCAAAAGGCGCGCCGCTTTGTCGTCTTGCGCTGAGAGGCGCGTGAGGTGCGGGTCTGCCTTGCCTATTTAAACAATACGGAGGTTGAGGCTGAGGCTTAGACAAAAAACCTGGTGAAAACCTCCGAAAAAACTCTTCGTTTGCTGAGAGTTGTATCGCTGAAACACTCTGTTGTTTTCTGAGAGTTGTATCGCTGAAACACTCTGTTGCCCAGAAAATGGCCTCTTCTTCCCGTTCCGCTACCCAGAACATAGCCTCTTCTTCCCGGGGTCTTACTCTCTTTCCCGACCTCAATGAGTGCACAAGAGAGATAACCGGGGCAGTTGCCCTGGAACCGCAACCAAGTGCCCTTGGACCAAGCCCCCTGGTTTTGCACCGTTGAACTATCCAATGGTGGCAGTTGAGCAGATAATGGCTGCTCAATCTGATATTGAGGCCAATTATTATACATTGAGGTCTTGTGTTGAACAATGACGGCGGTCAACAACCTGTCGCACCGGCTTCAGAGTAGAACAAATGAGGTGCAGCAGGTAAAAGCCCAACTGGCTCTGCTCCAGAGCATGTATACGGATGCCCGAGCAGAGATATGTATGCTGAAGGCAGAAAATAAGGAACTGAAGCGGAAGGCCACCGTGATGCTCAGATTTGGAGGGCCGCCATATGTGACGGTTGAGGAGCAACGGGAAGTGAACGTGCTTGGCGGCGTGGGAAACACGGAGGCTGCACCGGCAAGGGCCGCCCAAGACAAAGGCAAGAAGAAGAGAACAGCTGAAGAGGCGAAAAAATGAGGCCGGTTTTTGTTGTGTGGTTGATTTGTTTTTTGTGAGGGTTTTTTTTTTTTTTTTTTTGTTTTTTGGTGTAAAAATGTGATCGGGGTTGATCCCCGAGATGAATAAAATAAGGTAAGATTTGGTGTGCAAATTGATATGGTATGAATGAGATTTGAAAAAAGGGTAAAAATAATGTGAAATAAAAGGTGATATGGGAGGATAAGAAAAAGAAATAAATAAAGAAAAAAAATGAAAGTTGAGCCCACGTGGTTGATTTGATCTGCTGTGTTGAAAGGATATGCTCAGTTGCACTTCTACTGAAGTCTGAATCATTGTAATCACCAAAAGGTACGGATTCCCTTCCAAGAATACTGTCTTAAGTTCATCAGCCTCGCCTTCAAGCATACTCCCATAACTACGGTGAATCTGGAAGGATTGATCAATCTGCAGGAACAGCTGCCACTTGGTCATGCTTATTGGACCCACTTCGAGATTCAGCGTCAACTCAGTTACTGAATCATTTATTGGTATTAACTTATTTCTAAGTAACCAAAACTCATTGAAGAAAATGGTTGGATAGTAGTTCCCTGTTTTAGGTTCAATATTCAAGTAAGGATCTATATTTGGTGGAACAGCATTTTTTGGATACCTTGTAAAATCCTCAACCAAATTGACTGTAATGTTTGGTTTCCAATATGACACCCATTCCACAGGGCCATCATCTTCAGAATCATCTCGAGTTTCGTCCACCACCTCAGGTACCGCTGCATCCTCACTAGAGTCTTTGGAACTTCCCAACAAGCTCTTCCGTTTATCTGCCTTTGACTTGGGCAGGTATGTAACAACAGGGTGCGTCCTGCCAAAAGCAGCCAATGGCTGGTACTCTGGATCATTGGGGTCCAGTGGGTAACCAGACTGAGCAAAGAAAACGTGAGCATAAAGACTTCCATTGTGCTTCAAAGCCTCAGATGGATAATACATGAAAGACAAAGATCTTGTACTCTCTGGTCCCCAGACAGCATAAGGTATATTTGTCTCATGCCAAACAAGTGCACCTTCACTACCAAAGTCGTTGAACTTTTCATGTTCAGAAAGATAAAACCACATTCCAGCGATTCGCCCTTCTGGAAGATGTTAGAGATCTGAAGAGCAGGCTCGACGGGCTTCTTGGGAGAAAAGAATTTGGAAGCGAAGTACCAGAAAACCGCTATTCTTATGACTCCTGTTATCGTCTGCCCAAAACCTTGCTGTTGCTGCGGCCTTGCTACTGCTCCTCCACCACCACCTCCTGCTGCAACCGCTGGCGGCGCCATATTTACAAAGCTCTCAGATTGTTTCGTCCTAAAACGAACCCCTCCACCGCCGAAACAGAGAGAGAAAACAGAGAGAGAGATTCTGAGTTTGTCGAGTCCTTCAACTTTTCTTCTCTAGGCTCATGTAAGGAACAATTTGTGGCAGCGGTATGTGTAGAGGTCCAGCGGGCGGTCAAGGCAAGGTTGCCGCCCGCCGGAAGGCGAAAAACACTAAGAGCTTAACCTATAGCTCTGATACCATGTAGAAAATTAATGTATAGATATTATTGATTGATTGATATCAATATAATTAATTTGCTAAATATATGAATACTATGGATTATAAGAATTTAAGTCAAACTCTGATTGGGTCAAGTCTCTTAAGAAGTATAACCTAATTTTACTGATGCAAACTTCCTCTCTCAATGAGTCATTTTAACAAAGTCATTCAAAAAGTTGCTTCTCTAGACTCACCTTTGTGTTGAACCACAAGCGGCCACAACTGTTACGTAACGCCGTTACGTAACGGTTGTGGTGGTTACTGCCACCCGTTATGACCGCTTTTGCGGTGTGATTGAGATTTACAAGTGTGTCGGCCGTAGCGGTTGCCGTAGCAGTCGTAATAGTGTCGTAACGGCCTGTTACGCACCGTTACATAACGGTTCCGAACTTCTTCTTTCAAAAAAAAAAAACAAAAAAAAAAGAGCTAAAAATGGGGGAAGGGGGAAGATGGAGGAGATAAAGATAGAGAGAGAAGAGGGAAGATGAAGAACATGTTATTGATTTTGTTAAAGTTGTAAGACCTATAATATTCTATTCAGTTGCTATTACTCAATCATTTTGTTTGTGTGTGTCTATCTATATATTGTTTGAAAATAATAACAATAATAATAATAATAATAAGTGTGGTCATTATCTATTTGGCTTGATTAAAATATATATATATTTAGGCTCTTATTTATTCTCTTACTTTTGTCATTGTTTTTCTTATATATAATAGTTAGTGAGTGATTTTTTTGTAAAATATCTAGAAAACATAACACCTATAATTATATATTAATACATATTTTATACATGTCAATTTTTTTTTGATTAGTTTATTTTGTTTTTAATTACAGGTTATCCAAAAAGAGAATGAATATTCAAGTGATCCAAACCAAAAAAAAAAAAATCTTTATAATTTATTTTTTAATTTTTATATGATTATATTAGCATGTATAATTTATTTTTTCAACTATTCAAGTTAAAATTTGCATATGCTTTCACAAGTATAATAATTAAAAAAATAATTTTATACATCTAAATCCAATAAATTTTTTTTTTTTTGCCACAAGCGTAAATATAGATTTATGACATATAAAGTCATTAATTATTAAAATAAAATGTAAAAAACTCAATTTATAGTGATTTAAAAATATGAAATATATTTGATCATATTTAAAAATTTACAAAAATTGATCAATATTTATTTTAAAACCCAATAAATATAATTATGGAAAAAAAATATGCGTATCGGTAAGTTTTTTCAAATTGTGCGAAAAATAAAAAAATTTACAGTTCCGGTTACTGCAACCGTTACGCTACGGCCTTTATACCCTGCAACCGCAACCACGCCACCGCCACCGTTACGGCGACTGCGACCGCTTTTTAGAACCTTGGGTGTGACATTTTGTCTAATTGTCTTTTTAGCCTATTTTGTATTTTTTGTAGCTATTTTAGCCCCAACCTCACATGCCAAACGAAGCCTTAGCTTTAGATTCGTATAATGATGTGCCTGTTAGAACTCATGAGAGAACTGTTTGAATGAGAACGTCTTCATATGTCGTAATTAATTTCTAGAGTATCAACTGTTTAAATGCGAAAGTGTTTCATTCGTAGGTAGATCATTTTGTTTTTAACACATGAAGCTCTGTTGGTTGACAGTAGATTATCTGTTCGAACTGATGGGTACTTCGTTCGAATGCATGTTGTTTGATACGCCTCAGGTTTGTGTATCTGGGACTAATTTCTTAGGAAATTGATTCTTTGTTCATTGAAGGTTGCTATGTGTTATATATTGAGACCTATGCTCCATTGATTAGGTTACACACATAATACCGGGTTATAGTTTTCCTTTGAGAGCCTTCATATAGTCTAGTTTTTTTAGTGCTTTGAGAGAGAGTGCTAGGTATGTGCATAAAGACTTAGTGGTTACATGGTCATTGATTGAGCGTGGATCTTAGAAAATCATGATCGTATAGTGGACAAAGCTAGTGAAGATTGAAGTTAAAGTGAGAAGCTAGAACATGCGTGGATAACAGATTGGATTATGGAGCTGCTCTGGGCTTGAGTAGGTAAAATCTGCACATTTGGCTTTGGTTAGTTTTGTACTTAATTTTGGTACACTAGTGGGTTTGTCGCGCCTGTTGTTTTTTTCAAGTTAGGGTTTCCACCTTTATCACTGTCTCTCTATGTGATTGATTATTATCTATGTGCTTAAATTGGAAAATCCAAAAAATCTCCAGAATTTATAGATTCTTGTTCATTTTTGAAATTGAAGATCTTCAGAGACTATTTTTTGCACTCTGTTATTAGGGAAATAGGGCAAACTTTAACCGCATTAAAGAGGCTGAAGAAGCTATTCCCAATTCCCAAGAAAGTGAAGAAGTTATACCCAATTCCGAGGTGGACAGCTCTGTATCTTCTACATTTAACCCATACAGCTACCAAGTAACTTCACAAGCTGCAGATACAATGAGTCTGAACAGCACTCAGGCCTCAGAATATGAAGATGCTGAGTCAGGTGTTGATGTTACATTTGTCATTTCTCAGTTCTAATTCATTGTAAATGGTTAACATTATGTCATATTGACAGCTAATCAATATTTTGTGGATACTAAGTTGCTGATTGATTATAATTATCATTCATGATGAATAAATTTGATGCAGTATATAATCATCCAGCAAGTTCGGGATATCACTCTTTTCTTGAGTTACAACCATGTGTAACGGAGAAGATCGATGATGGAATCTCTGCCCCTTATTATCCAGTGCCGTTCTCACGTATTATGTCTTCTCCATTCTTTTTATTTTAAATCATTAGTTTTTATCTTTTCTCCAGTTCTTTTTGATAGTTGAGCATAATTTTGTGTGTACATGATGAGACGAACCAAAAGGTTAATACTTAGAACTGTTAACAGATGATTATCAAGGAAAGTTGCCTGCTATTTCTGGGATGGATTTTGCCTCACTCGCTCTAGGAGATAAGGGCAAAAACAATGCCAATGTTGCTTTAACACATGAGCACCAGAAACACCTTGACTTCCCATCATGGGAGGATGTATTGGAAAACAGTGGTCGTGGAATTCAGTCTGTCCCTTTTCGGCCATCAATTTCCTCTAACGAACCTGATTCCATGGGTGTTAATCCCGGACAAGCAAATGAAATACGAGGGCAAATTTTGAGAGACGGCTTTGTTAAAAAGCAGGAGGTTGGGATTTACCCACATCGGCAAGTTGAGTGGCAGGTATGGAATGCCTCAAATGCTTTGTCCATGCCTTGTATCCCATGAAATTGTAACATTTGTTTATAGGGTAATACATGCTTACTGCATAGTAAATATGTGATAGTTGCTGATAATTGCTCAATGGAAGTTGTTTCGATTTCTTTAATCTTTTTTATCTTAAAAACTGAAAGTACTTCTTTTGCTTTGTTAAAAAAAAACTGATGCTAATAAGGGATACGTGTGCTTGTTGTGTTTATGGCTGTGCTCTGAGTGACTTCCCTTAAATTTCAGCAGATATATCAAAGGGGTATTTATATTTTACTTAACTGAGATAATAAACTTTGCCCAGGACAAGAAGCTCTTGTAACGTGGATATATATAAGTTGATTCTAGGACTCTATTGTAATGGTGCAATCGTTAAATTTTGATGAACCCCATATTTTTATGTTATTGCATTGCGAGAAGTACTAGGGAAGCCCGCCAAACTTGTTTCAGCAGCACCCACACAGACCGTGTTGGTCCTTGTTAGCTGAAGGTGCTACCTATATTAAATTTATGAAGTTCTCTTTGTTGGACACTTGACACTTGAACAAAAGATATGGAATATGTGTCCAACGTGTTTAGTTGGACATGCACCCATTAAGTATGCCTAAATAGTCAAGTTTACATGATAACTAAGCGTAATGCTCCTATTTTATGTATAACATACTCTATATTAGTTTGTAAACACCATTTCACAATATTTTTTTTTTCCAAAATAAGTATTTAATAAATATGAAACCTAGCTGTGTTTGTTGTCCTTGGACATGAGAATTAGTTGAGTCCAACACTTTAGGCACATACTTGCACCCGATATATTCATACCTTAGTCCAGACCTAACCTATGGCATTGTTTTCACAAAGTGGCTGCTCTCAGACCCAAGTCTGCCCCTCATATGCTTGGCAGACTGAGCTTTTACCATTGCGGCCAGCAATGCTCTTAAGCACCCACACTCTAGCATTGGTTAAAAAAGTTACTAGGTATAATTTGCAATCTTAGGGTAATTATTTCATGCAGCATGCATGATAAACTAATTTTCACCGTTATATAGATTAAAGCCATGGGAGCCATGCTCAGACCATGCAATGAGGTCCATTTGATTAAATACTTTTTACACTGATAGGATCGGCAGTGACATGACATGTCCGCATCAACCTTATGATTACCGTAGGGATGCATTTACCCACTTCTATGAACAGGTAAAAGCTAGATTGTTTGGATGCATTTTATGATTATCTTGATTATGTCATAGGGTAGACATACAAGTTATAAAGAGGTAGTTGGGGGGGAAGTTTTTAGACGCTAAGTCCTTTGTTCTGGTAATGTCTCCATGTTGTTGGATAGTAACATTGCCTGATCTTTCTTAGTTGTTGGTTTTATCATTTTTTTTATTGGTTTTCTCAGGTGTTAAAAACCATGCTTCCTTGAAGAAATTTGTCCAGGCATTATGGCAACTAGGAAAGTTATTATACAGTATCATGATTTTTATTGTGTTTTTACCGTCCTTGGCATGCTCTACCTGAATCTGGTCTTCTTTTTTTTTTTTTTTCCTCCTGGTTATTTAGCATCATGTCATCCGTTCGAATCTTAATGCTTTTTAACCGAGTTGTTGTTTGACCCTCCTAAAGCTAGTCCATCTGTCAGTTTAAGCATATCCATCACATCCAATTGTAATGATTAGTATTTGCCTCTTCAAATTGAATATTTATGTTCAGGCTTTGACTTACCTTACAAACAGACTTCTGAAGGTGATTCTTCTCACGTATCCAAGTGGTCAATGGATCAGAAGTCGTATCAGGACTTGGAATATAGTCTCACCACTGGGCTTCATGGAGGAGTTAATTGTGTGGATTTACTCAAATCTTCAGGGCCCTGTCAGACACATCCTGCTGAACAGAATAAGCATTATACACAGAATGACCTTCCAATACAGCGCACATATACAGAAGGTGGAAGTGCTCTGAAATCAGAATTAGAGAGAAATCTGACAGTAGAGGGAAAAGCTGAACAACTTCCTTTGAAACAGCCTCTGTTAAATGGCTTTGTACGGGAAGGTTTGAAGAAGCTTGATAGCTTTGACAGATGGATGAGTAAGGAATTGGGAGATGTGAACGAATCACATGTGCATTCCAGCTCTGGGACCTACTGGGAGACTGTTGAAACTGAAGATGGAGTAGATGATTCCAGCATTTCCTCCCAAGTGCACTTAGACACTTATATGCTGGGTCCCTCTCTGTCGCAAGACCAGCTCTTTAGCATTATTGATTTCTCACCAAACTGGGCGTATGCAGGTTCAGAGATAAAGGTATACTGTAATCTTTGTACTTCCCATTCTGATTTTAACTAGGCTATTGACTGTCTTTTTCATTCACTATCAATGGGATAAATGACCAATGGATTATATATCACAAAGCAATGCAATTGTTTTATTTTCTTGTCATGTATTTGATCACCAGGTATTGATTACGGGAAAATTCTTGAAGATTCAACAAGATGTGGAGAAGTGTAAGTGGTCATGTATGTTTGGAGAAGTAGAAGTTCCAGCAGAAGTTATAGCAGATGGTGTACTTCGTTGCATTGCTCCATTACACAAGGCTGGGAGGGTTCCTTTTTATGTAACATGTTCCAATAGGTTAGCATGTAGTGAGGTGCGAGAATTTGAATACAGAGTTAACAACATTCAAGATGTGGATGTACCAGATATCTATTGTGGCACCATGAATGAAATTCTTCTTCGTATGCGATTTGGAAAATTGTTGTCTGTGGAATCTGCCAGTTCCCCAAGTTCTATTTCCAGTACTCTAGGCGATAATTCCCATTTGAACAGTAAAATAAGCTCACTACTAAAAGAAGACAACAATGAGTGGGAGCAAATGTTAAAGCTTACTTCTGAAGATGAATTCTCCCTTGAGAAAGTGAAGGAGCAGCTTCTACAAAAGCTACTGAAGGAGAAGCTGCATGTATGGCTGCTTCAGAAGGTTGCTGAAGGTGGAAAAGGCCCTAGTGTATTGGATGAGGAAGGCCAAGGTGTCCTACATTTTGCAGCAGCACTTGGTTATGATTGGGCTATATGTCCCACACTGGCTGCAGGTGTAAGTGTCAACTTCCGTGATGTGAACGGGTGGACGGCACTACATTGGGCAGCATCTTGTGGCAGGTAAGGACTTTGGATTTTTTTATTATTTGTTTTTCTTCTCCTACTCTTTATATCTCGTCTTCCTTTCATGGACCATGCAACATATATAAAATATTGATTTTCAGGAAATTTTAGTATTTACATTTTTTGATAATGACATTCAACTTTCAATTAATTCTGAAGAGAACTTTCCATTTTTTGTTATTTTTGGGTGGTTCTGTTCTTGCTCATACTCGATGATACTAGAGAGCGGACAGTGGCTTTTCTCATTTCCCAAGATGCAGCTCCTGGAGCATTGACAGACCCTACTCCCATATTTCCTTCTGGCCAAACACCAGCTGATCTAGCTTCCAGCAAAGGGCACAAAGGGATTGCTGGCTATCTTGCAGAATCTGCCTTGAGCTCTCACCTATCATCACTTAAGTTGAAGAACAGTTCAGGAGGTGATGCTGTACAAACTGTTTCAGAACGAACTGCTACTCCAATCAGTGATGGAGACTTATCACATGGACTGTCACCGTCCCTGAAGGATTCATTAGCTGCTGTCTGTAATGCTACTCAAGCTGCTGCTCGCATTCATCAAGTTTTTAGGGTGCAGTCATTCCAAAGAAAGCAGCTCAAAGAGTATGGTGACAATAAATTCGGAATGTCAGATGAGCGTGCTCTTTCACTTGTTGCTGTCAAGACAAGCAGGCTGGGCCAACATGATGAGCCAGTACATGCTGCTGCTATACGGATACAAAATAAATTCCGTAGTTGGAAGGGCCGAAAAGAATTTTTGACAATTCGTCAGCAAATTGTGAAAATTCAGGTGTGACATGCACTTATACGAAGTTCTGGGTTTTTTGTTTATTTATTTATTTTAAATTTTTTATGCACTTATTCGTCTTGAATATTGTCATACAAATTTTCTCCTCCGTTCAAGGTCTGAGCTTAAATTCTAAGTTCGAACTTTTATGGTGGATAGGCCCACGTGAGAGGACACCAGGTGAGGAAGAATCATAGAAAGATAACCTGGTCCGTTGGAATTTTAGAGAAGGTAATTTTACGGTGGAGACGGAAAGGGAGTGGTTTGCGTGGATTCAAACAGGAAACACTCACTCAAGGCTCTAGCAACCAAGATACATCCTCCAAGGATGATGACTATGATGTCCTGAAAGAAGGCCGAAAGCAAACAGAACAACGGTTGGAAAAGGCCCTTGCTAGGGTGAAGTCCATGGTTCAGTATCCAGAAGCAAGAGATCAATACCGTAGGCTGCTCAATGTTGTCTCGGAGATGCAGGAAACTAAGGTATTTCTACTTTTGCACATTTCAGATGCTACCAAGTGTAATCACCCATCTTTTTCAAATTTAAATTTGTATTTTCCCAGGGAAAGAGAATATGCAATATAGAAAGACTTGTGGAGTCTAGGACTTGGGTCTTAATCTCATGCTAGTATCATGAAAAGCTAATGCTGCAAAAGCTTGATTTATGCTTGTGTGTCGCTATAAATTTTAGCCAGATGTAAGCACTTGTAAAGCTGATTCACCAAAAGCTTGATTTATGCTTGTCTGCTGTGGCCACAGTTGCACCTGTGTTACTTGAACTAGAAATCACAAATTACAATCATACCTCCTCTAGTTTACAATTTTAGTCAGTTTTGGTTCGCATGCACAGTAAGAGAAAGGACAGCAGTACAGATGGCTACATAGGCATTTCACCAAGAAGAAATACTTAAAAATGTCCTGATTTTGTGAAATTATGCATGTGTCCAGGACCGGAAATGGTGACCAGGGGGAATGTGTCACCTTTGTACATAGATATTTAGTTGAACTTAAGAGTAATGTGTTATGAGAAAAATACCCTTGATGCTCATACTGTCAATATGACCATAATCTTAAGCCTAGGAAGCAAGTTTGTGGTCATTATCAGTAATAGCTGTGCAAGTTGAGTTTACAAAATTCTTCCTCACTAGATTCCGAATAATGCTATATGCACCAATTAGTGTACTAACAGATGATGTGGCACAATTTTAGAGGTTTTGGGTATTTGTAATTTGTATAATTGGTGGGGTTAATAATAATGTCATAGCACTAGTTGGTATACTAGTTAGTGCATGTGGCACCACCGCTAGAGACAGCATAGAGTTTCTTTGCATATATGGCAACATTGATTTCTATTTTCAAGCAGGATCGTTTTGCACTGAGATTCTTGTTTCCCTTTTTGATCCATGTTTCAGGCTGTGTGTGGTAAGGTTCTAAACAGTACAGAAGAGACAGCTGATTTTGATGATATGATTGATCTTGAAGCATTTTTGGATGATGATACATACATGCCTACATCATCTTCATGATTGGATTGGACCTCGCTCTCTCTCTTTCTAGCTCTTGTAAATGGTTGGTTTGGCATCTGCCTCTCTATTGACTCTCCTAGAACTTCAATAACAATAGGGTTGTATTGATAATTCATTTTGTAAATGTTGTACACTACACTTTGATCCATTTGACCTCCCCTCTTAATACGTACAGTGTGTGTTAGGAATTGTTGCAGTTACAAGCTGTGGTGCTAATGTGAAGTTTGTGCTCATAGTTTGTTCACTACAGAAGCTAACAATATGTGGGCTCAATTAACTGGACTCGAAAACCTTTTGGTTTTATGAACCCTCACTGTTCTTATTAGGGGAAGAAAAAAGAAAAATACACAAATATGGAATGGTGCAACTCACCATTAGTTTATCTTTTTACACCTGCCATCTCATCACACCACTAAAAAAAATTTGATTCTCATTACTCATTATACTATCAAAATTAACCCTAAACTAAAAACTCTTCAAAACTCTTTCAATTTTGTCTCTTTCATCAATAGTTTTTGATAATACGATGTTAAAGAATTTAAATTACTCTAGTGCTGTGTTACTAGACAAATTAATTTTTTTCAGTTATTTATTGTCGTTTGATTGGATGATTTTACTTTACTTTACTTTAACAAGAAGTTAGTTAGAGTTTATTTGTAAAGTGCCTGTTCGGTGATACATTGCTATACAAATTAGATTACTTCAATGTCATGTAACTGAATTAAAATAAATTTGTCTAGCCACATATGGCTTTACATGCATTGTAGATTGTTTTTATTGTTGTCACATTAAAGGCATCAATTCGTTTCAATGTAATCAATATATCTTTTGGTCGCACAATAATATTTAACATGTCAACTAACAATGATGCTTCCTCCTTAGATAATTTACTAGTGAATGAGTGCTTTTAAGATGTTCAGTAGCCGAATGATTGTACTTGCATTTCTGCAATGAATAAAACTATACTCCTTCTAAGCAAAATGTATATATATATAATGAAACTAGAAATGCAAGGTAATGAGTAACCGAACAAATTAAAAATGTTCGTCGTTGGGTTAGCTGAAATGTATCTTTTATTTAGCAGTGGATTACTGGACATAAATTTGTTGTTTGGCAATGTAAGTTCGGATTATTTTATTTTATTCGATTTTGACGCATCGAACAAAAGTCGAAGAATTCTCTCAAAAAATGAAACAAAAACTTACCAAACAAATAAAAAAATTCACCATTTCACTTTTCTTTTTTTTCTTTTTTTTTTAATTATGGTTTTTCACTATTATTTCTTCATTCATTGCTTTTTTCTATAATCAAAACATTATGATTATCACTCTTTGAAAAGAGATGTAGCAGACAAGAAAAACTGAGATGGAAGAAGAGCTGTAAGGATTGAAGAGCAATGGATGTAAGGAGATAATAAAATACATTTAATTTTAGTCTCTTGTCTTTAAAAGTAATTTCACACATGGATATAATTGAAGAAAAGAAAAAGCATATGAAGGGTGTGTAAAGAAATAAACTAGTGGTGTAAGTAGAATCACTGAAAGGTGTAAAGAGGTAAACTAGTAGTGTGAGTAGAATCACTCTATGAGATTTTTTATTTTTTATTTTTTTTCAATTTTATCCACGTGTAAAATTACTTTTAAGGACAAAAGACTACAATTAAATATATTTCATTATCTTCTTACGTCCATTGTTCTTCAATTTCTATTGCTATTCTTCCCTTAGTTTTTCTTCTCTGCTACATATCTTTTTTCAAAAAGTGAGAATCATAATGTTTTGATCATAGAAGAAAGTAATGGATGAAGAAACGGTGATGAAAAACCATCAAAAAAATAAAATTGTGAGTTTTTTTTATTTGTTTAGTAGGTTTTCGTTTCGTTTTTTGATAGAATTCTTCGACTTTTGTTCGGTGTGTCAAAATCAAACAAAATAAAATAGTTTGGAATCACATTGCCGAACAAAAATATATGTCCAGTAACCCACTGCCAAATAAAAGATAGATTTCCGGTAACCCAAGGCTGAACATTTTTAATTTGTTTAGTTACTCATTATCGTGCATTTTCAGTTTCATTTTTTTAAATTTATTTTGTGTTTTTTGTTTGGAAGGATTATACTTCTATTCATTGTAACAATACAAGTACAATCATCCAGCTACTAAACATCTTGAAGGGCACTCATTTGTTAGTAGATTATCTGAAGAGGAAACATCCTTGTTAATTGACATGTCAAAGAGTATGGTGCGACCAAAAGAGATATTGATTACATTGAAACGAAAGGATGTCTTTAATGCGACAACAATGAAGACAATCTACAACGCATATAAAGTGATAGATGGCTGGACAAATTTATTTTAGTTCAGCAATATGATACTAGAGTGATCTAATTTGTATAACAACGCATCACTGAACAGACACTCTATAAATGGGCTCCGACTAATTTTTTGTTAAAGTAAAGTAAAATCATCCAATTGAACAACAAATGGCTAAAAAAAATTGGTTTGTCTGGTACCACGGCACTAAATTAATTCAAATTCTTTAGCATTGTATTATCAAAAGCTATAGGTGTAAAGAGACAAAATTGAAAATTTTTTGAAGAGTTTTTATGTTTAGGGTTAGTTTTGGTAGAATAAAGGGGTAATGAGAATCACACTTTTTTAGTAATGTAATGAGATGAAGGGTGTAAACAGATAAACTAGTGGTATAAGTAGAACTACTCCAATCTTATATGGAAGGTATAAAGAGATAAACTAGTAGTATAAGTGGAATCACCCGACTCAAAATTGCACCCTCACAGAGTGAGTTGCACCCATTATTGTGTAATTTATTTGGTTCCCCTCTTATTATAGGAGCTTTTTGGCTATATATGTAAACAAAAACAAAAACAAAAACAAAAACAAAAACAAAAAAACTCATATATTGTGAATAACTATTAATTTTTTTTATTTTTATTTGAAGCTATATGAAAAATGTAGTAGCACTTTCTAAATGACTTCAATTCAAGATTTCAAAAAAAAAAAAAAAAGACTTCAAGTTCAGCCGATGATTGAACTATGGGTGAAATCTCATGTTGAACTCTCTTTTCGTTTCTTTTTCTTTTCTTTTCTTTTCTTTCCCACAAGATTTCACTAAGACATGATTTTAATTTGGTTGAAATTGTAGGTGGAGTCTCCGGATTTCATCAAGACAATTGCAGGTTGAACTTTGCAATTTCATTATTAGGTTACCTCCCTTGATGGGAGCATGGGATTGCTACTATTTAAATCCATAACAAGCTCACAGGTTCAAATTTGTCATCCTAATATTTGCGAGAGTCAGAAGATAAGGAATTTTTTAATCTGAAATTGTACCCTCATGTTCCGATTTTAGAAGATATTACTATATTCATACAAGTGTAACAGTGTTGTATGAACATATATTTATATAAGTGCCGTATTTTTGCTCATGAAAAAAGAATTGAGATTCATAATTTTATCAATAATAACATGGCAGTTTATGGGCTAATTTTTTTTTTTTTTGTTATAAAGTTAATCATATAAGATCTAACTCTATTGTCATGTCATTGTTGATAAATTGCGAAATTCAAATTGTAAATCTCTAATGTTTCTCTTTACACAAATGGATATAAAAGTGCAGTATTTTTATAAATGAATAGTTATTTAAAAGATATTATCGAGCCGAAAAACTCATTATGGAATTAATAGCATTAGGAAAAGACATAAAACATCAATCCATGTACTGCTGTTAACAACATTAGATCTTCCTCTGATATAAAAATTTCAGCTTTTTATCTTATTTTATTTTTAAATACAAACCACAATAACAATGACAATCCAGACTCTCAAAATTTTAAAAGGAAACCACAAGCCACCATCAAAGAGTTGCAGAAAACTCGAAGCACCTAAAATATACACCCAGTTTAGTATAGTTTCCATCAAAATGAAGTCTAAGAGATAAAATGAGTAGAGAAGAGCCCTAACCTAACATAATAATAATATGTGATTGCCCTCAGCTCAAACCTACAACCTTAAAAGTAATCAATAAACCAGTGAATTATAACACACTACTAAACCAGTGAATTTGGAAGGAAGGTACAAATCAAGGGGTCAAATATCTGCTGGAGCTATTGAAAATTCGAAAGCTTGATATCAGAAGCAAATCTTAAGGTATAAATAGAAATGTTGTTTAGATAGCCAAAATCCGTATACAATTACAAAATCTTGATATCAAATGTTGTAACACACCTTCCATTCCACAACACCAATGAACAATATGCAGGTATATTTTGGATCTCCTTGGATTCCTATTGCAAGTAAAACATTCTCAACCACTAATTTCTCACCCCACCACCACCATATGCACTACAAATTTTTTTTGGTCACCTTATTGTTGAAAAAAAACCAAGGATAGCGATTAGTGAGCTTCCACCATCCACTGTACAGGGCAACCAACTAAGTGTACATATTTCTTCACATTTCATCTCACCTGACTAGAAACATCAGAACTCCCCACAAGATGCAAGGAGGGGGGGAAAAAGGAAAGGTAAAAACGGCAATAAACATGGAAATCAGAGTAAAAATGAGTTAAAAAACTCGTAATAAAATGATCTTTCTCCTCTATTCAGCTTGTGGGACCAGCAGCAAGTCTTTCATAGAACAGGATGTAGCCATGATCTGTATTACTAGAATACTCCTGTGCTGAACCAAAGAAAGTCTGCACAGCAGACTCATCAATCATCTCCACGTTGTCATCATCAAAGAACAACCAATGATTATGGCTTTTCACAAGGCTGACATAGTGTCCGTGGTTGGGTCCACTCCCAACATGAACAACCACCGCGAACAGGGAATACTCGGCATCTGCATCTTCCACTGTATTGCTCAGCTTCAGCTCAAGAGGGAATACAACACGGTAAGACAACTTCTTGTACCGGCCCAGCTGCTCAATATACTTGAACCGCTTTAGATGGATCACCAGAATGTGAGGTGGTTTTTTTATCTTCATTCTCTTCTGCGCCTCTTGCAAACTACATTATGAAACAAGACACTAAGCTCAGTTATCTGACTTACATCTATTTTTGCAGCCAGCTTATGAAATATATAAACATTCTACAAAGACATGAATGACAAAAAGATGCTCAACAATTTCAATAGTCTTGTTTCTAAAAATGACGTCGTGCATGTAACTCATCTAACATCCAGTGACGGCAAAAAAGCAACCCATTTGAAAGGCTGTAAATGGATGTTTGGATACCTCAAAAGCTTGACACATCTAGGCTATCATGTCATTACCAATGGTTAGCTATGCCCTTGCATAAGAACTAACATGAGAACATCAAGTACACTTTCCCATTAAAAAAGAAGGCAGAAAAAAGACCAAAAGCTAAAAATATACTCCCTCCGTCCCAATCTGTTTGTCCATTATAAAAAATCCAACTTATTAAGGAGACATGCAATCATTACATTTTAATTCAATTTTTTTTTGTTTTTGATAAATGAAATTTTATTACCACAGAATCAAGAAGATGCCAAAAGAATACAAAACCAAACCCCGCAAAACGGGGGGCTCACCAACTATATCATCAACAAAGTCTAACAGAACAAATAAATTTGGATTCACTCTTTCTGACACCCAGCTGTACAAAACACCCAAAAACCAAGCCTCTAAACGTGCAATGGATTGAGCACTATCCTGAAAAATCCGACGATTCCGCTCTAGCCAAACTGACCACATCAAACACAAAGGTGCTATCAACCAAGCCCTCCACCGCCACTTCACAACTGGACCACCCCCCAACAACGCAACACATCCATGACCTGCCTTGGTTGAACACAGACCACACCAAACAGAGAGAAAACAAGCACCCACAAATGAGAAGCAAAGGGGCAATGGAGCAGCAAATGGTCCACTATTTCCGCATCCGCACAACACATGTAACACCAATTAACCAAAATATGATGGTGACAGATCAGATTATCAATAGTCAAGATCTTACCAAAAGCTGCTGTCCACGCAAAGAAAACCACCTTCGATGGAACACCAGAAACCCACACACCGCGCCAAGGGAAAACTCCCCCTCCACCACCATCACACAAGGACAAGTAAAAAGACGAGACTAAAAAAACACCTTTAGTCCCTGGAACTCCCCAAACCAAATCGTCCTCCCCCTCCCACCATTGCCCTTCTATTTAAATTTTAACATGTGTTTATAATAATTTATAGTGGGCAATTTTGGAAATCTAACAAAAATTAGTATATCCCAAAATAGAAAGTGGACAAATATTTTGGGACGGACGAAAATGGAAAGGTGGACCAACAAAATGGGACGGAGAGAGTAACCAATACTAAGGTTATCAACAACAATGAATTGCGACAAATACACCAACAAAGAATTGAGCAAATGCCACCAACCTGCAACACTTATCGCAAAAGAATTTGTCTTCAGCATTTAGAGTCTCTGTGGAACTAAAGTTTTTCAAACAGCTCGTTATGGAACTGTTCTGTTCAATATCAAGGCTCAAGTCAAGAAAGGTTTCGTCCCTCGCTGTTACTGTCTCACAACGCAAGCACCTTGTTTCGTTTGTGAGTATACCCTGAACATCAGCCATCAGAGAAGTTAGATTCTTGAGGAATAATGCAAACAAAAATAATAATAACATAATGCAAAGTAGCAAGCAACCAAGAAAACAGCAGTGGTATTTCGTTTATTAAATGTCCAGCAACTGAACCTTCTAAATTGATCTGCAAGTTCATAAATTGCATTCAACCCCACATGATATATCATGAGCATCATTGCAGAGGTCAAATATATGGAAAAGAGAAGTTACCTGAAAATTTTTGTGCACCCAAGTGACAAGAGGCTCTTTTTGAGCACCATTGGCATGAATAGTAGTTGGGCCATTTGCAACCATTTCAGATGGTGATGAAGTTTCTGGATCACTCTTTGCAGCATGGGACTCTTTCTCCAATATGTCAACAAGCTCATTCAGCAAATAGTTTAAAAATTCATGGGCATCCTACACAGAAAGAGGAAGATGGTCTGCTTCTCATATCACATGAGCAGACAAAATGGTACAAACATAGCTATATGCCAAGCTGAAAAGCTGATAAATCATGCAACCTCAGTTGCCTAAAGCCTGAAATGCCCCACCCACCCAAACTAAAATAAACAAATAAATAAAATTATAAAAAAAAAACAAATAAAAAACACTTCTTTCCAATTCTATAAAAATAAAGGGAAATCTGGCAGTGCACACTACTGGACAACCATCAATCAAGATGAAAATTTTACATGGGCAATGCAATTGTTCTGTAATTGATTTAGAAGATTTATTTTCTTCAAAAGCTTCTTTCCATGTTCATATAATGAAGTCAAACATTTTACCAGTTCAAATTTTATTTTTGTTAAATTTCCTCAATTTATGTATTATAAAAAGAAGGTAAACTTTATCATGTTTATTTCAATATATTTGAAGGAACTCAGCTTTCCCATTTAAATCAATTTCCCTGTCAAATATGAAGAAGAAATATTTATTAAATCTAGAAATCAAGGATTATAAGGTTTGGTGAGATAAAAATCATAGCAATAAGAAGGAAGTAAAAGAACAAGGAGAAGGGGAGACATGGACGGGCATCAATCTACAAGGTTGGAGGCCTTGTAATTCATTGAAATTAAATACTTTGTCTATTCCCTTCTCTTTTTGAAGTCATTACTGAGCTCAACATAGCATTAAGTCAAAAAGCCTGAGCATGAATCCCATTCAACAATAGGTTAGTAAATATTCTAATAGTTTGATTCAGCATGTGTGAAACAAATACGAAGTACAAAAGTTGGGATTCTATGCATGATGACAGCCGGACAAACAAAGTTGTCTAATTTGGAGAGGAAAAACATCCATACATTGAGTCCAACCAAGAAATATTGACTCATCCTGGAAAAACTTCCCAAGTCCTAGCACTGGAGATACCAATGAAGCCCTGCCAATTTTGATGAGCCCACATTAGCAGGTTCCCATTGCCTATATATTGTAGATGATGGTGTCTAGGATGGCCAGGACAAGGTGATATGGGAAGATGGTAAGCACTCAGATGGCAAAGGACAACCAGAGGCGGTGGGCCAGGGGCAACACTAAGAGAGAGAGGATGGCAGTAGCGAGAGAGCATCGAGCTTTTGTTGACCGGAGAGAGGGATGAACAATTGTGCTCCATTGATGCATGGAGAGGATCCCTTTTATGGGGAAGTTGGGCCGTTGAAGTCAACTTAAAGGGGACAGATAACCTGATCCCCTTAGCCCTGTAATTGGTATCTCTTGTCTTGGGATCTCTCAATCTGGGGATCTCTTAACATGAGATCCCCTTACTAGGGATCTCCAGACATGAAAATCTCTGTCACCCTATGCTTTCTTTGGCTGACAACGCATGAAGATTTCTTACCTTAACATGCCATGGTATCAAGGGTATCAAATGCCTCTTGGTCAACACCTCTCTTTCCCTTTAAGGCTGGTCAAAGGGGACCACTCCAACAGGGTGAGTCAAGCACGCTTGACAATCCATTGAATCTAGCCTCCAAGTCACAATCCTCCAATGATCTCGTGTGGAGATTCTAGGTCATACTCCCAACCAAGGTAACTTGTTCTGAGAGTTTAAGTGTTAGGTGAATATATGATCGCCAGGTGTGATCGTTTATATTTGTCAACAATCCTGGAGAAGTCATGTAGATAACAATGTTGGAGATCGCTTACTTGGGAAGATCTTGGTTGAGTTGAGTGAAGTAAGGCAATCTCTTCCATCCTTGGGCATTTTGGACATCAAGAAAGAGATGTGGGTGCATTTGGAGATATGTTATTAACCCAAGTGCAACCTCCAAAGCTGACACAACACCATATCACTAGGAGAGGTCGATGTGGAGATGACGTGGCCATCCACGTAGGGGAAGTGAATATCTATACCCACAGATATTATCACCCTACTGAAGTTACATTATTATCCTCCAAACCTCCAAAGCCATGTGATGTGGAACATGCACACATGGAGATTTGTCTTCAAGATTTATTATTTATTCAGTTCTTTTTATTTATTTTAATTATGATTTAATTAGGTGTTTTATTTTAGTAAGGAGTTTTATTAATATTAGCTTTCTTATTCTATTAGGATTTAGTTTCCTATTTTGGTTAGGTTTTCTAGCCTATAAATATTAGATATTTGCATTGTAATCATTAGCTTTTGAATTAATGAGATATTGAGTTTTTGGATGTGGGGCCTATTGTGCTAGGGCTGTGGCCCTCTTCTTGTTTCCCCTCTTTTCTTCTCTCTTCTCTTTTCTTAAGGTATTCTGCATCAATTAGTATCAGAGCCAACTTCAATCTATTGTTTTGTTCAAACAAGCTGTTGCCTTCTTGATTGAACCACATTGGTTCTAACCACCAACACCCTGTATCTACACATTGCTTCTTTGCCATCACTGCCTTCCATCTAACATCCACTATTGCTGAAATTTTATCAGCCATTCCCTCTCCAATTGATCGATTGTCACTGTCTTCAACATTGTCCTCCATCGTGAGTAGGAAGACTGCTACTGTTGACATTGACAAATACTTTGTCGAAGTTGTCTATTATTGTCTCACAATCACGATCAACCTATTGCTATTGTTTTGGCCACTGTGATTGAAGTCAGATCCTCTCTGGAATATATTTTTCGTCGATTTCGACTTTGCTGCGCTTATTTACAGTTGGTGCAATCGCATTCTCACAGTATCGCATCAACAAACCAAAAACCTCTCATTGCATGACTAATCTACATTGCAAAGTGCCTTGCCTGTCTGTAATCAGTTGTTGCCGAAGCTCTTTAGCCAGATCTGCTGAGTATTTGCCATCAAAGTTGCGCTGCAGGAACCTTCATCACAGCTCTGCTAGTCGTCTATGTTTGTGGAAGATGACACTGCAGTGGAGGGTTTACAAAACTTTTGACCACTGAAAAAAAAACAAAAGAAGCTAGACCCAAGTCCTATATTCAACCCATTCTTCAAGCCCATTGAACACAACCAGATCAGAAATTAGGTTATATTAAACCTGACCTAACCCATTATATACCACATGTCCAGCCTCGACCCAGCCCCAAACATTGGCCCAACTCTATATCGAAGCCAACCCAAGCTCAGCCTTTCACAGCAAGCTTAATCAAATAAACCCATAGCCCACCAAATCAGGCCCAAGATTCTGACTAACCAAACCAGTCCATTATACCTTTAAAACCCTTATCCTGGTGTACGACGACTTTAGCCCACACCAACCAACTCTTGTCCAGCAACTCCGCACTACCATCCAAATTTCAGTCATAAATAAATAAATAAAAATCATATTTCATATTTACTCCTTTCATCTTTATCACATCATGATGACCAACTCAAATGTTGTATTCAAAGTTTGATATATTTTCTCAAAGCCAACAAGAACTAAGCTGAGGCTATAAGCAATGGGCCATTATGATGACCAAACAACAAAGCAGATGCATCAAATGCAAGCCATTTGGAATAAATTGGTGGTCTATTTTTTAGGAGGAAATTCAGAAATTTCGTAAAGTGCTTGCAAAGATCCTGTGAAAATTGTTGCTCACCCTGTTCCCATGCCCGAGAAAAGTGAAATTATTTTCGAAGAAAGTTCAAAAGAGGTCAATATCTCAGAAATCGTCATTGCAATGCAAGAACATTTCATGTAGGAAGCAGTTCTACCAAAAGAAAAGCTTGTACAGGCAGATGCACCAAAATTGCCAGATCTTTATTGATACGTCACCAATCGCTTATTTCATCATAAGAGAGAAGATTGATTTTATTGGTGTTGACAAATTTCTTCACGCGGTCAATCCAAATTTAGTGGATTTCATCAACACTATCAAAACCAAGATCAGTTGGCAAGAGAAGAAAATAAAGCGATTTGCACATTTGAAGTATTTGAGGCTCTAGCGTGGACAAGTGCAATACTTAAAGGAGAACTCAAATGATGCAAAATGTGCACGCATGGAGATTTGTCTTTAGTATTTATTATTTTATTTGTATTTATTTTAATTATAATTTAATTAGGATTTTTATTAATATTACCTTTCCTATTCTATTAAGATTTAGTTTCCTATTTCGGTCAAGGTTGTTAAGATCACAATCCGGATCGTAGGATCGTACGATCTTACGATCCAATATATACCATTCAATCCGACTCGTATTCTGGATTGAGCTGATGACAGGATAATGGTAGGATCGTTGGGATTGACGGGATCGTATCAGGATCGCGATTCCATGCGATCCTGATTAATAGGTTTTTTTTTTTTGACAACTTCAAGTCAAACAAAAAATTGGGATAAAAGAAGCTGCGATTAGGGCAAGAGAAATAGGGGAAAGAGAAATTGGACATCAAAGCTTTAGATTTTGTGTAACTAGGTATGCATCTTCTTCAAGTCTTCCTTCTCTATTTTTTTTTTTTTGCTTTTTCTGTCTTCTTCATCGCTGCTGGTCTTCTTCTTCGCTGCTCTTCCTTTTCTTTTTGTTCACTGCTCTTCTTCAAATCTTCCTTGTATGTGTTCGATTCTTCGAATCTTCCTCGCATGTAGTTCGAATCACCATTTTTTCTTCTCTTGACTTTTTTCTTCCTCCTCTCATCTCTGTAGTTGGACTGTCTATTTCTGAATATTTTATATATATATATATATATATTTGCATGAATGAATGTGTTGTCCTAATCAAAGCGAAAGACTTAAAACCAGAACTTGAGTTTAAAATATTAAAAATAAAAATAAAAATAAAATATTTAAAATAAAAAAAAAAATTCTTACACATTTTTAAATATTAAAAAAATAATTTCAAAAAATTTCAAAATTCATAACCAAACAAATTTTCTTTTTTTAAAACTCAACTCACAACTCCACACTTAAATCACAACTCTACACTCAAATCATGATTTTAAAACTAAACTAAAGGGAGTCTTTTTTTTTTCTTCTTTTTTCTTGGTTCATCTTTGGTTCTTTTTCCTTAAACTTTGCTGAAAAAATTTCTTTTAATTTCCACAATTTGAAGCACACAGCTAGTATAGTAGTATCACAACACAATGTCAACCTCTGGTTCAGGAAAAGGGAGGCAGAGGAAAAATGATGCTAGAGAAAAAAATTCTTTTATTATGTTTTTGACTTTGTTTTTTGAGAAAAAATACTTGAATGCTACTTGAATTGCTATAATTTTTTATTTTGGGGGGGTCATTCTATATACATTTTGATAGTATTACTTAGTCATAAAAAAATTATTGCGTTTTTTTATCATTTTGGTAGGATCCTACGATCCGATTCGATAGACCCCCAAAACGATCCTATATAGGATCCCGATCTTAATAACCTTGATTTTGGTTAGATTTTCTAGCCTATAAATATTAGGTATTTACATAATAATCATTAGTTTTCGAATTAATGAAATATTGAGTTTTAGACTGTGGCCTAGGGGCGGAGTCATAACAATGACAATGGTGTCACTTGACCCCACTAAGTTGAGAAATGCTTTTGAATTATATGTATATTTCGTCTAAAACTTTTGGAGAGTTTACAAGATTATCCCAGTAGAATAAGGAAACATAAAAATTAAAACAAGGAAAAAATAAAAATAAAAACTTTATAAGCTTCACAAATTGACACCAATGGAATGGGAATATATATATATATATATATAAGTATTGTTTGGGTCACTGCAATGAAACTAGAATGGTTATTTCTTAACCTCCCTTAAAATAATCGTTGGTTATAATGGTGAATGATTACACTGTTTGCAATGCATTTTCATCATTTCTTTTAGTAAACAAAGGGTGTCAATGAACATTCTAATCAAATGATTATTTCATTCTATTTTTATTCTAATGAATCAAACACTGAAACTGACACATCAAGATTATAGCAACCAGCATACAATGTTCTCTCTTTCTCTCAATTTTCATTCCTTTATGCCAACTCTTCTTGTCACCATCTTTAAAATAAAAAATAAGAAAAACTTTTCAGTGGTTGATGTCTAAAAGATTTGCAAATTAACTTGATTCAAGCATTTCGAGAAGTTTTGTTTAGCAAAAAGTGTAACTCTTGCTTGATTTTTGTTAAAACAATAATATTAATGACTCGAGTTTTTTTTTTTTTTGCATATAATTTGGCGTGTTTAAATTATTTTTGTTGATGCGATTGGCAATATATATAATTAATGTATCACGTGAAAGTTAATTCTTGACAAATTGTGTGAAGTTAATTTTTTTTACATAATGACATTGATGATGACTCGTTGAATGACCACCGTACAGGAAATTTCTGGGTACACCACTGTTGTAGCCTATTGTGTAGGGCAACGGCCCTCTTCTTCTTTTCCCTCTTTTCTTCTCTCTTCTCTTTTCTTAAGGCATTCTTCATCACCATGTACCTAACAATGCTTTGCTTATAGACAAAGTCAGACAAAATTCTCATGGAATACATCTCCCATGTCTGGCTCTCAAAGCAAGAGATAGTTTCCATCTAGTAAAAACTAAAAGGTTTTGTTACCAATATGATGAAACTAATCTAATAAGGCTATTGTAAGTTGCAATTTGTGCTACACAGACTCTTCTACTACCCTTTAAGTATGTGGGTGTCGGATATATGTTTGACACCTGTGGGTACTTGTATCAAGCCCAATACATGGCAAGCCCTACAGGTGTCACATCACCAAAACCCCACCCACGTGGCAGACCAATAAGGCACCATGCGGGCATGTCGTATGTTTGATACATGGCGAGCCCGACGGGCGCCATGTGCCAAGGCACTATGTAAAACCAAGACTATATGCTTAGCCTAAGCGGGAGCATACATATAATATCCAAATATGAACAGCCCTGCAACAGGCAACACCATGGCCCCACAGGGCCCATGGTCCTTCATACCTCGCTCCAAGACCAAAACAACAATACAATCAGCCCCCGGTTCACTTGGACTTGGATTGATAAACACTAGCTCTTATAAATATTGAGATAGGCCAGCGGCCCATTCTCCTATTTGGTCGCTTAGAAGCGAGCCCCTCTCCTAAACATTGATATGCCCGCGGCCCATTCTCCTGCTTGGTCGCTTGGAAGCGAGCCCTGGCTCTCCTAAACATTAAGGTGGGCCCTAGCCCATTCACCTACTTGGATGCCTGGGTTGGGAGCAAGACCCAATCACTACTGCTCGGGATCATCAAAGGATACTGGACTAGCGGCTAAGGTCATGGAATCGTCGAGATGGTTGTCTTCTTGCTAAGACGACTCCATCTCGACCAGGCTTGGAGAAGAGGCAACAATGACTTTACATTCATGTCATCCGATGCATATACGAAACGTTACTTTCCGCCTTCCATGAAACATTGCTCTCCGCCTGTCATCAAGCCACAAACGGCAGAAGGGCTTATATCACTTCTGGCAGAGTTGAGGAGAACGAGCCACCTATCCAACAGTTTGCTTGGGCTCCAATATTCCTGTGGCCTATATAACGTATCGTATATGCAGCGAGACACAACAACAATACAACCAAGTCTCATGTGTTAAACACCCTCTCTCATACTCTACATAAGTGTTCAAGGTCTATCACTGCCAACCTCTCCCTCTCCAAGCTTGCCTTGACCTCCTCCTCTCCACCTCCAGTGATCTCAAGCCATTGAAGTGCCCGCCATCTTCCCGGACTACCTTTAACCACACCTCTCACCAACATTATACTCTGCTGGGGAAGAGTGGTGCTCACTTCACATGGCACCCAAAAAGAACACTGGAACTGGAGCAGCGACATCCCAAGGTGGCGGTAGGGAGACCCTGGCGGAGACCTCGGAACACAACTCCGGCGGCTCTCCAGAAGAACAATCCTCTCAACCGGCCATAGCGGATTAGTTACGTGTATTAACTGAGAGCGTCACCTCTCTTCAATAGAACCAGCAACTCTTAATAGATGCCCTACTAGCCTTACAAAGGGCACTTACACTTCCATCATCATCTAACCCCCTTCCATCATCACAAAATGGCACTCTGCCATTAGCCTAGAACGGCTCAAAAGCCAACCCAAGTGGGAGGACAAACAGTCGCCCGGCTCCCTCCATTAGCTCTAGGGCTGAGCAAGGAATCCGTGATATCCGTAATCCGATCTAGTCTAGTCCAATCCGATAGGTTTAGATTGATTTTTTGAATCCGTGGTTCGGTTCCGGATTGAAGAATTAAAAATCCGTAGTCCATGGATTGGTTCCGGATTGGAACCGATCCGGGCCGTATACAAATAATCTATATTTTTATTATACATCCTCTTCCATAATATCTTCTCTTATTCTATATAAAACCTAAACTCAAACCTAAACCCGTATAATATCTTCTTTATTACTTTTATTTGTTAGTTTTTTGTTTTATTTGTAATGGTTTTAATACTATGGTGAAACTAGTTTTCTTATGGTTGTTTAAATTCTAGAACAGTATGCCGCTATTATAGAAAAATATGTTGCTATTGTAGAACTAATGTAGCGCTATATTTATGTTTTTATGAAATTAAAGTGTTATATATATTTTTGTTATTTAATTATGTGAATCCGTGGTCCTAAACCGATCCAATCCGTGTTTAAATTGATTGGTTCGGATTGGTTCCATGATTTAAACGGATTGAATTGGTTCCAATTTTTCAAGAACCGTAGATAACGGATTAGTTCTGGTTTTACCTCAATCCGGTCCAATCCGGACCATGCTCACCTTTAGCTCCCAACCAAATACCTCCACCACAAGTTGGATCCATTAGTAGAGCTCCCACCGCAGTGGCTTCGACTGGCTCTCCAGCTCTTCCGCCGGATTAACCCCCTTCCCAGCCATTAATACTGGATGTAGTAAAAGAGCACATATACAGCCTACTCCAGACGAACAAAGGTCACATCCCTGCCTCTCCAGAATTGGACCTTTGTCCCCCTTACCTTGTCCATATTGCAAGTCTTCCATATCTGGTAGGACATACAGTACCCAAGTTTGTCTGTTTCGACGGATGAAAAGGGAATGCCACGGAGCATGTTTCACGCTTTCTTGACGCTCTTGGAGCTCACTAAGAGGACCGAAACCTTCACATAAGAGAATTCTCCAAATCCCTCACAGATCGAGCATTCTCGTGGTACGCCAACCTCACTGCTGGCTCTATCTCTTCATGGGAGGACTTGGTAAAAAAGTTTTATGTCAAGTTCTTCTACGTTAAAGAAAGGTTAACCACCTTTCATCTTATGAGGGAAACACAACGACTTGGGGAGGACATCCTCGTTTACGTCTGCCGCTTCAGGGAAAAAACAGTAGACATTCAAGACCCGATAGAAGAACACCAACTGGTGTCATTGTGCATCGAAGGGATGCTCACGACTTATAAACTCCAGTTGGTCAACCACCATTTCCCTGACTTTTCCGCTTTATATGCTGCGGCCCGAAACATAAGTGAAACAGTAAGATCAGGGGCACGAATGACAGCATCACAACCCCACTCATGGCGGCCAACGGCACCTCAACCTTCCTCATTGAGGCCTAACCGACGCAACCACGCTGTATATGAAGCCAAAGGCTCCTCTAGAGGAAGAGGAGACTCGCAGCCAAAAAAGAGAAAGTTTGATCAGATTCCCCCGCCGTTACCTATCTCAGTGGACGAGGCACAAGCACTCCTCAACGCCTGGGTAGAAGATGGAAAGGTTCACCTCCCCAAGCCAAGGCGACCTATCACCAAAAAGGATCAAGCACGGGCAGACTATTGCATATACCACCGTTCCATCAAACATCCTACTACGGAATATGTTGGGCACTCAGATCCCTAGTTCGAAAAATGATGTCTGACGACGCTTTGGAGCTACCCTGCCAAACAGAAGATGTCTTGAAAGATCCTCTCCCACGCCACAAGGATAACGGCAAGACGGTCATGATGCTTTCGCATTATGATGAGATGGAAGAGCTAATGGTATGTGAGCTCTCTGAACTCGCAGCTCCCACTTGTCCGGACTTTGAGACCAGGCATGTGATAGCGCTTAAGAAATCAACAAAGTTCAAATGGTTCTTCAACTAATTCGGCCTGTCTGAAGCAACACGCTTTGAAGCCACCAAAGGCCTTTTTAAGACTTGCGGAGCAAAATGGTGAAGCATGCATGAGTGTAAGCGGATCAGTAAGGAAAGTATTTCGGGATAACTCCTTGGCGATAACCTTTACCGAGGCAGACAAACAAGTACTGTTCCCACATAACCGTCCCCCCTACGTCCCAATATTCATCAATGGGGTGGAGTTTTAAAGGGGATTCATGGATGGAGGGGCTTCACTTAATGTAATGCCTTATTCTACTTTCCAGGCAGCTGGGATCCCACAAAAGCACTTAGTCAGACAACCCATCTCCATCACCGGTTTTGGAAGCCAAAAAATCAAAACCATAGGTCATGTCCAATTAGACTTAGCAGTGGGACCAATCCGCTCTACCACTAAGTCCCATGTTATAAAAGCAGAGACGACCTATCAGGCTCTCCTAAGGAGAACTTGGCTTCACAGATATGCTGCGATCCCCTCCACCTACCATCAATGTGTCAAAGCAATCTACAACAATGAGGTAATAGCCATAGCTGGCTCTCAAAAACCCTTTTGAGTAGATGAAGCTCACATGGCAGATGCAGTGTTTTTCAATCATGTCAATGAAGATGAACCTCCCCTGCCACTTCAAGGAACTCCCATACCCAACTGGGATGACCTCTCTCAAGAAGATTCATCACCACCTCACAGAAAGACATTCACCAAATCAGAGCCCTCAAGAAAGCTCCCTAAAGTCACCAGGTTTCAAACAAAAGATGGCAGAATGGTACACCGTTTATGACGGTACGTGGGGTTGGCAAATGTTACCAATGCCGACCCCCAGCTAGACGAAGTAGCAATTGCCCATCGTGAACCAAGTGGAGAAGATCACTGTTGCTACACCTTATCTGTACTGGCCCAACGACCGCCAATGGCAAAGAATAAAAAAAACAGAGACAAGAAGGGTAGAAGGAGAAAAAAAGTTGTGGCTTTCCAACAACAGGTAAACACTTTGACAAATTCAATTGTCCTGTAATAACTCATTTGGATGGAGCCCTCGCCAAGGCAGCCATTTCATCTCCTAACCAAGTCCCCGCCAACTCGGTTGCAATCCTAAAGCAAGATGGATTGCAAGAAGTCCGACCTGCTCCGAGAGTGTTTACAAGACGGCCCTCAGCCCCAAAAGCAAGAACTGGAAGAAATCAACATTGCCCCTGAAGGAGAACCCAGGCATCCTATCTTCATTTGCAAAGATCTGCCAGCAGAACAAAGGGGGCCCCTCATCGAGTTGATCAAGAAGTATTCGGACGTTTTCGCATGGACATATGAAGAAACGCCAGGACTAGACAAAAATGTTACCATGCACCGTTTGAACGTCATTCCCCTGGCTCGCCCAGTCAAGCAAGGTGTAAGATTTTATAAGCCCGAGGAGGAGCTTAACATCAAGGACGAAGTGGAGAAGTTGCTTGGAGCAGGATTTATCAAACCCATCCAACATCCCACCTGGCTTTCTAGCATCATCCTAGTTATCAAAAAGAACGGTCAAATTCTAGAATGCCTCGATTTCAGAGACCTAAACAAATCTTGCCCCAAAGATGAGTTCCCACTCCCAAACATAGACACCTTGATTGATTCAGCGGTGGGGCACCATATGTTCTCATTCATGGATGGCTTCAACGGCTATAACTAGATCAAGATGGCTCCAGAGGATGCCCCTAAGACAGCATTTCGCACTCCCATAGGTAACTTTTCTATACTTTAATGCCTTTTGGATTAAAAAATGTGGGAGCAACATACCAGAAAGTTATAACAGCCATCTTTCACGATATGTTGCACAAATCCTTGGAATGTTACATTGATGATTTGGTAGTAAAATCCAAAGAGGAGACTAGTCTCCTTAGAGACCTCCAAAGAGTCTTTGAATGCTATAAGAAATACAGACTCCGAATGAACCCGCTTAAATGCGCATTCAGAGTCATTGCTGGCAAGTTCCTTGGCTGCATCGTTCATCGCCATGGGATAGACCTCGACCCAGCAAAGGTCGCCGCCATCAAAAATATGCCACGACCAACGAATCTAGATGAGTTGAGAACCTTCCTGGTCGGGCATCTTACTTGAGACGGTTTATCCCAGCTATGCCCCATCATTCACACTATCCTGGAGAATCAATTCATTACTAAAGAAGGATGTCAGTTCATTTGGAATGAGGAACACCAACAAGCATTCGAAGGAGTGAAGACAGCTTTAACTTCTCTCTCTCCATGACTCCTCCTCAGCCGGCGAGGCCCTTACTCCTCTACATCACTTCCACGCTCGAAATCAGTCGGAGCTCTGCTCGCCCAGGAAATTGATGGACTTGAACGATCCGTGTACTACATAAGCAGAGTCATCTAAGGGGCTGAGATCCAATATTCCCCCATTGAGCAGCACTGCCTCGCCCTAGTCTTTGCCGCTAAAAAGCTCCGCCATTACCTTCTTTCTTACCCCATCCATCTCATGACAAGGAGTGATCCCATCCAATTTCTCCTCACTAGACCAGCGTTCTTCGGCCCGCTGGCTCCTATCATTAGCAGAATATGACATCACTTGCAAAGCTCCCAAGGCCATCAAGAGTCAAGCGCTCGCCGACCTCTTGGCTCACTTGCCCAGTGGAGAACATGAGCCGCCCTCGGATGAATTGCCAGGAGATGACTTCCAAGCGGCTGAAGTAAACACCGAAGGGGAATGGAGTTTGAGCTTCGATGATCGTCCACCTCTAAAGGGGGAGGAGCTGGAATATTCCTTATTTTCCCAAATCAAACTGAAGTCAATTTGTCATATAAACTAGATTTTAAATGCTCTAACAACGAGGCAAAATACGAAGCCCTGATATTAGGGCTTATGGCAGCACTCCACCTAGGAGTAAGTCTCCTATGTATCAAAGGCGACTCTAATCTAGTAGTCAAGCAAATCAATGAAGACTATGCTATCAAAGAGCCCCCTTTGGCCTCATACAGAACCATTGTCCAAAGGTTGACAGACAAATTTGACACGATAAGGATAGAACACGCTCCTCGCTCCAACAATCGACACCTGGACGCCCTTGCTACCTTGGCTTCTAAGGTAGAATTTGTGGAAGAATCAACTAAGATAGAAGTTCTAAAGCACTCCGTGCCGTGCTCGGTAACAACTATCTTTCCCGAAAAAGAACCCGCCGATTGGAGAGCCCCAATCATCGACGAGCTCCGCGCCCCCTCAGGTAAACTACCTTTGTGCGAAATCAAACACTTCACGATTTACCAAGGAGTCCTCTACTACAGAGGGCCTGGGGGTCTGCTAGCACGATACATCAACCTTACCGAAGCCAAGTCTAAGCTAGAAGGGGTTCACAACCGTTCTTGCGGAACAGGAGACGTAAGCCTCTACAGGAGGCTACAACGACAAGGATATTATTAGCCCACCATGGCCAAGGAAGCAAACGACCTTTAAGGAAAGTGCACCAAATGCCAAGAATTCCCTTCAAAAGCTAAATACAATTTCACAGAAATCACCTTCGACTGGCATCAGGTGTATATAGATTACCTCAAAGCATCATTGCCGCCAGACCGCTCTGTAGCCGCAATAATCAAGAAGCGAGCTCCAAAATTCTTTTTGCAGGAAGGGAAACTTTTTAGGCATGACTTTGATGGGAAGCCTTTACGTTGCTTATCAGGAGCAGAAATCCATGAAGTTTTAGAACTTGCTCACGGGTCGGAGCACCAAGGTGGAGCCAAGCTATTCTAACATCTTTTGCATATAGGTTATTATTGGCCTACCATGGAAGCAAACGCCAAAATGTATGCCAAACGCTGCAAATCTTGTCAACACCATGGAAACCTTATTCACTCACTAGCCACCGATTTGCACAGTTCAAGCTCACATGGCCTTTCCACATGTGGCCTATGGATTTTATTGGCCCCATCTCTCCACCGTCAAAGGGACACATATGGATTGTAACGGCCACTTACACTAAGTGGGTAGAAGCCATCCTCTTGAAAAAGGCAACAGGAGCAGCTGTCTCCAATTTCATTCGAGAATTCATTATATGTCATTTTGGTATACCCAGAGTAATCCTGTCAGATAATGGGACCCCCTTTGTCAACTGCCAAGTCAGGCAACTCTTGGTCTCCTACGACATCACACACCATAAATCAACACCTTACTATCCCCAGGAGAATGGACAAGCTGAAGCAACCAACAAAACACTCCTTAGAATCCTTTCAAGGACTCTCAAGGATTATCAAAGGGACTGGGCACATGTGCTCCCAATGGCACTCTGGGCATACAGAACAACCAAAAGAAGGCCAACTCAAATGACCCCCTTTTTGTTGGTATATGGCACAGAAGCAATCCTCCCAGTGGAAATTGCCATACCCTCAGCTCGCATGGCCCTCCGAAGTGGAACTAGCCCGTACTCCAGACCGTCAGAGCTGGAAATCCTTGATGAAAGAAGGGACAAAGCCCAGACTAATCTTAGAGTTTACCAGAGCCGTATAGCTAGAGCTTATGATACTCTGGTACGCCTAAGACAGTTCCAAGAAGGTGATTTAGTGTTACAGGCTGCACCTCACGTCATGAGGGGAACATCAACCCACAAGTTCACACCCAAGTGGCAGGGTCCTTATGTAGTAAGGGAAGTCAATGAAAATGGCTATTACAGAATTTCTGAGCCTGACTCTCAAACCCTCCTGAGCCCCCATCAATGCGAAATGGTTAAAGACTTACTATCCTAAAAAATTACTTATTGCTATATGATGTACTACACCAAGATGTATTGTGCCCATTCGGGCTTCTTCAATGCATATCGTCCTTTTCCACACTTATTCTAACTATAATCACAAATAATAAAAGCAAACGCTCTAACTATAAAGTCGGCTCCATTAAGTAGGTGAAGATTTTCAATTACAAAAAAGAAAGGGAGGCCCAAATCTCCAACATACAAAAAAGTTTTAGACTATCATATAAAGCTATCATATGCTACAAAGCTATGATCCAACTAAATCAAATCAAGACTCTGGAAGCTTGATCTTCTCCCTCTTTGGTCTTCTTCTTCACCCGCCAATCTTGCTTCAAGAATCGCTTTCTTTTCCCTCAAGCTGGAAGTCGCCAATTCTGCTTCATTCAAAGTTTCTGTGCTCGCTCAAAAGATAGCTTACGTTCGTCCTCCACTCGCACAGCAGCAACCAAAGCCTTATCTACCTCGCCTAGCTCAACCTTAGTCATCCTCCTCTTGACCCGGGATTCAAGAAGAGATAACCAATCATCCAACCAGCCAACCCACCTCCAACCTGTTAATCCAGCCATCTCGAAATTCGCCCAAAACATCACGTTGGGCCAACACCCCATCAAGAGAAGCTGTCTCCGGGGACAACTTGTAAAGCTCCTTAAGGAATTCTCCAAAATTGTCCAAAAAATAAGTCCGAAGATAAGAGCTACTCAAGTGCATGAAAGTGGTGGGTTTATAATGAACAACAAAGAGTAGTCGAGGAATTAACTCTACTTTTACCCCGGCAAACAATACAGCTGGATCCAGTAGCTTTTCCTTCCCATCGACCCCTTTAAGAATCACACTGCCATGGGGAAAATGAATAGGAGAAAAATCTCCATCAGTAGCATGAATGAGGGAATAATCTCCATCAATAGCTGGCAATGATGGCTTTTGAAGGCTACCCTCAATATCACCGGCACCCTTCTGAATAAAGTCAAACAACTCACGTATGAGCACACCACCCAAGTCCGAACCAGCTGAAACAATAGATGAGTTGACTCCAACTTTAGAGCTTGAAGGAATGGTGGGCACATTACTCTCTAGGCTCGCAGAGGTCGTAGAAGCATGTAAAGAAATGGGTGCAGAAGAGCCAACGCTACATGACAAGCGAGCAATAGGGACACCACCTCCAATCTTGGCCCGCAGAGGAACCAATGCATCCCTAGAATTCGGTGTATCCAACAAAGAAGGCCTGGCACTAACCATGTCACATCCAATATCGTCTTCAACATCATCCCTTTCCCCCATAATTTCAAGACTCTAGTCTGAACCCTCTTCATCATCCTCTAAATTTTCTACATCATCCTCAGTACTCCCCGATAGTCTATAAGCATAAAGTCTTGCCTTGCTTTTACCCATCTCAGAAGTAGGAACTGTCGAAGGAAAAGCACTAATTTCCGGAAGGCACTCTGTCCTCAAATCCATAGTTGTTTCACCAACAACATCAAGCCCTTCGAGGGGATCTAGAGGGACTGGGAGGCCACCATCATGAGACCCACCTCCACCTATGGGCAAGGCCTTACGCTGCACCAATTTTATCCAACACACGCCAGCTGACCCCCGCAAACAATACAAGTATTTTAATACAAAAGTATTGGAAAAGCCACAAACACACAAATAATTTCAAAATACGAAATGTGAGTTTACCTATGATGAATCAATGGTCTCAGTCGAGCGACCCCTCGCTTGGCGAGCAACCCTGGTTCTAGTAGGCGGATCTATACCTCCGACCTTCGGAGGTACTCTCCCAGGCACTGGAACAAGAACAAAAACAGGGGGCGGCCTTTTACGCTTGGCACAAAAAGGACGGTCAGGAGAAACTATCTGGGCTTGCTCCAAAGCAATAGCCACCTCAAATAGGCAAGCTAGTGGGCTGAGTTCCCCCCTATCTGCAGCTAACAAGCCCCACTCTCCGCGAGCCATACATAACTCAGGGTTGTCAGACGGGATGAGCTCTACATGGACGGGCGCAAGATCGCTACTTAAGAAATCCCGAAATGATACAAGATTGCATCTCCAATACTTCCTCCAACTAGGGGTGGTTCCGTCAATTCTATCCTTACTTGCTAGCACAACTCGACCCCGACGCCGTAATTCTTCTGAAAGAAAAGAGTACACATACAATTGCATACAATCGGCCGCAGAAGGCACAGGGGAAGGAAGATGTTAAGGAACCCCTTGGTCCAAACCAAACTGTCGAGCAACCCTTAGAGGATTATAGGCTACCACACCGTATATGCCATCCACAAAATAAGGTAAATACCCAGAAATGGTGCTAAGAACCATTACTGAATCCTCATCCCCCAAATAAGATACACCAGATTCAAGAATAAGCTCGCAATCATCTGAGCGGTAGGCAATGGTAGAAGATACTCCACAAACTGGCATGACATGAGGACGAGCAACAAACTTGTCCTCAAAATCAAAAATGTTGGCCAAACTCCCTTGTACACATCCCTCAGCCCACCTAGCAGAACGCGGCTCACTTTCTTCAATGGAAAATACCCTTGGCATAGGGGCCAAGCTAGGAAATCTCTCATACAAAAATAACTGCAGAAAGGTAGTAGGGAGGAAGCTAGTAACATCATACCGACCTTTGGAACAATCAACACCCTCCTGACACATATCTAACCTCTTATATAGCCCCCTCAGAAATAAAGGAGCCAACGGAATCGGACGGCCGAAAGCAAGAATCGCAGTAAGAGGAAAGAGCTCATGACAAATACCGTCCTGAGGTCTACCTATCAAGACGTACCGTGATAGCCAATAGGTAATGAAAGCAGCTAAATGTTCAACACTCCCCCACTTGCCCCCTTCCATTCCTGGACCTATAAATCCACCCTCCACATTTCCTTGGACCTGATGGCTAGGATCTCAAAACCAGTACCGAAGCCATCCCCTAAAAGTGTTTTTCGATCGTTTTCGTGATCAAGGTGTAACCAACACTTTATTCTAATAACGACTCAATAACTTCCCTGCCGGTGCCACGGCCTCCTCCAACCTCCCAATATAGCCATCTGGTTAAGGGACAAACTTTCTGTGCTAGGATTTGCTGATCCAAGGTGCTTTAACCCCGTCAAAATAGCTACATCCTCTAGAGTAGGGGTCGTCTCGCCCCACTGCGCAATAAAAGTGTGAGAGCTCGAACTCCAACGTGACAATGCAAACTCCAGCCAAGATGGCTCTCGTCTAATCCGCATACACTGAGAAATAGCAGTAGCAATTTTAGCTCGAGCAAGCACCTCACAATATGAGGGATGGCGAAAGATAGCTACGCGCTAGACATCAAAGTCATCTTTGAGCCCCGTATAATCCTCAAAAGCAGGAAAATAATAAGGATAAGTGCCCCTCTCCACATGAAAACGCACAATAGACTTTGGAGGAACAAAAGCCTCAACCCCTTTCTCTGGCTCAGTTGGCCCCCCGCCATTGTCATCAAACAAGTCCGCCCATCACCCTTTCCATGCCGCTAGGAGGGAGGGCCATGGCCTTGGTGTTAGGATAGCCCATGATTTGGCTCATGAACTGGGCCTTACTTCCCTTTTTTTTCGTGTTTGTGATGATGACGAGGTGGAAGCGTCCGCTAGAATGTAGGTGCATGTAGTGTTGGAGGAAGTTAGGGCGAGCGATGCCCTCAGTGTTGAAGAAGAGGATGTTGAGTGAAATATTGTGCGGGATGTGTGGCTGAGCGTTGCGGGAAGCGCTCTCTTCTCCCATGTTGAGATCTGCAAAGTTCTCTATGTCCCACCCAAGTCCCAAATCTTCATTTGGGTTTTCCAACGGTGCTGACATGATAGAGATGTGGTGCTCTAGATCTCTCTCTGTCGGTCTTTGCGAGAGGATATTGATACGGATCCTCTCGAAATGTGGGATTAATACCTGATTTGCCTGGCAAGTGGATCCTTGGAGAGTGAGGTTGATTTCTTGGTTTAGCAAAAACCAAGTGTGGGACAGTGGTATTGTGTAGAGTTCTGGAATGGTTAGTGCCTTTTAATTCATATGGAGTATAGGTTCTTTGTGGCAAAAATGCAATGTTCAAGCAGAACGAGGAGTTCCAAAAAAAAAATAATAATAATAATTATATATATATATTTATAAATATATATACATACTAAGATTGTACCTTCCCAAGGAAAAATCCTTAAACCAATCAAAAATTCTCTTTGCTAATGCAACAACCTTAGACTCTTCAAAAATCTATTGCACACTACCATGGTAGCTCCAAATCGGCAGCTATTAATGGTCTGCTCTAAAACTATAACTCCAATTGATGAGTAACTCTAATTGATGAGTTGTCCTCTCCATAGATCGCTCTTTCCCAACAAAAAGCTGCAAAAGTCAGTAAATTCACCCCCTCTTTCCCAATGCAACCCCGTCTTTATAAGAGAACAAATGCAGGACAACAACAAAAAAAACGCAAGCAAATTCATATCCACTCACCAACACTCTCCTCTCAACTTCAACAACCCATTCTCTCTAAATGGCTTCCAGAGGAGAGGGGCACCGAGATAACACCGTTTGGCGGCCAATGAACAAGGCTCCAAACCAAAGAGGTTCAAAATATAGAGCTTCAAGCTCCAACTCTAGAGCTTCAAGCTCCACTCCTACTCACCGCCGCCGCCCAGTGTGTGAGTTCTTTCGAAAGATGCTCTCCATGCCTCCATGGCAATTCCAAGATCTGCAATTCGAATCCCCTTGGATCCAACACCCAATATCCACTCATACAGTCGTAGAGGTGCCGAAAGAATTCCGCGGTAAAATGAGAGGATGGTACAAGGCACTAACCATTTCAGAACTCTACACAATACCACTATCCCACACTTGGTTTTTGCTAAACTAAGAAATCAACCTCACTCTGCAAGGATCCACCTGCCAGGCAAATCAGGTATTAATCTCACATTTCGAAAGGATCCGCATCAATATCCTCTCGCAAAGACCGACAAAGAGAGATCTAGACCATCACATCTCCATGTCAGCACTGTTGGAAAACCCAAATGAAGATTTGGGACTTGGGTGGTACATAGAGAACTTTGCAAATCTCAACATGGGAGAAGAGAGCGCTTCCCACAACGCTCAGCCAAACATCCCCCACAACATTCCGTTCAACATCCTTTTCTTCAACACTAAGGGCGTCACTCGCCTTAACTTCCTCCAACACTACATACACCTATATTCTAGCGGATGCTTCCACCTCGTCATCATCACAAACACGAAAAAAAGGGGAAGTGAGGCCCAGTTCATGAGCCAAATCATGGGCTATCCTAACACCAAGGCCATGGCCCCCCCTCCTAGCGGCATGGAAAGGGTGATGGGCAGAATTTGGTGCCTATGGAACAAAGCTGAAATCTCCTGTGAAGTGGTAGAGATTCCGTGGAATCAAGCCATCGCCCAACAAGCCCACATCTTCATCCGGCCGGCTCGCATCAGATGAAACTTAAAATGCAAACTCTCCATGAGCAACCCAAATTCCCCCATTGTATCAAAAGCCTAATTTTAGACGACTCTATCTGAATACTTGTCTGCATGAGCTAATATTTTCAAAACTTTTTAACACAGTCATGTACAAATACTCTCATTAGCTATAAGAGCATCTGTACAGGGGGGCATTATTGTGGGTACTTGTATCAAGCCCAATACATGGCAAGCCCTACAGGTGTCACATCACCAATACCCCACCCCCGTGGCAGACCAATAAGGCACCACGTAGGCATGTCGTATGTTTGATACATGGCGAGCCCAACGGGCGCCATGTGCCAATGCTTAGCCTAAGCGGGAGCATATATATAATATCCAAATATGAAGAGCCCTACAACAAGCAGCACCATGGCCCCGCAAGGCCCATGGTCCTTCATACCTCACTCCAAGACCAAAACAACAATACAATCAACCCCCGATTCACTTGGACTTAGATTGATAAACACTGGCTCTTCTAAATATTGAGATAGGCCAACGGCTCATTCTCCTACTTGGTCGCTTAGAAGCGAGCCTCTCCTAAACATTGAGATATGCCCGCGGCCCATTCTCCGGCTTGGTCGCTTGGAAGCGAGCCCTGGCTCTCCTAAACATTAAGGTGGGCCCTAGCCCATTCACCTACTTGGATGCGTGGGTTCGGAGCAGGACCAAGGCACTACTGCTCGAGATCATCAGAGGATACTGGACTGGCGGCTAAGGTCATGGGATCATTGAGATGGTTGTCTTCTTGCTAAGACGACTCCATCTCGACCAGGATTGAAGAAGAGGCAACAATGACCTTACGTTCATGTCATCCGATGCATATACGAAACATTACTTTCTGCCTGCCATGAAATGTTGCCCTCCGCCTGCTATCAAGCCACAGACAACAGAAGGGCTTATATCACTTATGGCAGAGTTGAGGAGAACGAGCCACCTATCCAACAGTTTGCTTGGGCTCCAATACTCTTGTGGCCTATATAACGTATCGTATATGCAGTGAGACACAACAACAATACAATCAAGTCTCGTGTTTAAACACCCTCTCCACTGATGTAGGACAAGATTTTAAGAATTTTTATATTTTTAGTTTTAATATTAGGATTCTTGTAATTTAGTATAAATATTTTAGAATTATTACGTTTCTTAATTTTATTATTTTGGAATTAGATTTTGACTAGGATTTTAAATAGTTTAGAATTTTAGTTTCCTATTCTCTTAGGTTTCCTTATTTGTATTGATTTAAGTTTCCTAATTTATTTTAGAATTACTTTTCCTACAAGTATTAGGTTTAGTTTATTATAAATAGCTATGTAAGCCTCATGGCAAAGACAACTTTTATTCATTCAATCAATAATATTAAGATATTTTCTCTTCCTTGTGGATTCAAGGTTCTATTTTTCTCATGGATTCGAGAGCCTCATTCGTCTACTAGAACGATATCTAGTCCCGTGTATTCTGCTGCGTCAAGTGGTATCAGAGCAAGGTTTCTACTGACTTGATGTTATTCATCGAAAGAGGAAGCACAAGCTCTATTGACGATGATCATAGAGAAAGATCTAATAGGATTTGAGTCAAGGGATTTGCCCAAGGCCAACCTGTTAGTCACAATGTTAATAGGAACCGCGCTATTGGATTTGCCCAAGGCCAACCTATTAACCACGTCTTAAGATGATCTTCTTGTTATCAATACGATAGTGAGGACGAATCTAAAGATGAGTTATTCGAGGATTATGGTAAATATCAGTCAGTAAGGCGGCAACGAAGATTTAGTGATGTGTTCAATAGGAATGATTGCATCAATCATGACTTTTCAAATTATCAAGTACCACCAGAAATTCCTTATTTTAATGCTTCTTGTCATGTCGAGGATCTTATTTATTGATTTCGCAAAGTTGAAAAATTCCTTGAGTGTATGGAAATTTCTGAAGAAAAGCAAGCCAAATATGTCGCACGTAAGTTACAAGGTTATGTTTCTACATGGTGGAAACAATTGCAGTATGGTCGAAAGCGACAATACAAACAATCCATTAGAACGTGACATAAGATGAAGAAGTTGATGAGTTCTAGATTCCTTCAATCAAATCATGGGCAAATGTTGTATCAACAATATCAAAGAAAGCTTAAATCGAAACAATTGTTCCAAGGTAATTCTGATTCACAATATTCTTCGAACTCAATAATTATTGTGCAATTGTGGATACAGATTATTCGAGAAACATGACTATGGCTCTGCCAAGTTTGGGTCAATCAAGTCTTATAGGTCAACAAATTTGTCACACTCCACTACGCATTGAAGAATAAAAGATTTTGAGTACCTCAATGTTTCAAAATTTTGAATACCCAAATAGACATTCAATTGAAGTAGAAAATCAAGTTGATTTCAACAATGGTGAGAACATTGAAATTGATGAAAGAGAGGTCACTGAAATTAGTTTGATTAAGAAATTTGAAGAAGATAATGAAGAGGTGAAGCAAGAGAAAAACATTGAAGTTAGCCAAGAGCTTCTAATGACGGAACTATCATCTCTTGATTATTATGATGGTTATGAGACTGCTAAAGAAGGAAATCAAGTTGAACTCAATGAAAAAGAAGAAATAAAAGATGAAGTAATAAAGTTGACATGTGCACCAGAGAAGTTGATTGAGGATGCAATTGATATTCCAAGATTGATAATTGAATGTCCAACTGAATTTAAGACAGAGCAGAGTCCAGAGAGTATCCAACATCAACATAAAATACCCTTCGTTGATTTTCTTGGTGTTAAGCAATTTAATTTAATTTTCAATACTTGTCTAATTAATCTTGTCAACCAGTTGAAGCATATAGAGAAGAATTTTCAGAAAGAAAACTTTTCTATATACAACTTTTGGAAGAGGGGCAAGCAACTAAAATATTCAAAATATTTCTTTATTTGGCATGGAAGATGACAAATCTCTAATATGAACTCGACGACGAGTTCTTTCAAAGAAGAGGAGACTGATGTAGGACAAGATTTTAAGAATTTTTATATTTTTAGTTTTAATATTAGGATTCTTGTAATTTAGTATAAATATTTTAGAATTATTACGTTTCTTAATTTTATTATTTTGGAATTAGATTTTGACTAGGATTTTAAATAGTTTAGAATTTTAGTTTCCTATTCTCTTAGGTTTCCTTATTTGTATTGATTTAAGTTTCCTAATTTATTTTAAAATTACTTTTCCTACAAGTATTAGATTTAGTTTATTATAAATAGCTATGTAAGCCTCATGGCAAAGGCAACTTTTATTCATTCAATCAATAATATTAAGATATTTTCTCTTCCTTGTGGATTCAAGGTTCTATTTTTCTCGTGGATTTGAGAGCCCCATTCGTCTACTAAAACGATATCTAGTCCCTGTGTATTCCGCTGCGTCACTCACACTCTACATTAGTGTTCAAGGTCTATCACTGCCAACCTCTCCCTCTCCAAGCTTGCCTTGACTTCCTCCTCTCCACCTCCGGTGATCTCAGGCCATTGAAGTGCCCGCCATCTTCCCGGACTACCTCTAACCACACCTCTCACCCACAACACCTATATTCAATTTAGATACTTAGATCCCTTAAATTTTTTTATAATGTTCAAAGAAGAAAAAACTCACATTTGCTAGTCAAAAAACATTTCTAGCCTCTCACATAGATGAAAGATAGATATTTCATATTTCTCTAAATCCAATTTAATTTCAAGTATATTTTTAAATAATTTACAATATGCAATATATATGTGTCCATGATGCTTCATTGTACGCATGTCTAACTTTTGGATACATATCCCAATATCCTAGAAATAGGTTTATGAGGGTTTGAGGATTGGATACGTACTCGCACTCTCTTGCTATCAGAATCTTACGATTCGCGATTTTTGCAAAATCAATACGTATCTATGGGTGAATCTATTTTGGAAATGGATCTCTAGTGAATCACACGATTCACAATCGATTCACGATTCGATTTACTTTTTACCATTGATGTAATTATTGAAACTATCATATCCAACATATTTCGTTTCTTTTTTTCTCCATTTTTTTCTAGTTAAAATGGCATAATACAACTTCTAACAGTGTTTAGTACGAAAATAACCAATATATACACATGATTTATTGTTTTTTTTTTTTTTTTTTTTGAGATAAGAGAGTTTTTAATAGGATCCAACCAGATTCAGTCAAACTGAACATGTTTTTAACCTTTTCTTCTCATTTTTTTTTTCCTTAAAAAAAATCATAATGTATCTTGTAAAAATGTTTAAGGTTAAAGTAACTTGCAAAATAAATATACTTCAATATTACATGAATGATGGATGTCAGTTAAACCCAATGGTTTTGCAAGTTTTTATTTTTTTTAATTATTATAAAAAACACTTAAAAATAAACATATATACATTTTAAAATGCTTTATATTTCAATTAATTCTTTCTTATTATTAGGGTCATTGTCATTGTTATTTATAAAGGTATGCATGCTTATGAAATATCAAAATCGTTGTTAAGTTATTGTTACTTGAAAATTGAGAGTTCGTCTTTGTTTACTTTCTTTATTAAGAATGATTGATAATCAATATCTTAAAAGGGAAAAGGTAAGATGGTGATCTTACTTGAGAACCTATGTTAACTTCTTACCTATCAGACCACGTGATCATCGTCCAAAACAACATTTTCATTGATTTAAGTCTAAATATATATTTATAAGATATATTTAACATCTAAGTATGTAAGTATCTTTTTCTAAATAACTTAAAAAAATGACCAAATCTTTACGATTCACGATTTGATTCGCGATTCGGTACAAGGCCATTTCGATTTAGGATTCGATTCACGGTTTGACAACTATGTGTCACACCTGATACATGTACTCGAGTTGAGTCCATGTAACATAGATTGTAACATAACCTATCTCATTAACCATCGGTATAGCAGCTATATATGATGTTGTATAAACAACAAGTGTTCGCAAATGGAAAAGAACGTGTTTCAAAAAACAAGGCATTGCAAGTGTCATGTTTTTGATAAATTTGCCTAAATTCATTCAATAAATTTGTATTGATAAATCATCAACCCCTTTTAGAACCACTAGGGTAACCCAATGACACATAGTTAAAGTTGAAACTAAAGATACCACAACAAGACAAAAGTATGGTAAAGTAATCCTCTAAGAGTATACTAAAGTATTCCTGGTGGTTGCATGTCTGAATTCAATACACATAGTTAAAGTTGAAGCTAAAGATAACACAACAAGACAAAAGTATGGTCAAGTAATCCTCTTAAGAGTATACTAAAGTATTCCTGGTGGTTGCATGTCTGAATTCAATATGCCAAAACCAACATAGGAAAGTTTCATGTTAAGCTCATACCTGGTGCATATAACTGCGAAAAATTTCATTTTGCTTCTTCAATCTCTGTACGAAGCGTTTTGGAGCAATGACACCCGTTTTCTTCTTTTGTGAACTTATCTACACAGGAGCAAAGTGTTGGCTCAGGTAAAATAACTAGTTAAAGGTTACAAATATGAGTTTGTATATGTGTGGACACATGCATATGGATGCTTTTGTGTGATTAAATAAGACCCCAACAGCATCACCTAGTTGAACAAGGAGTAATCCTCCCAAAAGATATAATTTAAGAAATTCAATATACTATTAAATCCATTACTGATTTATTTGTTTTTTCTGATAGGTCTTCTGCCATCAAAATTCAAATGTTTAACACCAATTTCAATCTACTAAAAGAAAATATGTTAAATTGTAAATCCTGCTACTCATTGTCAAAACAAAAGGGACAAAAAAAATGGCCTAAGAAAAAATAATCCAAGAAGGAAGAAACTAAAGCAGGCAAAAGTGACCATTAGAATCCTAAAAACTAATTAACCCCCTATGAACTAATGAGTTTGCATCAAGATTGACTATTGCACAAATTCCTATAAAGTTAGTCACAATCAAAGAGAAAATTATAATATTCAATGTAATGTAAAAGTATCTCATCTCATGGACCGACTATTGGCCAGCTCAAAACTGAGAACAAATAATATTTTTCACAAGCACATTGATTAAGACGTTGAAACTTGTGACTGTAAAGCCCACAAGAAGTTTAAAAAATTGTAAAGAGAAAATACATAAAAGGAGAACCAAAAGAAGGACCTCTAATTCATTACAATTGCTGCCAATCCAAAAAGTTCAAGATCATCAAACTCATAACTGATCAAAGTCAAAGTCAACATAAAACCTCAAGATGAAGCACATATGGAAGCAATGTCAGTAGAAGACAAAAAGAAACAGACTTAGACAACTTCCCTGGGAACAAAATGTCCAACCCTTGCATCTCTTGGAATAGAAGACCACAGAAAATCATCTAAAGAACATTACCACCACTACCCTAGTAAATGACCCACAGATGATCAAAATAATTCTTGTAGTACTTTCACAAATGAAAATTGCCACTTTTCATGGGATTTACCCATCACAGTGATGCAGAGAGGGAAAGAACAAACTTCATATATCCCTTTTCACTAAATACAAAAGCAAGGTAACAGATTAATCCAGTTCGTCTCCATCTTTGTGAAACTGTAATTTGAGCAAGGCACCCTGATGAGGGAAGCTCCAATATCTTTCAGATTCCCTTACCATTCACAATATTGGAAGCTCAATGCATAAAACATCAGTGGTGCTCATGTGCAACCTAATGCAAACTTAAACCCATCACCCATTAGAATTACAACTAGCTCCTTCCTTCAAACCATACCACCAGGTTAAACTTTGGAATCTACTTTATAAGCAACAAGCTATCATAATTTTACCATCTGACTTGGATAAGAGGTATGTACTACAATACAGTACATGTAACAGATCAAACTTGCCTAAAGCTACACAAAAAATTATTAAACTTCAAATCAGTTGTGGTTCATCTTGCTTGTGTATATGCCAAAAGAAACTGAGAGCTTGTTTGGCATATATATTTTTGGCTAAAAAAGACAAAAAGCCACAAAAAGTCAAAAAGCCACAATAAGTTAAAATATCACATCATACATCAATCAATAACTTTTTCCCTCACAACTTTCTATTCAACTAAAAAAACCATTCCAAATGTATTGACTTTTTTCACCTCATAAAAAGGCCAAACGCTAAAAAATCCAAGTTACCTGAAATCAAATAGGAAATACTCTATCATTAACAACAAAATCCACTAAGTAACCAAAACATAAGAAACGAGAAGGCTTTTGGAAATCCAAATACCACAAAAAGGGCAGAATTAAACTGCAAACCAAAACATAAGCAAAAAACCATAGAAGGCTTCAAAAATCCAAATATCACAAAAAAGGATAAAATGAAACTTCAAACCAAGACATAGGTAGAATTATGTTTTTCTTTAACTGCATTATTTAATTGAAAATGAAACAAATGATAGGGATATAAAGTAGTGCATCCCAAGATAGTTAACTATAGACCTCATGATCAGAGAGAAACGACAACAGCTAACTAAAGGAAAAACAGACTCCTATTCTGCATCTTCTTCTAGTAGATGCATAATTTTAACAGCTACCAAAGTCCCATACCAATATTCATGGGGAGTGAGCTGGTGTAAGTGGTTAAAACAGCATGAGAGTGTGAGGGTACCCGCTTGAAAATATTGTATAATTGTATTGCACATAGCAGAACAATAGTGTCTTAATATAATAAGCCTTCATGTAAATTATAGGAAGAAAATGATATGGGTTAAATGCCAACCCAATATAAATGATAAGTGATATAAATGATAGTGCTTCCATGATCACGAAGTCAGAGTCATGTCACCTCATTGCTTTGTACCTTGGCATTTAAAAAGGAAACTTTACTAGACTTACCGCCAAAGTTTCAAATCTGCTCTCTCAAAAAATCCCAATTTGCAATTCAGGCTTCATCAACCCAATTCACAAATCTGACCCAATCATCACCCAAATATGACAAATTAGGTATCTCTCTCTCTCTCTCTCTCTCTCTCTCTCTCTCTCTCACACACACACACACACACACACACATGCACGAACACATGCACATAATAGGATATGGGAGAGTTTAAAAATAATTAGGGATATTTTATCTAAATCTCAGCGGAAAAAGTTTCGCTTACAAGTTACAACAGTTAACATCCTCTTTTTTCATTATTATTTTGTTTTTTGGGTGTATGTGTATGTGTCTTCCCCTTTTTTTTTTTTTTTTTTTTCGCTGACAAATGCGGGTCTCCCTTTGAACAAATAAATAAATATTTGGAAGAGACAAAGGGGCACATGCCCATCTACAAGTAATGTATAAGGAAACAAAAACAAGATAGCATTGGTCAACATCCTGAGTTTATACACAATTTTGGCTGCTGTTTTATTGAACATAATTCTAATAACTAAGATCCAAAAGAAAGATGATCTCCTGATTTCTTAAGTTTAATTAGATGTCTAGACTGGGGGCTATTACACTGCAGAAGCCAAGATAAAAACCAAATTGCCCAAGCAAAATCAAAAGAACCTCAGAATTTTTATTTTTGCAGCATTAGTATTCTAAATATCACATATCTATTTGGAAAACTGTATACCCAACCCCTTCATTGAATATAAGACAGCATTAGCAGAATATAGTTGAGCAAAAATAGTCTTGTTCACATAACCATGCTACAATTAAGTGATCAAATCTTGTAGTCTGAGAAAAGAATCACCAAGGTGAATTCGCAAGCAAAACCAAACTACACCAAAGGTCAAGGAAGTAAGACTATATTCCACATAGTAAAGCAATGGATAGAATTATACTTAAACCTGTGTAAATAAGTCTGCCAGACACGTCAGGAGATTTTCTTCTGTATCTGCAAGATTTTTGTTATTCGCATAATATTCTAATAGCTGCTCACGAAATGGAACACAAAAATAGAGAGCCTGCATAAGACAGGGACATTAGAAAGGAATACATATCAGAGTCATAAGACAGGGATATTAGAAAGGAATACATATCAGAGTCAGATGTATATCAAAACAAACAATTTCTTAAACTTCTAATATGGAATGAAAAAAAATAAAAGCCAGATTATCATTGAAGTAGTCTTTATAACATTATTTGTGATGCCTGGAGCCTCTTGTAAATTACTAGATACACAGTGGATATAGGCTTCAAAAGGACATTGGCTGCTATTTCCCCAACCTAGATTTGGTTGCAAAAAAAGGGGGAAAAAAAATTGTTCCCAGAATATAAAAAGTAAATTCAAATAACCAGATAGATATAATAGGTTAGGTGGAAGTTTCAAGAAATTAATTGTTGATATACTTCCTTTCAGTAAGATATCAATTTATTTCTTTTTCCTACATTTTGTAGCAACTGGTGGAGTTAATAAACAAAATGATCTCCTGCTAGCCATCATTAAATTCTGACAAAAAAGTATAATTTGTTGAATGATGGTTAAGGGAAGCTGAGAACCTCCCCACCAATAGATGAAACAAAAGGAAATAACGAAAGGGCGATGCTACCACATCAAGCCCCATTGCTGGAAAAGAAAATCAATAAATTGCTTATGTAGCGTATCCTTTGAACCTTTTTGAAGAAGGTTTTGATATTAACATGTTTACTTCCATCATAGGCAATATATTTGGGTTCAAAGCCCTGCATGCTCTATGTCTCGAAGATCTAGTGCTTGTTTGGCATGTGCTAAAATAGCACATGCTATTTTAGTACATTATCCTATTTGGGTCACAATCATCTTATTTGGGTCACATCATCTCTCTATCACATCACTTCAAACCCAACCCATATTTCACATTTTTTCGTAAAAAGTCAAAGAGTATACTAATCTAGCACTTTCCAAACAACTCCCTAGCCGGGCCTTTTTTTGTTCCAACATATTTATAGATACACCTCAAAATTAGAGTAATAAAAAACAAGGTTCTTCCTAAGGGTGCGCAATCGATGTACACGTGCCCAATGCATACACAAAGTATATGATCTAGCAGTGTATCTCCTATATAATTGTTAATTGAAATGAATCCCAGTTCTATTAAAAATACAAAAAGGTTTCAAGAGGTGGGTTCACACTCACTGTCCCCTAAGTAAAACTTATGAAAAATATATTTTTTAATCCATGGACGAACTCCTCCACTCCATAAAACATAGGTTCCTTTCTCCTAAATTATCCACATCAAGCAAAGAGCAGCCAAATCCTAAGTCGTCTCCTTTCTCTTATCTCTGCCACTTTTCTAAAAGTCAAGAAATACAACTAGAATTCAAGGCATAACCCAAGCTATAATAACTATAAAGACCAAATCTTTCCCACCTTCTCGGAGATGAAACACCAGTTGGGAAGGATCTTTCCTTCTCAAGTTATTCACCATAAGTGTCTTATGATAGGCTACCAAACTTACAAAAAGGTAACCATGGTCTAAAACACCTCTCCAAGGAAGGAACTACTTAATATGAACCAATCAACATCCTATAGTAAGTTTTAAACTCAAAGTTCCTACACCAATGTTTTCCACTTGATTCACCTAACCCCAAGGTCAGGAATTCACCGAAAGTAGATCCTTAACGTCTGAAAATTATAAGTCGGACATTTTGTTCATGTTTCTAAAGTCTTGTTAAAATATGTAAAAACCATTATGTTTCAATGACCCTAGAAGTTTATTTGGCAGAATGCCTGGTTCTCTCTGATTCCGAATCCTAGAGTAATCAAATCACCATCCATGAGTTCCAGTGGGACCTACAAGCAATGGTCAAAGGGTGATGGATGCAGACAAAATTTAGTACGGTGCATTTGGAGATTCCATCAAAATTAAATTTTCTGATTTTTCTTTACTTAAATAAATAATTTTGAGAAAAAATTCATCACTATGAATGGGACTATATCAGAATATGACATCCATATCACCATCAATGACAGTTAGCATTCAGAATTATCATTCAATAAATGTGAAAAAGATGATGATACATACAGCATCGGCTTCAAATTCTATTTATGGTGCAACTCCCAATATCAGATTTACACCTCAAATAACATGTAGAGAAAAAGATAATAGAAACCATGTCATTTCCGAAGGATGCATGCAGACCTCAAGCACAAACTAATAAGAAAATGCCTCTCCAAGACAAAACTACAACCGAACACACCGCGTCAAATTGAAATTTGAATCAATCAAACAAGAAGAAGAACAACCCCAACAGCATTAAAACAGTGAGACAGCACAATTAGCACAAATCGGCCATCAAAATCAGCAAAAAAAATTTGTTATTTTGAAAAAAAAAAAAATTTGAATGCAAATGAAAGAGGAAAATGTAGGGAAACCTGCAAAACGCTGTTGCAGTAGCAGGTGTTGCCGAAATTCTCGAGTCCGAAGTATCGCTCGCCTTCAGGGAACTGGTCACCCAGAGCTTTCTCAAGTTTCGAGCCCGCAGCACCCATTTAGCACATTCCAAACACAAACACTCTCTCTCTCTCTCTCAAATATGATGTATATGTATGTATATGCGTATGCAAATCTGAGTGAATCGTATGTTAGGGTTTGTCTGAGAGAGAATTTGAAGATGATTGGAGAAACAGAACAAAAAAAATGAGGCTTTTTGTTGATGGAGAAAGGAAGAAGAATAATAACAAATGCGGAAACAGACCAAATCAATAACGTTTTTTTATTTTATAATATAAGAATTAAATAAATTAAACATCATTTATCCTTGTTGTCACGCTGTGATTTTTTAATTTTCTCATTCTCTCTCCGTTTACCCAACTGTAACTTACTGTACGCATTTTTTGTGTTGATTTTACATTAACGTTCTGTTTGTTTAAATGGAAATGATTTTTATTGAAATTATTTGTTTTAAATATTTTTTTTTATATTTAGTGGTGGATGCTGTGAGACGGAGTTGGCAGTAGTAGTAATGATAGAGGTGAGAATGACAGTAATAATATGGTATTATTAAAAAAAAATTAATTTAAAAAATTTATAATTTTTACGATGAGTTTGATTGGAAAATTTACAGAAAGATTTGAAAAGGAAAAAAGAAAATGTGTGTAAAACTAAGGTTGTGTTTGGTTAGAGATTTGAAAAAAGATTTAGAAAGAGAAATAGAAAAGATAGGTAAAATGAGAATAAAATATACCTATATTTCATTCAGTTTTACATACATTTTTTCTTTTCCTTTTCAAATCCCCTAACTAAATACAACATAAATGAAATATAAATATTTTTTTTTCACATTTCACTTATATTTTTTATTTTTCCTTTCAAATTTCTCAATCAAAGTTAATGGATCCGCATAACTACCACCCGTGGTGTTGATGCCACATGAAACACAATGAATCGACAATTTATCTCCCACCTGATGGGACCTGCCTGGGCTGTTTTTTCCCCCATATCATACTTGATGCGGACCCGAGCTGTTTTTCCCTCATAGGTCAAAAGTGGTGTTGGTTAATAAATTCCTAATCAGTTTTAGGACGGATCGGTGAAGTTAAAAAATAAGAGACTTGTTCCTATACCAAAAGGTATAGTAGGTATTAGATGCAATCAAACCAACTAAATTATCTCAAATTGATGATATTAGTTACTGAAATAATTTATATGTATTAGTTTTCTCTTTGTGCTTTGCAGGTAAACTATCAGTTGGTGCATTCAACTTCTCACGTTTACAATGTGATTATTAAATTTTTAATTTTTTAATTTAAGCCGTCCAACTCTATTTTAGTTTTTAATGTGACATTTGGATTTTTACACTGTATTTGATTAAAGAATTTGAGAAGGGATTTAAAAAAATAAAATAAAAAAAAAATAAGTAAAATGTGAATAAAATATACGTACATTTCATTTAATTTCACATATCTTTTTCTTTTTCCTTTCCAAATCATTTCTTAAATCTTTCAACCAAACACAACGTTAGCGTAAATCTTAAATTTTTTATTTTTTTATTTAAGTCTTCCAACTTTCATAAAAAGTAAATTAGTATATTTAATTATTTAATTTAAGCCCTCCAACTCTATTTTAGTTTTTAATGCAGCATTTGAACTTTAAGCGTAAATCTTAAACTTTTAATTTTTATTTATTTAAGTCTTCCAACTTTCATAATAATATAAAATGTAGTCCAATCTATAACTAGAATGGAGAAAAAAAATTATCCTCTTACATTATGCGCTTCCTAATTTACTTAATTTTAAAGTTCAATTAAAAAACATGCAAATGAAAAACCACAATTAGTTTCATGCGAAATTTTTACACATTCAAGGTAAATTAGTATTATGTCCTAAAAGGTAAATAATTTCATTCAAATATCTAAGATTGATGAAAATAGTTCAATATGAAAAACTAAGTGAATAGCAACACCTACATTGGAGAGCCAAATAGTGAAATGATAACATGTTAAAAAAATTGAAGGAACCAAAAACCTATTTTAAGCACACTCATATCATTCTCTTCCTGGTTTTTACACCATCAATCCACATCGACTCATCACAATTTTTAAAGAAGAGATTCCCAATTTTTTTTACTCCATTCAGAAAGTCTTTTTCGTCGGATGACTCATAAGAGATGAGAAGGGCCCTTACTTTGTTCCACACAATGTACTACTATCGACTCTACGAAGCATCATCTACATTAGGGCTGAGCAAAGAATCCGTGAAATCCATAATCCGATCCAGTCCAGTCCAATCCGATAGGTTTGGATTGGTTTTTTGAATCCGTAGTTCGGTTCCGGATTGAAGAATTAAAAATTCTTAGTCCATAAATTGGTTCCGGATTGAACCCCAAGGTTCCGGATTGGAACCGATCCGGACCGTATACAAATAGTCTCTATTTTTATTATACATCCTTCCCCATAGTATCTTCTCTTATTCCATATAAAACCTAAACTTAAATCTAAACCCGCATCATATCTTCTTTTATTACTTTTGTTTGTTAGTTTTTAGTTTTAATTTGTAATGGTCTAAATACTTATGGTGAAACCAATTTTCTTATGGTTGTTTAAATTCTAAAACAGTATGTCGCTATTATAGAAAAATATGTTGCTATTGTGGAACTAATATAGCGCTATATTTATGTTTTTATGAAATTAAAGTGTTATAAATATATTTTTTTTGTTATTTAATTATATGAATCTATGGTTCTAAACCGATCCAATCCGTATTTAAACAGATTGGTTCCATGATTTAAACGGATTGGATTGGTTCCAATTTTTCAGAAACTGTAAATAATAGATTAGTCCTGGTTCTACTCCTATTCGGTCCAATCCGAATCATGCTCACCCTTAATCTACACAAGCTCAATCAAGAAATAGAGAGGATCCAACAGAAGTACATAATTCTTTTTTCTTTTTTTTTATAATCAAATAGGTTAAAAAATTCTCACAATCAAACTTAAATAATAGAAAGTAAAGTATATGAGAATACTTTGATTAGTGTCTAAAAGTGGTGCAACTATGGGGTGTTTGGAAAGAGGGTTGTGTTAAAATAATTTATTAAAAGACAAAATATATTAAAATAGTTAATAAGACAAAATATCACATCTAATTTATAATTATTTTACTTTTTTTCTCATAACCATCTAATCAGGCCTCATTTGAGAATATGTTATTTTATTAACTTTTTGATTTTTTATGAAAAGATGTGCAAAAAAATAGAGAGAGTGATATGACAACTTATAGTGATTTTCTGATTTTTTGACAAAAATTGAAAGTTGCTAAAAGAGCCAACCAACTTTTCAAAATACAATTATTTTAATTAGACTAAAATAGTCAAAAAAAAAGGCATGTAAGAGCATCTCCAACGGTTGAACAAATTTTTCACCAAATTTGAGTAAAAAAAAGCCAACTTCCTCATTCTGATACCAACAGCTCCAACCGTTCACTGTAGCGTGCATCAAACAAAGAGGGTCAACCGGGTGGTCAACCGTGTGGTCGACCGGTAAGAGCAAATTTCCAGTTTTTGCCTTCATTTCTGTTGCTTGAAAAATGCTAAGGTGGTCGACCAGGGGGTCGACCAGGTGGTCAACCGGGTGGTCGACCCCGTAGTGTAAAATTTTCCAACTCAACGGCTATGCACAGTGAATTGGTGAAAGGAGCAAGCCGTCCTCAATTTGGTGAAACGTTTAATATTTTCTCAATTTGATACTGTTTGGTTGCAACCGTTGGAGCACAAAAAGTAGCTTTTTTTCATCAAATTTGAATTTGATGTTGGATTTAGGGAATGGTTGGAGATGGCCTAAGCTTGTATACCGAACGTGATTGAATGAATTTAGTGTATTGAACTTCTTCACACTGTTCAGCAACAGTAAGAGATTATTTTCCCAAAAAAAATTCTTAACACAGCCTTGAAGAGATTTCAAGCCTAGAAGATTCTAGAATTTTTTTTATTTGTAGTGAGTAGTGTCTTTTTTGTGTTTCTTTATGGAGACATGAACTAAAGTGCTAGAACTGTGACGTCCTAAAATTTAGATAATTAAATATTAAATTAGGACTAAATTTCAATCAATATTCCATCATCTAAATCTTAAGAGTGAAACAAAATCTAAACTAAATGTTCACGTCTCCAAAGGATTTAAATAAATTCCATGCTCAAAAGATTACAAGGAATAAAAAAACTAACAAAACGTTAACCAAACAATCCACTATAAATTCATAACTAATCAATACCTCCAACATTAAAATAACAATAAATAGTGAAAATAACTTAAATAACGTAAGGTTACAAACCATGCCAAATTATCTAAATACTAAAGTCATTAAAAAAATAATAATAATAAATACATAAACTAATATCAACCCTAAGCTCAAGAAAATAAAAGAAATCCAAGAGACATGTCCTACAATCATAGTTATTTCTTGTCACCACCATAGTCCCAACTAATCCTGCAAAGGAAGCTCGGCTGCGCTCAAACAGAACGCACCCAAGTTGCCAAAAGATAAAACGGGTCAGTATACAAGTATATTAGTATGAGTACAAGATTTAACACCCACGTGTCCACCAGACACAAACAAAATACATTTAATTCTTATTACAGGACAAGACAAGTAGTTCCATCCGCACCGAAACAAATGGTTAGTTTCTCCAGATACGGTGGCATTTAATTTATTGCCCGTACATAACGAAATATAAATTGAGTATAAAATAAACAAAACAAAAATAAAAATATGGTAGGTCATCATTGCATAAAAAGTTAGTAAGACCCACTATTTTGCAAAAAAAAATAAAGTTAGTATAATTTAATCATAAGTAACTTGCTGAAAAAGTATAAAAATGTACCGTTTCATATTTAAATAATTCGAATTGATCAAAACTCAAAGAACAAAAGTTGTACAGAATCAAGTTTCCTAAAAGGTAGGGTGAACGAATTTAGTAGAAACTGAACAGGTTGAGAAAAAAAAACTTAATAGAAAATCCTAACCGAAATTCGATCGAAAAATCTGGAACTGAAAAAAAAAAAAAAAAAAAAAAAAAAAAAAAAAAAAAAAAAACTGCTATAAGATAAATTTTTTCGGAAAAGTTTAAAACACGAAAAGTGTTCAGAATAATGTTTTACTTCAGCTTACGTGAAACCAATAAAAATGAGCTCATATCATGGGTTAAAATAGCCTCTAAAATCTGTAATAAAAAGTTAAAATACAAAACTTGTCTAGAATTACGTATACATGCCTCGGTTTAAATTTTATAACTTATTGAGGTCGTTTACTATTTTTTAAGATGTACAAAACAATACAATCCACACTATACCAATAAACTCATAATTAAATTTTTTGTACCTTAACTCCACCACTTCGGCCTCCACTTCTGACCTACACATATATCCCATGTACCTCCCATATACCTAAGGCCGCTCCGAAGCCAAACTTGCACAGGGATATCGTCCCGAGTTTGACTCACACTCCCCGGATGGTTAGCATATACGTATACGCGTAAATCAAAGCACTCGCCTACTCATGAGAATGAGGCAACAATATACATATACAAAGCATCTCACTCATGAGAACAAACATAACAATGCCAAGCTTAAGGCATTCAAATAAATCTCATAATCCTCACATTTTTTTTTTTATACACTCTTTCTCACCAACACTCAAATAAAACAACAATTCATGCAGTCATGATGGAGTGTAAGGAATTTATCTATGGGTTCCTAATTTATTTTAATTTCATATAACTATGAGTGTGATTACGACCATAAAATAAATCCATATAAAAATCCTAAACCTTACATACACAACTAATCAAAATAATTAAAATCAATCAATCATCTAAAAACCCTAAATCTTACATACACAACTGATCAAAATAATTAAAATCAATCAATCATCTAAAAATCCTAAACCTTACATACACAACTAATCAAAATAATTAAAATTAATCTATCATCTTTATGTAAATACAAAATCAAACTAACATCAAATAAATAAAAATAAATAAATAAAAACAACGAATTAAACATAAATCAAGAGAAGTGAGTTTTGTACTCACAATAATTTTTTTGAAGATCAAAAAAATATTTAAAAGATTAATGAAGCCACCAAAACAAAACCCTAACTCTTTTCTTCCTCTACTTTCTCTTTCACACACAAAGCCGCAGGACCTCTCTTTTTCTTTGATTACTCTCTCTCTCTCTCTCTCTCTCTCACACACACACGCGCGACTGCTCTCTCTCTCTCACGGCTTTCTCTCTGTTTCTCTTTTCTTTTCTTTAGTTTATAACCTAATCACCTATTATATAACCTAGTAGTTATTATATTATATAATACAAATACAACATAATTAAAACATAAATAAATATAATATATATTTTATCAATATATAAAACACCTTTTTTTTTTTTACAATATAAATATATCAATATTCGGATTAATTACCTATAATTAAATAACACATTAAATTAATTAAATTCCACATTAAATTCTCATATGACCACACAATTAATAAAGCCAAAAATAAAATAAGATAATAATAATAAAATAAATAAATAAAGGCTTACGAAAAATCAGGGTCGCTACAATATACACACCTTAAAAGAATTTCGTCCTGAGATTCGATAGGAGAGAGTTCTAAACAAAAAGCTCTGGGTACATATGCCGAACTTTTTCTTCCAATTCCCAAGTGATATCATTCTCATCCTCACTCCATTGCACTTTCACCAAGTTCACTTTTTTGTGCCGCAATTGCTTTACATCCTGTTCTAGAATAGTAACCGGTCGTACCACATACGTTAGATCGTCACTAATCTCTAACACCTCTAGTGATACTACCTAGGAAGTGTCTTGTACACACTTTTGCAATAGAGATACATGGAACACATTGTGAATCATAGCTAAAGCAGGTGGTAGAGCTAATTTGTAAGCCACATTACCAATCCTCTCAGTAATCTCGTATGGTCCCACAAATCTAGGTGCCAACTTTCCTTTATTTCCGAACCACATGATACTCTTCATCGGCGAGACCTTCAAAAACACAAAATCTCCAACATTCAACTTAACCCCTTTACGTTTTCTATCAGCGTAACTCTTCTAACGACACTGTGCAGTCTTAATACATTCTCGAATAATGTTCACCTTTTCTATGGTCTCTCTCACCAACTCTGGCCCTAACAATGGCACATCTTCTACTTCCATCAAACAAGCAGGTGATCGACATGGCCTCCTATACAAAGCCTTGAAAGGTGCCATCCCAATACTGGAGTGATAGCTATTATTATAAGCAAACTCCACCAACGACAAGTGTTCTTCCCAACTACCACCAAGATCGATGACACAAGCTCTCAACATATTCTCCAAGATCTGATTTACCCGCTTAGTTTGCCCATCCGTCTGAGGATGATAAGTCGTGCTCAGGTCTAACCTAGCACCCAAAGCATACTGAAAGCTCTCAGAAAAATCTACCACAAACAACAGATCACTATCTGAAACTATAGAAACTGGTGTGCCATGAAGTCGCACCACCTCCCGAATATATAACCTAGCCAGCTTATCCGCAGTTTGGTGAACACTGATTGGAATAAACTGAGCAGACTTGGTGAGTCGATCCACTATCACCCAAATAGATTCATTGCCTCGCTTAGACCGCGACAATCTATCCACGAAATCCATAGAGATGTACTCCAATTTCCAAATAGGAATCTCGAGAGGCTGCAAAAGTCCAAACGGTCATTGGTGTTCTACCTTAACTTGTTGGCACACATAACATTGAGAAACATACTCTCCTACGTCTTTCTTCATACTTTCCCACCAAAACGTCCTCTTCAGGTCATAACACATCTTAGTCTCACCAGGAGGAATAGTATATCGGGACCTATGGGCATCATCCATAATCTCTCTTCTCAATTCAACAATGTTAGGTACACACAACCTGCCATTGAATTGCAATCCCCCATCTAAGTCCACAGACCAATCAGTAGGACAATCATCGATCAAATCCACTACAAGGTCATCGAGCTTGCTGACGAGAAACCCATCTAAATTTTGCATCTGACGAACTTTACCCAGTAACGTTGGCTGCACGGTTAAACTACCAATGTATGCCCTCTTAACACTCTCTATTGGTTGAACATCATGCATCGAAATTAACTCCAAGGACTTCTATTCCTGAATCATCAAAGAAGCTATAGTCCCATGTTGTCGACTAAGTGCATCTGCGACCACATTTCTTTTCCCTAGGTGGTAAAGGATCTCGAAATCATAACTACTGACAAATTCAACCCACCTCTGTTGTCTCATGTTCAACTCTTTTTGAGAAAAAAGATATTTGAGGCTCTTGTGATCTGTGCACAACTCAAAGCGCTCCCCAAACAAGTAGTGTCGCCACACTTTTAACGCAAAAACAACTGTTGCCAACTCTAAGTCATAAGTAGGGTATCGCCTCTCACGAAGTTTTAACTGTCAAGAAGCATAAGATACAACCTTCTGATGCTGCATCAACACACATCCCAATCCAGTTCCACTCGCATCAGTAAACACTACTAACTTTTCCCCTTGTACTGGTATAGTTAACGCCGGAGCTGTAGTTAACCGTTGCTTTAACTCCTGGAAAGCTTTCTCACAATCATCTGTCCATAACAACTTCACATCCTTGCGGGTCAACTTGGTCATGGGTACTGCAATAGTGGAAAACTTCTCTATAAATCTCCTGTAATAACCGGCTAGTCCTAAAAAACTTCTCACCTCTGTAGGGTTCGTGGGCTGCTTCCATTCTTTGACCGCAACAACTTTTTCAGGATCTACCGCTATCCCCTGATTGGATATAACATGTCCCAAAAATCAAACTTCTTTCTCCCAAAAGTGATACTAAAATTAGCATATAACTGCTGCTCCCTCAAAGTCTGCAACACGACTTTCAAGTGTTCTCTGTGCTCTTCCTCATTCTTAGAATACACTAGGATATCATCTATAAAGATAATCACAAGCTTATCTAGATACGGTTGAAAAATTATGTTCATCAAGTCCATGAAATAGGCAGGAGCATTTGTCCAACCAAAATGCATTACAGGAAACTCGTACAACCCATACCGAGTCTGAAAAGTAGTAAGCAGTATACTTTCCTCTGACACACCCATCTAATGGTAACCCGTTCTGAGATCAAACTGAGAGAACATGGCTGCCCCATTCAACTGATCAAACAAGTCATCAATTCTAGGTAACGGATACTTGTTCTTGATATTCACTTTGTTTAGCTCTCTGTAATCTATGCACATATAGAGAGTGCCATTTTTCTTGGAAACAAAGATCGCGGGTGCTCCCCACGGGGAGTTACTTGAACGAATGAACCCTTTCTAAAGCATCTCTTCCAGCTGCTTCTTCATCTCCACAACCTCTTTAGGCGCCAGTCTGTATGCTGCCTTAGAAATCAGTGCAGTTCCCAGTACGAGGTCAATACGAAATTCTACTACTCGTCGAGGTGGAGGTCTAGGTATCTCCTGAAATACATCCTCAAACTCATATACCACATCTACCTCACTAATATCCTACTTAGGAATTTCTACCGAGCACAGAAAACTCATCATCACCGACTCTTCTCCATCGCTAAAAGTGTGGGTAAGCCGTGGCATACCGGGAATATCTATATTTACAATCTTTCCAGTACAATCTAGAGTCACAAAGTATTTTCGTAGCCAATCCATACCCAAAATAATTGTAAACCCCTCAAACCCTAAAACAATTAGGTCTGCATACAAGACTCTACCCGCAAAGTCAATCTCAAAATCTTTACACATCTCATAAAGAGTAACTGTCCTTTCTAAAGGGGTCTTAATACGAATAGGTCTAGACAAGGAGGTAGTTACAATATGTTCTCTTTCTACAAACTGTCCTAGATATAAAAGAATGAGAGACACCAGTATCAAAAAATACTCTAATGGGTTCTCGATAGAGATTAAAAGTACCTTGCACTTTGTCAGTTCCTGGCATCACCGTAAATGCCCTGGCTGGAGCTGTCTGACCCTGTCGCGCTTGCTGTCTCTGAAGGCAATCCTTGATTACATGCCCCAATTGCTGACACCCAAAACACTTCCTATTGATTGGTTGTGGTACTACTGGTTTGATAGGTGGGAGTCCCTCTAACTGAGGTACGGGAGGATGATAAACCAACTGTGGCACCTGCTGCCACTGTCCTTGATAACCCTGTGGGCGCAGACCACCCTGTCTTTGATAATAATTCCCTTGGGACTGGAAATTGTCTTGAGGCCGGAAATTACCCTGAGATCTGAAATTTCCTTGACTACCCTGCTGCTGTGGCCTTTGAAACTCCTGACCCCTATGCCTTTGATCATAGGGTCGGTATCTGTTCTCATTCCACTGTTGGAAGTGACTCCCTCTAGAAGTCTCTCCAACCTTGGCCTTTCCTTCTTTAAACTGCTTCTCATTTTCCTCATACTTCAGTGCCAAGTCAAGAACTTTGTCAAACGGTTCAACATCAAAGGGAATAAAGGACTTAGACAGGTAATGATTCAATCCCTTAATAAACTTTTTATTCTTCTTCTCCTGCGTGTCGACCAAGTAAGGGGCATAACGAGACAACTCATTAAACTTAGTAACATACTCAATCACTGTTTTACCCTCTTGAGTCAACTTAAAAAATTCATCACTCAGTTGAGACCGAATAGCAGCAGGAACAAACTTTCGGTCAAAACGAGTCTTGAAATCTGCCCAAGTCAAAGTCGTCAAATCTAGACCCTCCTTCCACGAGTTCCACCAAAATAGGGCTGTTCCCTCAAGCTGATATGTCGCCAACTCTTATTTTTGGACCTCGGTGAGCTGCATATGACCAAATGCCATCTCGCATTTCTGAAACCAAGCGTCAGCTGCAATGGGTCCTTCATCTCCAGAGAATTTTTGACCTCTCAAAGAACCAAAATCCTTGTTTCTCTTCGCAAAAGGGATCTCCCTACTAGCCTTGATTATCGTTCTGAACAACCTAAAGTAACTGAGCCATCATCTCCCCCACATTAACCTTCACCGTATTGGTTGCCTCGGTAGCAGTCGCCGTTGCCGTTGCCGTTGCCGCTGCGTTAGCAGTCATTTCTTCCCCTGTGCCATTAGGCTCAGCGCTTCTCAAATTATACCTTCCAGCCATCACCTTTAAATTAAACACACAAGAAAAATTCGTTCATAAATACTTAGAATAAATTCAACCACCAACCTAAACCAGCTAACCCACGTTTCCGCAATCCGAGGATCACCTAAACTCCCACAAGTCTAGGGTAACCTAAAGCTCTGATACCAAACTGTCACGGTCCAAAATTTGGATAATTAAATATTAAATTAGGATTAAACCCCAATCAATATTCCATCATCCAAATCCTAGAAGTAAAACAAAATCTAAACTAAATGTTCACATCTCCAAAGGGTTTAAGTAAATTTCATGCTTAAAAGATTACAAGGGATAAAAAAAAATAACAAAATGCCAACCAAACCATCCACCATAAATTCATAACCAACCAATACCTCTAACATTAAAGTAACAATAAATAGTCAAAATAACTTAAATAACGTAAGGTTATAAACCATGCCAAATTATCCAAATATTAAAGTCATAAAAAATAATAATAATAAATACATAAACTAATATCAACCCTAAACTCAAGAAAACAAAAGAAATCCAAGAGACATGTCCTACGATCATAGTTATTTCTTGTCACCACCATAGTCCCAACTAATCCTGCAAAGGAAGCTCGGTTGCGCTCAAACAGAACGCACCCGAGTTGCCAAAAGACAAAACGGGTCAATATACAAGTATACTAGTATGAGTACAAGATTTAACACCCAAGTGTCCACCAAACACAAACAAAATACATTTAATTCTTATTACGGGACAAGACAAGTAGTTCTATTCGCACCGAGACGAATGGGTAGTTTCTCGAGATACGGTGGCATTTAGTTTCTTGCTCGTACACAACGAAATATAAATTGAGTATAAAATAAATAAAATAAAAATAAAAATAAAAATAAAAATATGGTAGGTCATCCTTGCATAAAAAGTTAGTAAGACCCACCATTCTGCAAAAAAAAATAAAGTTAGTATTGTCACGACCCGCTCCCCGTACCCAAGGGTTAAGTATCGTGATGGCCAGTAACTGAGGTTACCTCCGGCCAATTCTTAAACAAAATAATAAACGCAAGCGGAAGAAATATTTAAATAAGGGTACCAAAATAATCATCGGAGCTTCTATTTTATATTACAAAATTTATTGACAAAAAATGTCGATATTTACATATAAAAATATCATAAAAATACTGTGTGTGTGTCTATTCCGCAGCCCCGCATCTAAGACTTTCCAAAAGCTATTTCCTGAAAATTGGTAAACAACTATAAGCACATGGCAGAGTGAGAAATATTATACCAAGAGTATAAGGGACACGAAATAACCATGGATCGTTAGTTAGGCCAAAACATTTACATAAACAAATCATTTAAGTAGCAGAAACTGAAATACATATATTATATAGATATATAACCATAACCACGGTACAGAACAAAACAGAACAGAGGTCACAGAAGTGACAGTCAGAACAGAGGTACGGATTCAAGAGGTGGCTCGTACGGATTCTAGAGGTGGCTCCCACAATAGTGTAGCACTTAGCTCCGCACAGCACTTTGGTCCGCACAAAACAGAGGTCAATGGATCCATGACAAACAGAGGACCACAAAGTGGTCAAACAGAGGCCAATGGTTATTTAAGTCCCCCAAGGCGTGGGACTCCCGTGGTGGTACTTACAAAGCATAATTGTTTATAAGGTAATAGTCAAATATTCTTTAAAAGTAAAACAAACATATCCATGAGTTTCCTTTTAAGCAAATAGGGTTCAGAAATAAAACCACGTAACTGAAACCTTTACAAAACATAACTTTTATTAATATACTAATAAAACATAACTTGTATAAAATAGATATGGTAAGTTCAAACATAAGTAAAATACATTTTTGTGACTCAAGGTATAATATAACTCACCTTAACTTTAATACCTTACTCTTTCTTTAACTGTTAAACACCCTTTCACCTTTCCCTACTCTTTCTTCTTCCTCTCTTCTTTTCTTTCCTTTCTTTTCTTCTTTCCCCCTTTTCTTTTCTCTCCTCTCCAGTGAACGTCTCCTCCTTTTATAGGGAGGAGAGACGAGTACGTGGCCTCCACGTGGCTCAGACGTCGCTTTCGCTCAGATTTAATTCATAATTATATAGATTCATTCTTATCCTTAATAGATATTTAAGATAATTACCTTTTGACCCAATATTTTAGTATAATTATATAAATAAATTAATTCCTAATTAAATCATATTTTATCTTATACTAACAGAAAATTAATTATTTATTTTACTACCACACCCATTATTATTATTATATTATTATCTATATTATTATTATTTATATTTTGACCCCTAAATTTTTAATAATTATGTTATTTTACAAAATTACGCATAATAATATATAATAAATTATATATTTTTCGAGCTGAGATTAAATAATATTAGTATAAATTCTACAGAATAATTAAAAATCTGGGTTGTTACAATCTTCCCTCCTTTTAAAATTTCGTCCTCGAAATTTGTCATATACATAAGCTATCCGCTGCGCACTCTGATAAATATATATATTAGATGATTAATCTGATAGAAAATAGTACCTCAAAAAAAACTTTACCAAAAATAACTCACTGTCTAGTTGTCAAAAATTAGTTTGGGCCGAAATGAGAAATAATGGATGACTTTAAAAAAATTTCACTCGTTTTGTTTACGATAAAAATAAATAAAAATGAGAACACACTGACAGAATTATATGCAAGAATTGAAACATTTGAAATGAACTTTTCATTGATGGGAAATAGTTTCAAAATTAGTATCTTTAAAATTTGAACCCACTTTTTTTAAAAAAAAACATCAAAATAAATAAAAAAAATTTCAATACTGAACTGAAAATTATATATATATATATATATATTTAATTATATTATAATTTTGGTGAGTGCTTGAGCCCGACATCCTTCTTTTCTTGTCCTTCTTTTACTATAACAAATATAAATTATATCTAATATCCTTCACAAATTAGGCACACTAAAAAAAAATTTTATTATATATATAACCATATAAAATTATAATATAATTAAATCGACGAACAAAATATAATATTTAGGTACTAATTACCCGCCATCTCACTTCTTAAATGTGCATGTGTCCTATGCTCCAATGATGATTTTTTTTTTTTCTAAAAAAACCATTGCTCTGATACCATTTGTCACGACCCGCTCCCCGTACCCAAGGGTTAAGTATCGTGATGGCCAGTAACTGAGGTTACCTCCGGCCAATTCTTAAACAAAATAATAAACGCAAGCGGAAGAAATATTTAAATAAGGGTACCAAAATAATTATCGGAGCTTCTATTTTATATTACAAAATTTATTGACAAAAAATATCGATATTTACATATAAAAATATCATAAAAATACTGTGTGTGTGTCTATTCCGCAGCCCCGCATCTAAGACTTTCCAAAAGCTATTTCCTGAAAATTGGTAAACAACTATAAGCACATGGCAGAGTGAGAAATATTATACCAAGAGTATAAGGGACACGAAATAACCATGGATAGTTAATTAGGCCAAAACATTTAAGATAACTCAGTTTGGTAAATAAATCATTTAAGTAGCAGAAACCAAAATATAGATATTATGTAAATATATAACCATAACCACGGTACCGAACAGAACAGAACAGAGGTCACAGAAGTGACAGTCAGAACAGAGGTACGGATTCAAGAGGTGGCTCGTACGGATTCTAGAGGTAGCTCCCACAATAGTGTAGCACTTAACTCCGCACAGCACTTTGGTCTGCACAGAACAGAGGTCCATGGATTAGAGGGCCACAAAGTAACCAAACAGAGGCCAATGGTTATTTAAGTCCCCCAAGGCATGGGACTCCCGTGGTGGTACTTACAAAACATAATTGTATATAAGGTCATAGTCAAATATTCTTTAAAATGTAAACAGACATGTCCATGAGTTTCACTTTAGCAAATAGGGTTCAGAAATAAAACCACGAAACTGAAATGTTTATATAATTTATAATAGTTTATAAAACATAACTTGTATAAAATAAATATGATAAGTCAAAACATAAGTAAAATATATTTTGGTAACTCAAGGTATAATATAACTCACCTTAACTTTAATACCTTACTCTTTCTTTAACTGTTAAAGACCCTTTCACCTTCCCTACTCTTTCCTTCTTCCTCTCTTCTTTTCTTTCCTTTCTTTTCTTCTTTCCCCCTTTTCTTTTCTCTCCTCTCCAGTGAACGTCTACTCCTTTTATAGGGAGGAGAGACGAGTACGTGGCCTCCACGTGGTTCAGATGTCGCTTTCGTTCAGATTTAATTCATAATTATATAGATTCATTCTTATCCTTAATAGATATTTAAGATAATTATCTTTTGACTCAATATTTTAATATAATTATATAAATAAATTAATTCCTAATTAAATCATATTTTATCTTATACTAACAGAAAATTAATTATTTATTTTACTACCACGCCCATTATTATTATTATCATTAATATTATCTATATTATTATTATTTATATTTTGACCCCTAAATTTTTAATAATTATATTATTTTACAAAATTACGCATAATAATATATAATAAATTATATATTTTCCGAGCTGAGATTAAATAATATTAGTATAAATTCTACAGAATAATTAAAAATCTGGGTTGTTACAAGTATAATTTAATCATAAGTAACTTATTGAAAAATTCTAAAAATGCACCGTTTCATGCTTAAATAATTCGAATTGACCAAAACTCAAAGAACAAAAGTTGTACAGAATCAAGTTTCCTAAAAGTCTTCGCGGACAAATTTAGTAGAAACTGAACAGGTTGAGAGAAAAAAACTTAATAGAAAATCCTAACCAAAATTCGATCGAAAAATCTGGAACTGAAAACAAAAAGAAACCGTTGTAAGATAATTTTTTTCGGAAAAATTTAAAACACGAAAAGTATTCAGAATAATGTTTTACTTCAGCTTAAGTGAAACCAATAAAAATAAAGCTCGTTTCGTAGGTTAAAATAGCCTCTAAAATCTACATTGCTAAAATGAATCAAAACTACTATAACCAAGATCATTCAATTATAAGTTCTAATTGATTTTTTTATTAAAATTTAAAACACAAAACTTGTCTAGAATTACGTATACATGCCTCTGTTCAAATTTCATAACTTATCGAGGTTGTTTATTATTTTTTAAGATGTACAAAACAATACAATCCACACTATACCAATAAACTCATAATTAATTTTTTTGTACCTTAACTCCACCACTTCGGCCTCCATTTCTGACCTACACATATATCCCATGTGCCTCCCATATACCTAACACCGTTCCGAAGCCAAACTTGCACAGGGATATCATCCCGAGTTTGACTCACATTCCCCGGATGGTTAGCATATACGTACGTGTATAAATCAAAGCACTCGCCTACTCATGAGAATGATGCAACAATATACATATACAAAACATTTCACTCATGAGAACAAACATAATAATGCCAAGCCTAAGGCATTCAAATAAATCTCATAATGCTCACTTTTTTTTTTTATACACTCTTTCTCACCAACACTCAAATAAAACAACAATCTATGGAGTCATGGTGGAGTGTAAAGAATTTATCTATGGGTTCCTAATTTATTTTAATTTCATATAACTATGAGTGTGATTACGACCATAAAATAAATCTATATAAAAATCCTAAACCTTGCATACACAACTAATCAAAATAACAACAATGCTAGGTAGCTCAAAATTTTGTGGCTCAAATGGCTCAAATCTGCCAAAACGACGACGTCGTTTTGGCAGATTTGAGCCATTTGAGCCACAAAATTTTGAGCTACCAAACATTTTCCTCAAAATAATTAAAATCACTCAATCATCTAAAAACTCTAAACCTTACATACACAACTAATCAAAATAATTAAAATCAATCAATTATCTAAAAATCCTAAACCTTACATACACAATTAATCAAAATAATTAAAATTAATCTATCATCTTTATGTAAATACAAAATCAAACTAATATCAAATAAATAAATAAAAACAACGAATTAAACATAAATCAAGGAAAGTGAGTTTTGTACTCACAATAATTTTTTTAAAGATCAAAAAAATATTTAAAAGATTAATGAAGCCACCAAAACAAAACCCTAACTCTTTTCTTCCTCTCCTTTCTCTTTCACACACAAAGCCGCAGGACCTCTCTTTTTCTTTGGGGTACTTACCAATTAGTCCTATTCACTAGACTTATTTACCTACAGGTCCTAACTAATAAATTTAACACTATAAAAATAAGAGAGTGATAAATTTATCACTAAAAAATTATTCATAAAAAAAGAGACTGATAAATTTATCACTATAAAATTATTCATAAAAAAAAAAGACTGATAAAATTTGTCTTTATCACTTAATAAATTATATCAAATAGGACTTAATGGGTAATAAGTCTCAAAGTAGGACCTATTGGGTAATAAGTCTCCCAAGTAGGATCTATTGGTAGTTTACCCTTTTTCTTTGATTACTCTCTCTCTCTCTCTCTCTCTCTCTCTCACACACACACACACACACACACACGACTGCTCTCCCTCTCTCACGGCTTGCTCTCTGTTTCTCTTTTCTTTTCTAACCTAATCACCTATTATATAACCTAGTAGTTATTATATTATATAATACAAATACAACATAATTAAAACATAAATAAATATAATATATATTTTATATATTTTATCAATATATAAAACACCTTTTTTTTTTTACAATATAAATATATCAATATTTAGATTAATTGCTTATAATTAAATAACACATTAAATTAATTAAATAACACATTAAATTATCATATAACCACACAATTAATAAAGTCGAGAATAAAATAAGACAATAATAATAATAATAATAATAATAAATAAAATCTTACGAAAAATCAGGGTCGCTACAAGAACTGTCTGGTGGACAAGAAGAAATGGGGCGGGGCAGGGCGGAGAACACCAAACTTGTTGGGGGCGGGGTGGTGGTATTTGAAAAAACTCAAAGTTAGGGTTTATTTGCATTATAAAATATTTTTTTTATCAATTGTAATTAAATCTAATTTTATTGATTATGATCTGTTAATTTAGAATATAAATTATTTTTTAAGACTAAAGCCTCGTTTGGGAAGTGGCTAAAATAGTCAAAAAGTCAAAAAGCCAACTAAAACACATCACATCACCTCTCTACTTTTCTGCACACCTTTTCGTAAAAAACCAAAAAATTACTAAAATAGCCTGTTCCCAAACCAAGCCTAATTATGATCGTATTATTATTATTATTATTTGTTTTATTGTACTGCAGGACACTTGGCACTATTTTACTCAATTGAGAGGTTAGAAGTCCCAAAGGAAGTTGTGATATTGAAGGAATGGATGACAAATGGCAATGCAAGAAGTTTTTGGAAGCAACTAAGTATGGGAATTCACACTTATCCATCCAAATTTTTTTGGATGAGGGATTATGTGATGTAAATTAAATTTATATAGTGTAGATTTATATATAGAATAAATTTGAATCATAAAATAATAATTTTGTATAATTTATGAGCAGTTAATTATGAGTTCGTAATATTATTGTTTTGGAAGTTATAGGTGATTAGTGGTGGTTATGTCCCACATTTAGTAAAGATCAATCAATAAAATTAGAAAATATCTATTTCTCTTTCCTATCTTAGGACTAGATTAATTTTTAAGAGTAAAATAGCATTAGTTTATAACAAAATTCTATTCATCGATATAATTTTTACTTTCTTTGAATATTAATGAAATTATATTTTGTTATTCTTCAGTTTCTTATATCTCTTCCTTTATTTGTTTCTTTTAAACCACTAGTTGGAATATATTTGTATTGTTCACCAAGTTTGTAGCCAAATCGTTTGTTGATTGTGGCTTGACAGAAATTTAACTAACATATCTTGGTGCTAGAACAAGGCTCATGCTAATTCGAAGTATGTCAACCTTCGAAGAAGTATTGAAATACAAAATGAAAGAATTTTGTAAAATATGATGTTTTAATAAGTAGATTTTCATGGAATGATATGTTGAGAAAAATAAATTAAATGATTTGATTTTGTAAAGATAAAATGTGTTAACATGAGGATGAAATTTTATATTTATAAGAAGAAATTGATTATTTTGATTGGCAAAAATATTAAACAATAGCGACATTACCCTATTATTTGATGTTAGAAACACAAAATCATTTTGATAAAGTGATTGGTCAATTTGATCAAATTGACCGATTTGAGATCGAAATTCATCAATGAAAAGAAATATTGAAAATTGTTACAAAAGTCAAATTTTGTGAGTTTTTAGCTGTTTTTCTTATGCCATTAAAGGTTGTGCATTATGAAAAAGTTATTCCATCAATTGTTATGGTTGAAAAACCACAAAAAAAAAAAAAAATGTCATGAGAACATAAATTTTGTGGTAGCGGGCAATTTCACAAAGAGGAAATGCAATATGGATTTTCGAAAAATATTTCCTACCCATTATTGTTTTAAAGAAAAAAATCAACTGATACTTTTTGGATATTCAAAAGATGTTTCTAATCCGTTGATGTGTGAACGAAAAAATCAACCATTTGTTGCAACTCTTTGTCTGGAGAGTGATGCAAATAATGTGGTTATAAAGTGTGATTTAAAGCCAATAATGGCTACAAATGATGAACAATCCATTAATGATGAATTTAATATTTTCGACATTATTCAAAATGTTGAATTTTACAAAATATTTGAACCATACAAAACCATAGATTATGACATTCAACACCCATTTTGAGTTTGCAGATCAAAGATTTGATTTTGGTAAAATGGCTTACAATAAGTATTGTTTGTTGTTAGTTTCAAAATAATGTTTCAATTAATTGCTTGTCATAGGATAAATGTAGCCAATTACAATTGATGACCATTGCATAAGGCTAGTTTGAAATTAATCATCACAGTTCATCACCGTGCATGAGAATAATGAAGTGGTATTTGATCTAGAATATTTTATAGTAAAGGCAGACTTAGGCCTCGTTTGGGAAGCGACCGGTTTAGTTAAAAAGTTAAAAGGTTACTAAAAAAATTAAAAAGTCAATAATCCATATTAAAAAGTCAAAGATTTCTTTTTCTCTCTATTTTTTGCACATCTTTTCGTAAAAAATCAAAAAGTCATCCCAAACGTACTAATTTTTTTTACATCACATTTTAGCCAAAAAATTACTGAAAAAGCCTGTTCTCAAACGAGGCCTTAATAGTTTGGTGATATTTAACATTATCAATGTGTTATTTTTGTTAGTGGCTTCAAAGGATATTTTTTCATTTTTTGAAAATTAAACTGTTTTGATGTTACAATTGGAATGAAATCAAATTTGCAGGAAATAGGAAGCCATTTTGAAGGTGATTCGACAATCTTGCATTGCATGCTTGCAAAATGGTGATTAATTAATTGGCAAATAATGTTTGGATTTGGCCTAGTATGAAGAATGATGATTGGGAAGGATTACAATCACAATTCGACTCTTTATTACTGTACTGATAACATAATCTGATGGATATGGATTCCACGTCGGAGTAATGAGAAAAGCCGGAAAAGCTTTATTTAGCTAAGAGCTTGACCATCAAATCAAATTGCAACTGAAGCGACAATAACATACGCTTTTAATTTAAAAGTCAAAAGTCAATTTTTAATTTATTTTAAATTATATTACTTCTTACATAAAATAATAAAAAAATTAAAAAAATTAAAAGTCAGTTTTCAATCATCTTTTCAAAACACTCCGTTATCGCTATACCATGCTGAAGTTGGCTATTTTAATTTATTTATTTTTTATTTTTTGATTATTTTAATCTGATTAAAAAAATTATTTTTGAGAAGATAGTTAATTTTTTTTGTAGTTGATTTGATGATTATGAAGAAAAAAAAAATTATGAATTGGATGTGATATTTTTCCTATTGATTATTTTAACTTATTTTATCTTTATTGACTACTAGCATAATACCCGTACTATGTACGGATTAAAATAAATAAATAAATATTATTTTTGAAACTAATTTATGACAAAAAATTTGTTTATAATATAAAAGAAAATTTATTTAACATTTGGTAGACTCACATCCCACCCACACCCATGTGAGACATTTGGTAGAACATTTAGTAAAACATTTAGGATCCCTAACATTATTCTATTTATTTTGTTGAATTCAATCAATCAAAATTGTAGAATAAATAAAAAATAGAAAATAAAAATAAAAATAGAGTATCAATAACCTCAATCTTCAACCCACTCCTCAAATAATACTTCGATAACTTTGATCCTACTAGGTTGCTAGGTATAACCTCTAAAATAGTCTCATTAAATATTAATTAACTATATTTACTAATTTTTAGAGGTTAGACCAATTGAACTTCTGCAAACCCTAAAATCATTTTCTTAATTTGATAACCACTATAGATCATTTTTAATTTTTTGATTTTTTATATTTTTTAATTGTTTTATATTAAAAAAATTTAGAACTAATATAGTAAACAAATAAATCAAACTGATTATGTATATAAAACAACTTAACGCTAATCCATAGGCTTAAGTTTTTTACTGTGTATTTTATTGAAAATGTGTTAGACCATTTTAATGGCTAATACTTAAACCTCGATGAGAGGGTAATTTGTGAACAAGTTGGGCCGAGCTATGGAACCTATCTACGAGACCGAGCTACGGGACCTAACTACGAGACCGAGCTACAAGACCTAGCTACGGGGCCAAGCTATTGGACCTAGCTACAGGACCTAGTGGCGGTCAATGCTATGGCCGAGTTACCAAGCAAGGTAGTCAAACAGAGAGAAGAGCCGAAGTAACTTGGTTGACCGCAATGTTAGCCGAGGTAAAGATATCAGCCGAGGTAAAGGGGTCAGTCGAGGTAAAGATGTCGGCCGCGGTAAAAAGGGCTTAGCAAGTGGATCGCAAGTGTTAGCTCGGTCTAAGTGTAGTGACGGTCACCACGGTCGGAGTGAAGATGGTTAGTTCGGTCATAGTATTTTGAGCCGAGGTATGATGGCTTCTCATGGTGGACCTCGGTTTGGTTAGCACGGTCGTAGCGCGCCATAGTTACTTCGGTCCAGGTATGAAAAGGGATTGACAAGTGTTACCACGGTCCAAATATGATTATGGTCACCAGACGGAGTAAAGGTAGTTATCTCGGTCGTGGTATTCAGAACCAAGGTATTTGGGCTTCTTGTGGTGGACCTAGCTATAGATTAGCTCGGTCGGGGGTTTACTACGGTTAGCACGGGAGTAAGTAAACACCACAGTTGGAGTATGTCAAACCGAGGTACACGCAGTGAAAGTAAGAACCGAACTAGTGGTAGCTCGGTCTAGTCTGCGGCTTTAGCATGGTCATGTTATTTCGGTCGTATTGACATCCAACCGTGGTAAAACCATCTCACTTGGTTTAAGCAGTGAGGGGGGTGTTGAAGGATAAGCGTTATCCTTCAGGAGTATGAATCCTAGGAGGACTCTACGCAAGGAGGAGTAATCCTAGAAGGACTCTACATGGAGGAGTAAGAGTCCTACCAGGATTGTGCTACGCGAAACCTATATAAGCTCACCAATATCACCTTTGGAGAGGTAACACAACTTTTGCTCCCTGATTACATTGAGCTTTTGCCTACTTGTCTTGCTTTCTGACTTAGGCATCGGAGAGGTTTCCGGCACACACCCGCCGGCCAGCTCACGTTTGTGTTTTCAGGTGACAAAGCGACGTCGTACGGAGGAACGCAGACTTGATCAACAGGATTATACGAGAAGGTATATTTCTTTCCCGTACAATTGGCGCCGTCTGTGGGAACTCAGACAAGAACAACCTCTTGGTCAAGCTTTCTCTCGAAGATCAATGGCGAACAACGAAGAACTTCCTCACTCCACCATTGACGGACTAACCCCAGAAGGGGGTGCAAGGCGCGAAGGCCTACCCTTGGTCGCTCCCATGGCGAGTCTGGAACCACAAGGACAAAATTCCAGAAGGGATGCGAGGGGACGAAGACGGAATAACAGCCCTCATCCCTCTCGCTCGCAAAGCCCAGAAAGACAAAGGCGCAGGATTGATCCTCAAACTCTAGAGGATCGCGTCAGGGAACAAGATGAATTAATTCGCAAGATGGCGGCAGACATGGAGTCACTCAAACGCCAGGTGAAAGGAAGAGAAGTGGCGACAGGAGAGGGGCGCAACAACAAGACACCCCCTCGCCACTCGGAAGGGCGTAGTAGGAATTCTACACCCTCCCATGCAGAGAACAGAAGCCTCAGGACAGGCGATACACTATCCGGATCTTCCAGAACTCGTCGCTCCAGGTCTGAGAGGACGAGATCCGAAAGGTCGAACACGGAAGGAAGCACATATTGGCCCTCGCATACGCACCAAACAAGGTCCAGACAGACGGAGTTGCCCAGATCGTCCGACCTACGAACCGTGTTCAAAGAGAAGGCACGATGGAAGGAGGACGCCAGGGCGCGCGATCCACACAGAGTTTCTGCATTACAGCGGTTGGCTCCTCGGACGCATGGAAGCGTCGAGGTTGGAATGCCACTACCGCGCCCTGCCTACGAACCGACGGACAAGGCATTAGCGAGGCTGCAGACCTCACCGTTCGTTCCGGCGATTGAAAACGCACCCCTACCATCAGGCTTCCTTCAGCCCAAATTCACTACATATGAGGGGAAGACGGACCCTTACTCACACTTGAGCCACTTTCGCCAGGTCATGGCTGTATACCGGCGAAACGAGGCTCTGATGTGCATCCTCTTCCCATCTAGCCTTGGCGACCTAGGCTTGACTTGGTTCGAAAAACTCCCAGAAGGCAGCATAGCCTCCTGGGCGCAATTGGCGGAGGCTTTCGTAACAAGGTTCAGAACAAACACTAAAACCCCGGTGGAGATCGACCAGTTACTCTCCATCGACATGGGTGACAAGGAGACCCTAAGATCCTACAATAGTCGCTACTGGGAGACCTTCAACCAGATTGGGGACTGTCCCACCAATCTCGCCATCGCACAGTACAATAGAGGTCTTCCAGTCGGAAACAGGTTGAGGGACTCAATTACCATGACGCCACCCCTCACGATGGAAGCCTTGATGGAAAGAGTACACCAACATATTCGCGTGGAGGAAGATAGCGCCCGCGCTAAAACAAAATCTGGCACAACCGCAATACCAGATAAAATGACCACGGCGAAGGTCAACACGGTAGAACGTCCAAGTAGAAACGGGCAAGGCAGGCGGGACAACGGAGAGGACCAAGGCAAAAGAAGGTTGAGAGTCCACACTGCCATGACCACGGTGTTCAAAAAACCAATCTACCGAATTCTCAGCGAGATACGCGATGAACCTTTCGTCCGATGGCCTGCTAAGCTGGGAGAAGCGCAAAAAGACTACGACGAGAAATCGCGGTGCACCTTCCATGATGAACAGGGGCACCGCACTGAAAATTGCACGCCATTAAAGCAGCATTTGGAAGAGTTAGTGGCAGCTGGGCACTTGGACCAATACATAAAAGGAAGAACTTGAGAGCAAGGAGCTGTTCGCAGATGTTAGCGAGGTAGCTGAACAGAAGGTAGTGGGAGACTTGGTACAGGAAAAGATAGATGTAAAGAACCCAGAGAAGGAAAGCTAGGGCCCAATTGGGATGGACCATACAAAGTGGTTGGTTTAGCTGAAAAGGGGCATATCACTTGGAAGATAGAGCCATCAAGGCTATCCCCAGACCATGGAACACTGCCAATCTCGAGCTATTTTTTCGATAGGGTACTTGTAATTTACATTTCCTCAATAAAACAAGTAGTTCCCTTTTCAGCATAGAATATTTTCTTCTGTAAAAGTTGTTTTGGTAAGCTAGAGGCATTGAAAGCAGAGTTGGATGGAAAAACCAACACTTACCTCTCCTAAGCCGAGGTAAGGACTTAGGCTAAAGGTGGTTGGCAGGTTTGACCAACAAAACTCTTTTGCACCCTTTAGCCGAGATAAGGACCTAGGCTAAAGGTGGTTGGCAGGTTTGACCAACAAAACTCTTTTGCAACGCACCCTTTAGCCGAGGTAAGGACCTAGGCTAAAGGTGGTTGGCAGGTTTGACCAACAAAACTCTTTTGCACCCTTTAGCCGAGGTAAGGACCTAGGCTAAAGGTGGTTGGCAGGTTTGACCAACAAAACTCTTTTGCACCCTTTAGCCGAGGTAAGGACCTAGGCTAAAGGTGGTTGGCAGGTTTGACCAACAAAACTCTTTTGCACCCTTTAGCCGAGGTAAGGACCTAGGCTAAAGGTGGTTGGCAGGTTTGACCAACAAAACTCTTTTGCACCCTTTAGCCGAGGTAAGGACCTAGGCTAAAGGTGGTTGGCAGGTTTGACCAACAAAACTCTTTTGCACCCTTTAGCCGAGGTAAGGACCTAGGCTAAAGGTGGTTGGCAGGTTTGACCAACAAAAAACTTTTTTGCACCCTTTAGCCGAGGTAAGGACCTAGGCTAAAGGTGGTTGGCAGGTTTTACCAACAAAAAACTTTTTTGCACCCTTTAGCCGAGGTAAGGACCTAGGCTAAAGGTGGTTGGCAGGTATGACCAACAAAACTTTTTTGCACCCTTTAAGCCGAGGTAAGGACCTAGGCTAAAGGAGGTTGGCAGGTATGACCAACAAAACTTTTTTGCACCCTTTAAACCCAGGTAAGGACCTAGGCTAAAGGTGGTTGGCAGGTTTGACCAACATTTTTTACTCTTCGGCCGAGATAAGGATTAAAAAGTGGTTGGCTGGAAAAACCAACACTTGGTACTCTTCAGCCGAGATAAGGATCAAGGCTGAAGAGTGGTTGGCAGGTATGACAAGATAGATTGCAAGGTTAAGACCGAGATGAGTATATCGGCCAGAGAATGTCATACTTCATTCAAAACATAGCGGAAAATAAATGCAAGCATGGAGCAAGCCGAACAAGCAGTTGAGAGAACTGAAGATTTCATTCCAAAAGTGCATTACAAAAGGAGGGGCCGTAGCCAGGTTACAAACTCCTTTGGTAAACAGAAGAAAAATCATGCATAGAGGTCATTTAAATCGACATCCGAATCAACCCTGGCTTCACCTAAAGATAGCTTGGTCATGACAAGCACACTTTGGTTGAGCTCGGTCGAAAGCACCGCATCACACAGCAGGCAAAGGTGGGATGGAGACCACAGGAGTTGGAGAGTTGGACTGGCGACCGAGCTGGGCGTTATTATCAGGCTTTTGGGATACATCCCCTTCCTCAGTATTGGAGAATTTTTTGCTGAATGGCATTTGCATACTCCACCATGGAGTTCGGTATACAATATGGAGGAGGGTTTAGAAGACCTCGGTCTCTTGGCTATGACCGAGTTGCGCCACAGCTGCTTTCCACCCACACTTGAAGAAGAGGTCTTTGGCAGCCTCACATTGCAGGATATAGTATCTCGGTTAAGCGTGCAAAGGCGTGTCTGGCCAACCTAGTCAGTCTGCAAAGTGAAAAGGAAAAGTATTAAGTACAGATCGTTGGACCGTGCTAAAAAAAACAAAGGCGAAATAAATTGAGTCCTCGCTCGGCCAAGTAAAACGAGGGATTCGCAGCCCGGTTGAAGTTTATGGTGCAGCATTCTTAGCTCGGCAGAGTGGGGCGTTCTTAGCTCGGCTGGAGGAAAAATAATCCCAATCATGCTATGCAGATGGAATTAAGGGGCAATTGAGAGGGTAATTTGTAAACAAGTTGGGCCGAGCTATGGAACCTATCTACGAGACCGAGCTACGGGACCTAACTACGAGACCGAGCTACAAGACCTAGCTACGGGGCCAAGCTATTGGACCTAGCTACAGGACCTAGTGGCGGTCAACGCTATGGCCGAGTTACCAAGCAAGGTAGTCAAACAGAGAGAAGAGCCGAAGTAACTTGGTTGACCGCAATGTTAGCCGAGGTAAAGATATCAGCCGAGGTAAAGGGGTCAGTCGAGGTAAAGATGTCGGCCGCGGTAAAAAGGGCTTAGCAAGTGGATCGCAAGTGTTAGCTCGGTCCAAGTGTAGTGACGGTCACCACGGTCGGAGTGAAGATGGTTAGTTCGGTCATAGTATTTTGAGCCGAGGTATGATGGCTTCTCATGGTGGACCTCGGTTTGGTTAGCACGGTCGTAGCGCGCCATAGTTACTTCGGTCCAGGTATGAAAAGGGATTGACAAGTGTTACCACGGTCCAAATATGATTATGGTCACCAGACGGAGTAAAGGTAGTTATCTCGGTCGTGGTATTCAGAACCAAGGTATTTGGGCTTCTTGTGGTGGACCTAGCTATAGATTAGCTCGGTCGGGGGTTTACTACGGTTAGCACGGGAGTAAGTAAACACCACAGTTGGAGTATGTCAAACCGAGGTACACGCAGTGAAAGTAAGAACCGAACTAGTGGTAGCTCGGTCTAGTCTGCGGCTTTAGCATGGTCATGTTATTTCGGTCGTATTGACATCCAACCGTGGTAAAACCATCTCACTTGGTTTAAGCAGTGAGGGGGGTGTTGAAGGATAAGCGTTATCCTTCAGGAGTATGAATCCTAGGAGGACTCTACGCAAGGAGGAGTAATCCTAGAAGGACTCTACATGGAGGAGTAAGAGTCCTACCAGGATTGTGCTACGCGAAACCTATATAAGCTCACCAATATCACCTTTGGAGAGGTAATGCAACTTTGCTCCCTGATTACATTGAGCTTTTGCCTATTTGTCTTGCTTTCTGACTTAGGCATCGGAGAGGTTTCCGGCACACATCCGCCGGCCAGCTCACGTTTGTGTTTTCAGGTGACAAAGCGACGTCGTACGGAGGAACGCAGACTTGATCAACAGGATTATACGAGAAGGTATATTTCTTTCCCGTACAAATAAATCAAACTGATTATGGTATATAAAACAACTAACGCTAATCCATAGGCTTAGTTTTTACTGTGTATTTTATTGAAAAGTTTAGAAGACCATTTTAATGGCTAATACTTAAACCCGATATTTATATAGTGGATAGTCTGAGCCAAAATGACTACTTGACATATAGTTAGCATGGTTAAAATAAAAGATAATGTATGTACTATATGTAAATTTATAATTTTTTTTCTCGTTTGTTAATAGATTTATGCATAATCCACATTTCAAATAAGAATTTTATAAATTTTTAATACTTAATCAAAAAAGTTTAAGAAAAAATAGACATGATACATTATAAATATGTATGAAATAACCTTATTAATAAATTATTTTTATTAAAAAATTCTATACTTAATCAAATAGTTCTTCTAGCATTTGAAAATTTAATATTTATGAATAAATTTAATATTTTCAAATACTCCTAGCATTTTTCACATTTAATATTTATGAATAAATTTATATAATTTAAAAATTTATACTTTATTTAAACGTTTAGCATTACAAAATCAATAATTAAGTTTTATCAAATATGCTCTAAATCTAATTATCAACTTATTTTTTAAGCAAAATTTTCTCGTTTAAAATTTTGGCAAATATTTATTTAAGAAAACTATTCACATGTTAGTACACCATGTTCACCGTCATTATTAAGCTTATATAACTTAGGCCCTAACCTAAATACATGTTGTATTTCTTAAACTTTGTTTAATGTTTGGCATGACCTATATAATGGTTATAAATTGTAAGTAAAATTTTAAATTATTAACTTAAAACAAGTTATAAATTTATTTGGTGCAATGTAGCTTTTAATCTATATAACATTTTTATTGTGTAAATACTCATAATGCCTCAAAAGTTATTACTAAAATGAAAGATATGAGACTCTTATGCTTATATGTATTCCAGGGTTTCAAATAAGTTTAAAAAAAAAAAAGTTTACAAATTGTAGTTTAAAATAGGGGAATTTTTTTTAATGTCCCTCGTATTAAAATTTAATAGGATAGAGGATATGTAATGTTTTCATAGTGGTTAGGGTCCTTGTAGACACCTCATTTTTGATCGCCCATAAGACTTGAGCACTTTGTCCTGGACAGTTGATGATGAAATTGCGTTGTGTGTGATTCGAATTCTCAACGAAGGAACGTAAGCTCGCGCTCCAAAACCAATCCCAAACCTTTCATATTCATACTATTCTTACCCCAAAAATTCATTTTTAAACATTGTGTCACCCTACGCTGAGTTTAAAACAGTGGAACAGGGGAATACATTGGGAGCCGGTTGTACCACATTGGGAGCCGGCCGGCTCTCTTTAGCGAAAAACACTATTCTGGGTGGGAATGAGCCAGCTGTCCATTTTTTAAGATATTTTCGACCAATTTTGCTCAAATTTTATAAATACGAGCATATATCTCAGTGTTAGAGGTTGAAAAAATTTCAAATAAGTAAAATAACCCTTGAGAACTCCTTCTTCTTGTGCAAGCCAACTTTGAGATATTATATCATCCATACACCATATCTATATACCATACACAACCTTGGAACCATAACTTAGAACCTTGGTTGAGCTTCGTGAATCACAATTCAAGCTTAAGAGTGTGTTTGGACCAAGTTTGGTTCACAAACAAGAGTTTACCTTCTTCAAGAGGTATAGGCTTACCATCTTTCTATTGCTTTCATTTCTATCTTTCTCTGCCTATTTCTTGTGTTTATGTATTGTTTTGATTCTATTTCAAGTGTTGGAACTTGGGTTTGAATAGCTACCAAAGGGTAGAAAGGGTTAACACCCTTTCTTACACTCTACTTCATAGCTCACACCCTTATTTTACACTCTTTTCTTTGCCTTTTAAACTGATTTTCATAATTTAAAAAAGGCTAAAAAATATGGTTTGAGGTCTCAAAAATGGAGAGGTTAGCCACCTCTCCTTGCTCTTATTCACTAGCCTTGCATTTCTTTGTTCTTTCCTACCTTTTTATGCTGTTTAACATGATTTTTAGCTACTGTTTTTAGCATATTAGGGGCTGTTTAGAGCTGTTGTAATTTATTTAATTATTGTATGCTTTGAATATCTAGCTTGTTGTGTTGTAAGTCTTCATATCTAGCTCGTTGTGTTGTGTTACACATAGTTTGATAGCATTTCTATGGTTAATTTCTCATGTTGAATAATCTCATTCTAATAATTGATCCCGCAATCATTTCTGCAACCTCCTCTCTTCTTCTTTTCTTTTGTTTGAGTACCATTTCAACCGATCGACGGTTATTCAAAGCATGAGAAAGAAACCTATGCTCAATGGCTTAATCTCTACGAAGGTTCATCGTCAAGGCATGGGCTCTCTTTCATGCTTAGGATCACTTCTTGTTTGACGTTTCTTCTTATTTAGTGGACTTAACCATCATTTTGGACAAATTGATTAAAGAATGGCAAAGATTAATAAAATCGGCTTAAAATGAACTAAATCGACATAAAGAAAATGTTTGGAGTTGGTTGGATTTGGCCGGACGTTATGCTGAGTCCATCGTTCCGAGAATTGTCACGTATCAATACATGATATGTTGATAAGACTTAGAGCGTGTCTACTTCCCTCTTTAAGCCGTCATAATAAGAGGGTGGTTTCTTATTACATTTATTCAATTTTGTCCAAACATGTTTGAAATCATCAAGTCATCAAATGGTGCCTGTTGGTGGTTTCGGACTCAAAATCGTTATTCTCTTGACTTTCCCATGACAGAGAGGAACAGAAAGGACAAACATGACCTAGAAAGGCTCTGTCTGCACTGTTCTCACCTCAGAGCACAAAACATTTTTTGGCCTCAAATTTAGAGTCGGCCGGCATTTTTTTGGCCTGGCCGGATCTCATTTGGGGTCAGTCGGCTCCAGATGTTTGGTAAGTAGAGACCTTTTGACAAAAACAGAGGGCAGTGGCTGAGGGTAAAACAGAGCAATCTGGGTAAACAGAACAACTTCTAGGTACAGTGCATGCGATCATTGTGTCTCATGGCTGCTTGGATTAAATTTCTTATTAGCATTATTGTAATTATCATTGTTGTAATAATTCTTATTGTTGTAATTATTATAATATCCTTGTGCAATTATGGTTGTTTATTAGAAATACCCTCGTTGTGATAACTTAGACAGCTAGTTGATAACTTAGATATCTAGTTAGTAGTTAGCTAGTTTTAATTCATTTATTCGAATTTGTAATTATTAGTTAATCCGAACATTTGGACACTCATTCGGACTTTCTTGCACGAGGGCAAAATATGTAATAATGGTGTATGTTTTCCAACCCCCATTTCTTTCTCCCTTTTATTTACCCGCTTATGATGGTAGCATAGAGCATCATATTTCACTTAGCATTTTCTCATGTTCGCATACACGCGTCTCACATGCATTCAGGTTCGGCTCATCATACTAACCAATATCGATTTCAATTCATTGTCTGAAAATGTGATTTATCACATGTCTTGAATTGGATCATATACCATGCTCATAGCCGAGACTATAAAAATTGCATAAATGTGTGCGTTGCATTAGTCACATTGTATTGTTTAAGAACATGCATTCTTTTCTAATTGTTTTTCTTTGTTTGGCTTGCCTTGGAGTACTAGGTGAGCACTTATTGCTTTAGCACATTGCATTGAATGTCTAAATTGCCATATTGAGCATGTTTTCCATAAGGCTAATTGCTTAAATGAAATACTTGTTTGAATGCCGGTGGATGAAGGCTAATTGCTAAAATTGGAATAAATTGATTAATGTACATACAAACTCAAATTTTCAAGTGACGAGTATTAAAAACAATTTTCAAACAAACATGAAATCAAAACATTCTAACTTTTGCAAATTAGTCTATACTTGGGTGCATCACTCAGTAATGTTAACTAATAAATTGGAACAAGAGCATATAATATAAATAAAAATCATATCATGATTAGTAGAGGCTGATTTTTGATCGGGTGAGAGGGGTGCTTAATTCTTGACCTTCTCTTCTCATATCTAAGTTCTGGAGCCGAGATACTTTGGTGATGACGAACAAATGGCCTTTGGCGCGACTCACAGGTTTCCTAAATTTCTCAAAAATATTTAGGTGGCGACTCTGTAATCTGGCAAAGCAGTCTATTTTTGGCGTTTGATTCAAACATTGATTTTTCAAAAGAATTGCCAGATTTGGACTCATTTGTGATTATCTATTTCACATTGCACTTGTGAAATCAGATTCAGAACCACGGGAGTCTGAACTGAAAGGCTAGTTGTATTCAAAAGGAACACGAAAAGCAAGCTACAGTCCTCAATATTTTTTCTAAGAAATTTTGATCTAGAGAAATCTCAAAACACAGATAAATTTTTCTGTGTTTTGAAATTTATTTGGTTTGAAATTTCTCTGATTTGCGAAATTTCTCTAATTTTCTCTGTATTTTGAAATTTCTCTGGTTTGTTCATAAATTTCTCTGTGTTTTGACTAATTTTCTCTGGTTTGAAATTTCTCTAGTTTACTCACAATTTTCTCTGTTTATGTGTTTTGATTAACTAGAAAAAATTGAACATATTTAAAAATAAATAATAAAAAAAAGTATAGAAGAGAGAAGGGGATGCTTTTGTTGGGTTAGGTTTTCAGGTCATCTTGTGGTTGTGGAGGTAAAGTTTCTTCAATCCTAGAAGTTTTTTCTACCTACTCGAACAAAGAAATGCTATTGCCAATACATCAACATAAATTCTTCAAATTGCTATACATTTTAAAATCTTAAATCAACAAGCACACCATTGAATCAGTGAACAAAACCCATATTTTTACCTTGAAGAAACTGAAATCAATCAGAGTGAGTGGTAGTGGTGGTGGTGGTGGTGTTTTCAATTTGCTTTTTGCCATTCGTTGCTGTTCACCACTGCATCTCTCGCCTCAACCTTCCCTCTAACATTAATGGAGTATTCCTCTTCCGTGGCCCTCTGCCTACACAAAAGATAATGGAGAGAAAAGAGAAGGCGAAGTGAAGGCAACGACGAGGACATCCACTACGCACCATCGCCTCTACGGCACTGCTGTGTTGACGGCTCTAGACCTGGAGAGAAGATGGAGAGAGAGAGAGAGAGAGAGAGAGAGAGAATGTGATATATGGGTGTGAGTGAGGGACTTTAGGTTATAAAAAAAATATTGTGGACCTCTCTTGTTATTAGGAGTTGGAGATGGATGTTAGACTAAATATCCCTTTAAAGAACTTCTATTTTTTAGCCAAATAAGCTATAAAAATATCAAATAAATTATAATTTAAAATTATAACCAAATAAACTTAGTCACATAATAAAATAAAATAAAATATAATAAGTATAACATTACTCAAGAAAAAATGCACCAACTATAAAATCTGAAAATTAAAAGGAAACCTTATAGAAATTTTGAAATGTCAAATCATGAAAAATGCAACACATAAATGCATAAGTCATGTTATAACCATATTCATCCTTCAGATGAAACTTACAATGAAATTTTTTTACTAGCTATATTGCGAATAAATATGCACATTTTTTCAATAACCTCTGTTATTCATATTTATGCACTTGATAAATATAGATTTTAAACCATTGAACTGCGATAGAAGAGATTGGAGATTTATTTTATAAAAATACACTTAGATTAAATAAGCATGCAATAAATTTTTCTGAATTAACATAGTTGTTAGATGCATAATAGAAATAAGGATGTGGGAGGCTAAATATTAGAAATTGATCATTATAAAAAAGCATAAACTTACAGTGAAAAAATTTATTAATTGAATTCTTCACAATTGATCCCATCACCAACAGTTACGACACTTGATGAACGCCAATTCTAATTTTTTGAATCCAATGAGTGCAAGAGAGAAGATTTATGGGAGATGTGAATTGCTTCTCATAATTTGTGATAAATAATTTAAAATTTTTAAAATTGATTTAGTGTTCTTTACTTTTAAAAGTCATAAATTATGAGAAAATTAGAATTTTGTTTTTTTTTTGTTTTTGATGGTTAGATGGCACACTTTTGAATTTTGAAATGGGTTAGTATACTTTCCTTTTAAATTTAATAAATCATTAGATAGTTATATTTTTGAAAAAGTGTTACCCAATAGAATTTTTTTTAAATTTTTTAATAATAAATAAAAATTAATCAAGAAATTTAGCATGTGGGTTTGGAAATAAATAAAAAATAAACATAATTTTGATTTTTTTAAATATAATTTTGAAAGCTTTACTATATTGAATTTTGAAATGAGCATTATTATAAATTTTGAAAATAATTTCTATATTAGTTGTAGCACAAATAACGTGACCATTGAAAAGGTTTTTATAAATTTTAAATTCTATTGAATCGTTTATCATATTTAATAACATATAATTTTAAATCTTGAAATGGAAAAATATATATATTTTTAAAAATCATAAATTATGGAATAATTAGAGTTTTTTTTTTATGATTATAATTAGATTTTAATAAATTGTTTCCATATTAGTGGCATATAGATTTAAATTTTGAAAATAATTGAGTATACTTTCCTTTTAGAAGTCGTGATTTATGGAATTAGTGTTAACTAGGGCTGCAAATGAACAGAGCCGTTCGTGAACAGGCTCGAGCTCGACTCGGTAAGAGCTCGTTCGAACTCGGTTCGTTAATTTTTTTTTGCGTTCGAGCTCGAGCTCGAGCTCGTTAAATTTTAATAAACAAGCCCAAACATTCTAAAGTTCGGCTCGTGAGCTCGGCTCGTTAGCTGGCTCGTTTAATATTTATTATTTATATATTAAATAATATAAAAATATGTATAAAAAATAAGAGAAATATACTATTTATATATTTAAAAAATATAAATGTAAATAATAGTTAACTATAGATAGTATATTTATATAATACTGGCAGTAGATATTATTATTTTAGTAAAATATAGACTTTTTTTTAGTATATTTATATATATTGTATATATAATTGTATAATAAAAGTTTTAATTGTAACTTTAATCTCACATACAAGCATGAATTTATAATTTTTTTGGCTCGTTAAGGCTCGTGAACAGACTCGAGCTCGAGTCGAGCCTAAGCCAACTCGGCTCGAGCTCGGTTCGTTAAATTTTTATTCAGCTCGAGCTCGAGTTCGTTAAAATCTTAATAAACAAGCCTAAACATACTAAAGCTCGGCTCGGCTCGTTTGCAGCCCTAGTGTTAACCAATAGACTTTTTTAAAAATAAAATATAATTAGATTTTAGTGAATTACTTCTATATATAATGACATACAAATTTAACTTTAGAAATAGTTGAACATACTTTCCTTTTAAAAATTGTAATTTATGAAATAATTAGAGTTTTATTGTTATGATTAAAGGAGAGTTTAACCAATTGAATGTTTTTTATTATTTAAAAATCAAAAAATTAAAAAATTTAGTTTGAGGGTTTAGCACTCTTATAAGGCTTCTCACTAAAAACTCATTTTCACTTGTACAATATATAGATATAAATTTTAGCACAAATAATCTTTTTTAAACAAGGCCGGTGTTATACAGCCATGTGGGATCCTTGATCTTGATAACTTGGCTAGCCGCTTAGTTTTATGCTATTCGAGTCTTGGGAGAAGTTATTGGTGGGACACCGTCATGTAGTGCTCTAGTAGTATTGTGATTGGTAAAAGAAATGAGATTTACGAATTTATATTGAATAATTAGAGAATATGAGAAATATAAGGAATTGTAATTAGAAGACATAACCACGTGATACCCTTAAACCAACCAATAATTTTTCAAGTCCAGGCTGCGACTCAGTTCAACCATTGACCATATACTCTGGATCGGCCAGAGTTTAAATTGGAAGCGATTACTCAAATTAACCATTGAAATATAATTTGATGGGCAGCAAAATTATTCCAAAATTTTAATCATACAATCAAATATTCAATTTTGTTACATGAAAGAGGTGAAAAAGAAGATGAGTACTTAATTGTATAATTTATTTATTTTTTGATCGACAAATGAATTAATTTTTTTCAGAACAAAAATTAATTATTAATTGCTAACACTTTTTTAAAACAAATGAATAATACATGAGGTTTAAGTATTATGTCAAATCTAGGGCTTCTGTGTGCTTAGGCAAAAGCAATACAAATAATTCTTTCATCTTCATACAATCCCCCAACCATAGACCCAAAAAAATAAAAAACTCAATTCTCTCAATTATAAAACCATAAATTTGAACCAGCAATGTTGTTACATATTAGCAAAGAGAAATGCTTGTCGTGCAAAGGGAATACTACAATTACAAAGAAATTATGTACTTTACTGGTTCGGTGCTCAAAAAAATACTTTACTGGTTCAAAATTTTGTATCATGTCATCTTCCACCAGACAACTCCATAGCATCTTGATTGTAAGTTGAATCCTCTCCCCAATCAAATCTTCTGTGTAGTCTCTCATACTCTTGTCTACGATTAACTTCTACATGCTGCCATTCTTCCCACCTTTCAGCCAATCCCTCTCCTTCCAGCATCCGAACCACATCTGACATTGCAGGACGGTCCTCAGGTGATCCTTGTGTGCAGAGTAAAGCAACCTTGATCATCATGTCTACTTCTAGGATGTTGTAGTTCTCATTCAGGTTCTGATCTACGATGGCATCCAGTCTGTTCTCCCTTTCCAGTTTCTTGACCTTCAAGCAAACATAAACAAATTAACTATAACAGTAAATAGTAAATAGCAAATAGCAAAGAGGCCGGATAACCAAGGAAGCAAAGAATTATGGTATTCAAAAACCACATGGAAATCCAATATCCCAAGAGTCCAGTTTTTCCAGAGCATCAGAAACAAATGACTGTCCCGTTGAATTAAATGAGTACCAAAGCAGTTTTTAAGGGATCAGCAAGCACTGCATGTCATCATATGTTTAAACTTCTAGAGTATCCAAATGTTGAGGGAAAATATACAAACATGTTATGAACAATATGAAAACAAAATGAAAAACTATTTCCTTCCATATGGTCTCTCCAGATAAGGGAAAAAGGCTCCCTAATGTGGCAGTTCATAGCCAATTTTGAAGCATGCAAGTACCAGAAAGCAACATCCTGTATAACCAGTAGCAAGGGAGGTGCTAATACATGTAGATGCTTTTATATAGATGTCTGAGATAAGATAGCAAGAATTATGTTTCAATGAACAATATTTATAATGGGCTCAGCTCTCTGAGATAACAAAGGAACCCAAATGGCAGGGTACAACTCGAGCATAGACAGACAAAGAAGGAACACATACAAAGATAGTAACATATGAAGGTTATCTTACATGGTCAAGCAATAAAACATCATCTTCTTCTTCCAGGCGTGAGAAGTCTATTGCCCTTTGACCTGTCACAAGCTCCAAAAGCATTATCCCATAACCAAAAACATCTGTCCTTTCTGATGACTTCCCAGTGGACAAGTACTCGGGTGCTATGTGACCCATCGTTCCACGAACTTGAGTTGTCACATTAGTCCTTCTCACATCCACTAACTTTGCCAGGCCAAAGTCACCAACAACTGCTTCAAAATCTTCATCTAGTAACACATTAGCAGCCTTAACATCCCGATGGATTATTTTGGGATTACAATGTTCATGAAGGTACTCTAGCCCACGAGCTGTGCCTAAAGCCACTCGTTTTCTTGTAGGCCAATCTAAAACAGGATCCCCAGGTTTAATCTCTGCATTCAGTGTTTAAAACTAGTCAAACATCATCAGAAAATCCACTAAAAGTTAAATGATACTCACAGAAGAATAAGGGCCATTAAAATGTATATATTTCCCAAGTTCAATTGTATGATTATGTAACATTTCTACTTTTCCAGAAATGAAAGCAGGGGTGTTAGTTCAAAAGACTCGTAAACTTACACAATAAAGATGGTGACGATGATACAAAATTCTCAGTACTGGTACTCAGTCGATCTTGTTCTAGCCGCTTTCGGCTTCAGGGAAAATTTACAGCATTTATTTTATTTACAGTGGTCACTAAATTCTGCTCAGTTTATCAGTCAACACACCTTTTCTGGCTAAAATGGCCTCAAAAGAGACATTTGTAAGAGTGTAATCAGCTCTCATGAGAATCTCTACAAAGAGTCCTCCAATAGAAGATCTAGATTGTATGGCTTGAGCTTCTCTACTGTTTCAGTTAGGGATGTAAGAAAAATTGAAAAAATCGACCAAACTGATTGAACCGCCAAAACGGCTATATTTGGTCTGTTTTTTAATAAGAATTAATCTGTGCGGTTTTTAAATTTTATTTTTTTCGGTTTTCGGTTTAGTATCTGTTCAAGTACCTTGTGTACCGAACTAAACTAAAACTGATCGCTTGAACATATATTGTATTTATAATATATATATATAATCTAATAATATAATGATATTAATAAGTATAATAAATTATTAACATTAATTAATTAACTTTATCATCTTTATATTCTAAATTTGTAAACTCTTATTATATATAATCTTAACTCTAACTCATTATTCTTGAAACTTTAGCATTTTTTTATTTATTTTTATTTTATTTTTGTTAATTTAGGAATTGAAAAGTATTTATTAGATGGATGGATTGGATATGTTTGAAATGGTAGACAAATAACTAATTTAATATTTTTATATGGATTAGTAATTATATTTAAAAGTGGCTCAAGTTTGAAAGGTCCTAAACCGATTAAACCACACCGAACCAAACCGTTTCAATTGGTTCGTTTATATGCGGTTTGGTGGGAGAAGCGGTCTGCATCAGTGTTCAAAATAATAAAACCAACATTATCGATTCAGTAAATTTTTTTATCTAAATACCGACCGTACTGAACCGATTACAACCCTAGTTTCAAGAGAAGACAAGATATGGTTGGAAGTCTTTTCTTAGGAAGGCTGGGAGGTGCTAAGAGAGGATGGGATGTCTCTGATAATGTTATGGCCCTTCCACGAGTTTGGGTCCTTTGAAAGGAATCTAAATGCTACGTTTATAGCCTTGATTCCTAAGAAAGGTGAGACTCAAGTGATGTTGGACAGTGTTAGATTTTGAAAATAAAGGTCATTTGGTGGCCTAGACAGTGAGTAATTTAGGGTTTTAATAGTTAAATTGAAGGCTAATAGGTAGGGGAATGGATTAGGGTTAATTTGGGGGTGATTGAGTAGGATTTTGAGGTTGAAAAGTGTACTTTTAGAGGGCTATGAATGGTAACCCAAGAATAGTAACTAGATATGTGCGCAAAGAAAAAGAAAATAGGTCTAAGAATCACTCTTAGAATCCCTTAGGCATCGCACCTAGGGTTTGAGTGCATCAAACAATCCATAAGAAAACTTCAAAACTCTTGAAATTCTCTAAAATATCAACTCTATTGAATTTAAATTATTAGGGGACTTTTATATAGACTTTAAAGACTTCCTTAACCAACTAGGATTCAAAATAGGAACTATTAATATTGACTTCCAAAACCTATTTCAGACCAAATAAGAAACATATATAAAAATCAATTAAATAACTGGACCCACAAGACAACCCATGAGCGCCCCCTACAATTCATGTCAACAAATATAAATATTACCAAAATATCCCTGACCTAAAAGTCCTAGAAAACATGAAAATAATCATAAAATGAGACTAATAATGCTAGAAACATGATAATGTGTGGTTTTATTGGTTTTTTCTTTAAAATCATGTCAATTTTCAAACATCATCACTTCTTTCAATTTATTCTTCCTTGAGCTTCTTATGCTCGGCACCACTGAGGGGTTGAGGGACTTTTTGCCTATCAAATTGTTGAGGTTTATCTACAAATTGCCGGCGAAGCGGCTATAAGATGGAACAGGGTTTTGAATGGCATCACTCTAACGCTCAGAATGTTTTTGTGGGAGGCAACACATCCCCTTATTCTATGGTTCTACCTCTATTCACTGCTTGTTTTTGCTATTTTATCTCTCTTGTTCTTGTGTTGCATAACAATTACTGGTTATTACTTACATTACATATGGATCCTTTATCTAAATATATATATATATATATGTATATGCATATATATACCTAAAATGCAGATACACATGGTACTCAAAAAAATTAAAAAAAGAATAAACCTATATTACACCCAAAAACGAAAAAAGAAAAGCTAAAGGATATCTATTAGCATCTCTTATTTAGATAAATATATTAAAGAACTACCACCTCGTAAACGATAGGCAACACTTAAGTTCTGCATGAAGGGATACACCAAAAGGCGTTCTGTTGGTGTTGTGCAGAACCCAATCAAGCGTAAAAGATTCTTGTGAACAGCTACACTAATCATCTCAACTTCACGCTGAAATGCTGCATCTCCACCAGGACTCTCATAATCAATCAATCGTTTCACAGCAACTTTTGAATTGTCTGAAAGCACCCCTTTATAAACCTTTCCAAAGCCCCCCTGTCCGAGGACATTTTTCTCACTAAAGTTGTCCGTAGCTAGCTGTAATTCCCTCCAAGAAAATCTTTTTAATTGGCCAAATGCAATTTTTCTGTCAACTTCACCTGTGCATGCAAGAAAAATAATCCATCAGCAAATACACAAAGGAACCCAAGTCACATCTAAATTACATATCTAACAAACAAGTGTTAAAATTCATGAGAGAGCTAGATGCTAATAGTAATACACATAAGAAAAAAATATGTCAAAACACACAGTGAACTACCTAAATTATAATTAACCATGTAAAGGCAGTAACAAACTATTAAACTAAACCAACTAAACTTCAAATTTCATATTTGTAGCTGGTAATATTATTTTGAAAGTCAGTTTATAATCAGTTTTAATACTAATCAAAAATATTTTGTTTCCTGAACAAATCTGATCAGCCTCCACAAGTTTTTTAAAATAATAGTAAACATCCCTATCAAATTGCAAACTATGTTTGTCGAATTCCTTGGAATCCCCTGGCACTGCTGGCAAAACCACCCTGGCCGTAAACTCATTTCCCAACAAAGAACAGGGGCTATTGCTCTGTTGTTCTGGTTTAAACTGCGCAACTTACAGGGCATGATTTGCTAACTGCTAACCAGCATTGACCAAGATCGGTGGCAGGTTAAAACTGCTAAACAGCATTGACCAAATTTTGTGGCAGGTTCCCTCTCCTGCCACAAATACCTGTCCCAGAATGTTGTCATCAATTAATCTAGGGTTGACAACAGGAAGAAAGGCAGTCAAAATAATCAGATGACTTTATCAATATTGTGAATACCGCAATGAGTATGGTGCCGTTTGTATCATCGGTATGGTATGTACCGGTACTAGTTAGTTTTTGGATACTGTTTTGCATTTTTCGCTTTAAATAATATGTAATTCATTTAAATTTTAATGAATCTATTATGATAATGAACATGATTTTTTTATATATATATATTTAATACAAGTGTGTCCAGCACCTAAAGAGGCTACATACATAACATGTGTGTTTACGTCTAACAAACCCAAACAAGCCTCAGAAAACTAATGGGTGGGTGGGCCAGACAAACAGCTGCAAGGCACAAAGAGTAACTTTTAAACTAGGCTGTCATGTTTTTTCTTCACTTTCATATCTCAGTAAAAGAAGTTCAGAGTCCAGACTTGCCAATGACTTCAAACGATCCCGTGATACACCGTGCAACTGAGCAGCAACAGCGAAAACAGAGGATAAGCTACTGAATATTCAAATCTCCATTACTTGGTATGAATATATATATAGATAAATAACTGTATATATATAGCTGAATGATATATTTGTACCAGCAAATTTAGCAGAATGCATGTTTTCTGCTGGAATTTACCGGCATATTTCTTCCGAAACGATACGTTCAGTCTGGTACGGTTTCTACAACATTGAACTCAATATATCATAACTTTTATGAAATTAAGGGTTAATTTCTTGGTCAGGTTCCTAAAGTAAAGTGTGTATACAACACGAAACCAAAAGAAAAGGTTAAGCTTGTGCAGAGAGCAGGGCAAACTGGATTTTATAGAAACCAGTCCATTCAGCATTAAGTACCATCTGATGCAATGATTGAATAGGGTTAAATGATAGATTCATATTTTATCAGATATGAACTTATAGAATCCAGCCAGTCAAATATCCAGTAGCAATGGCAATCAATCTGCTCCTGAACTACCAAGCAACACAAACCTGCAACATCCACAAAAACATCACGCCGGTATCCCTTACACCTGCCCTTCCACAGAAGTAACACCAGGCCTCCAAAAATAAGAGAACCTGTAACTCCACCAACAATTGCAACTATAATTCCAATCTTTGGTTTATGAGAAGAACCTGCCAACACAGCCATGTCAAAAAATAAGCTTTCCCAAGAAAGGAAGAATTGAACAGCTGCACATTTTTACAATATCATAAGATCGAGTTGTGTGAAAAAATTAATTCTACTACCACCACTATCAGATGCACAAGGGTGGGTGAAATTCATGCCACAATTCAAATGATTTCCTGTAAAACTGAAATGATTAACAGAAGTCAAATCAATTTCAATGCTGATTAACAAGAGAGTGAGAGAGACTAAAGAAGCAGAAAATTTCAAATTAATGAGAAATTTACTGCTGACTGTCTGAATTAGGAGCTAATATTATTGGGGGAAAAATGCTGTTCATACTTGTATTTTGGAACTTGGAATAAATGCTCAGGTATTTGACCACTAAGACCATTTGAAGCAAGCTGACTGCAAAAGGAAGTTTCAATTATGGCATCGGAAGCTGGCAAAATGTGTTTACTATACAAACTGATAATCTACAAAACTCTAACTGTAGAAGCAATTTAACTCAATTCAATCATAAATCTACGGGGAAATCAGAAGTGAATCATATAAGATTTAACACTCACAGATTAATCAACCTTGGAAGACCTGAGAGTGAGTCAGGGATAGGCCCCATGAGATTGTTTTGATTCAAAATCCTGTTAGCATAATCAAGTGAATGCACTTCTAATGATAAACTTTCTAAAACAATTAACAAGAGCTTATAAAAAAATGTTACAGAAATACTAATGTAATGCAGAAAGTATCACATACAAGAATTGAAGATTCTTGAGATTGCCAAGAGAAGATGGTATTGCACCAGTTAAACGGTTATTATCCAGGTCCAACATAGTCAAGCTTGTTAAATTTCCGAACTCTTTTGGTATCTCACCAGTTATACCATTTCCTTGTAGTGAACTGAATGATGAACACTTCTAATATGTATCAATTAATAAAAATCAAGCATATTAATAGAGAAAATAAGAGTGATAAATTTCTCATTTGCACACCTGTCACTAGATAGAGAAAAAAGATTCATCCAGAAATAATATGAGAATGTTCTTTGAAACCCAGGGGGCCATGTTCCAGTACTAGTCCAGTACCAAGAAGGTTTTTGCTCAGCGAATTTTATGCTAAGTAAATGCACTTCTAATGATAAACTTTCTAAAACAATTAACAAGAGTTCATAAAAAATGTTACATTTCAGAAATACTAATTTAATGCAGAAAGTATCACATACAAGAATTGAAGATTCTTGAGATTGCCAAGAGAACCAGTTAAATGATTATTATCCAGATCCAACATAGTCAAGCTTGTTAAATTTCCGAAATCTTTTGGTATCTCACCAGTTATACCAATTCCTTGCAGTGAACTGCATGATGAACACTTCTAATATGTATCAATTAATAAAAATCAAGCATATTAATAGAGGAAATAAGAGTGAAAAATTTCTCATTTGCACATCTGTCACCAGATAGAGAAAAAAGATTCATCCAGAAATAATATGAGAATGTTCTTTGAAACCCAGGGGGCCATGTTCCAGTACCAAGAAGGTTTTCGCTTAGCAAATATTAAATTTTAACAGCTGTGAGGCATGTCTTTTATGCGGCATCACATAGAACTGAACCAAAGATCAGTATGCAAGTCAGAAAGAGAAACCTAATTCAGAGAGAGAAAATTGACAGTCCCTTGTAATATTAATCAAAAATCCATCTACATCAGCTTAAAAATTATTTGGGAAAATTATAAAAAAAAAAAAATTACGGTTTGACCCTGGAAATAAATCAAACCCTGATTTTTTTATTTGATCCCAATCTTAGCCAGCCGTTTGTCTCCGTCTAAAGAAACTAATGGAATTTTTTTTTCCAATACACGTGGCATTATCTTATTTAATATTCGAAATTAATATAATTATCAATTTTTTGTACCACACAAAATTACAGCCATCATTTATCAATACCGATCTTAATCTTACCATGTAACGTATCACATATTAGCACACCCTCCTTCTCCAACCCTCCCGCAGCTTACCCAGAAGATGCGCAAAGCAGAGGATGGCAAAGAGGACAGAGATGAGAGCAGAAATAAAGGTCTGGACAGCGGCAGTGGCGGAGATGTCCAATCTCACCGAAAAATATCCCAACAGCCATCCATGCCTTCAATCACAGATGAAATCCATCATTTGCAAATACATTGTGATACACAAGTCAATCAAAGGCCTCCCATCCCTGGCCTCCTTTGCCGGCTACACCTCAATCATAAACCTCTTTCCGCCATCTCCCTCCCTCTCTCTCTCTCAATATGTATATATATGCATGTATATATGCATGTATATTTTCCCTCTCCTCTCTCCCTCTCTCTAGTAGCTGCAGAATTGTTGCAACGAATCTGAAATTGGTGTGTGAATAGAAATAGTGGGATCCTTTGATTTGCCTCTATATTTACTAATATGTATATGTATCTATCTATATGTAACCAATATGATTTTGGGATCCTTTAATTTGCCTTAATCTAGTGTTTGTGATTCACATTATACTTGATGTTGTCATTGTCATGGTCACTTATGCTTCCGCTGCCAAGACTGTTATTAGGAGGTTTCGATCTTCCAAGGCCTTGCCAAATGTGGCCGCTGCTGGGCTGTAAACATATGGTAAGCCCGGTTATGTGCATCGGGTTACAAATGATGTTTCTCCATCCAAGCCAAATTCTATTCCCTCTGGATCTGTAGCTCCTACTTCTGATTTTCATGAGGCACTTACTACTCAGATTAGCGAGCTTACTTCACTTGTTCATTCTCTTCGTGATCCTCTACCCCCATCTTCCACTACCACAATGGCTAGCAAGTTTACTCAACCCTGGCTCATAGATTCTTGAGCTAGTTCTCACAAGTCTGGTAATTCATCCCTTTTCACTACTTTACATCTTGTTACTCGTCATGTTGTTCTCACCGATGGGTCCTCACGGCCTGTTACTGCGAAGGGTACTCTTCATTCCACCACATCTCTATCTTATGTTCCTGATTCTCCTTTCAATTTACTTTCTGTTAATCAGCTGACTAAGGTTTTAAATTGTTCCATAACCTTTTCTCCTACCTCGTGTTATGCAGGACCTCACAACCAAGAAGATGATTAGCTTGGGGCATGAGAAGGGCAACTTATACTACCTGGATCCTGATCGCTCTCCTCTCCCTCCATCCATTGCATTAAGCACTACTATCTCTCCACTTATTGACATTTTCGCCTGGGTCATCCGTCTTTGGCTAAGCTTAAGTTAGCAGTTTGTTGTTTGAGTCATGTGTCTAAGCTCGAATGTGAAGCTTTCTAGTTAGGAAAGCATCACCATAGTTCTGTTCCTAGTAATAAATCCTTCTTTATTTACACTTTACAAATTCGTATTATGTTGTATATTTTTATTAACTTTGAATGAAATATTCATATATATGACATAAAATAAATATATAAAATCATATATTTTGTGCATATTCCCCATGTGTCGTGTCCTATAGGTTTTGAAAATTGCCATGTCGGCTTGCTTGTGTTGTGTCTGTGTAATATCATGTGTTCATGCTTTTAAGTTCTATAAACTTATATATAAAATCTTCAACTCCCAGGAACAATATTCCAATGCAAAAAGTTAAAACAAATAGCTTCAGGAATATTAATTGTAGCCAGCCTGTAGTTCTCTAAACATACAGTGTTTGAAGGGTATTCAGAGCTCCTATTTTAGGGGACAAGGATCCAGAAAAACCCATGGACGACAATGATCTGCAAACAAAAAATATAATAATCAAACATCAGATTTAAGGTCTGAAGATAGGAAACTAAAAAGTGAAGAATTGATTCATAAGCCATAACCTCACTGAAATGCTGAAAACATTCTAGTATCATGCATATCATTGTCAGAAGAAAATCAAAAATTAATCAGAGCATTACTTACACAAGAATGACATTATAGTTGGAGTCACAGGTAACTTTGGTCCAAGTGCATGGATTCACTTGATTTTGATTCCAACTTTTAAGCTGATCAGTTGAAGCATTCAGCGCATCCTTCAATGCAATGAGGGCATCCCCTGAAACAGACCTCGTGATTAACCATCGAATCAAGCTATCACCCCTAACTAATGAGAATTATAAAGCAAATTCTGAAAACTCAGGTACAAGCAAATGTAAGAAGCCAAGTAAGATGCATGTAATAAATCCCATCTATTACTAATCTCAATATGTGCTGTCACCAAAAAGTGCCAGTTTCACACAGATCAAGCATTTTGAAAAATGCTTCCCAAAATATGGAACGCCTAATTCCAAAAACATTACATGCGTAATGTGCATTGTAGATTCGACAACAAATTCTTACGAGTAAATGAATAATGTGCATTTTGAGCATAATAATTTTCATTATTCATCTTCCATTAAAAGAGAGCAACTTTTGCAATGAGAACTACCATTGCGTACTCCACCCAAGTCATCTATATAAGCCTACCCCTACACACACTCTGAAGAATGTGAAAGTATTGCATTTCCATGTCCAAAACCCTAATCCAGTTTAATGAAAGTTCTTACTCCCTTTAGAAATTGTTTTTTCCTTTTCTCGCTAATTTTTATATCACAAAATAATTGTCACTGATAAAAAAAATAGAAATTTAACATCATTTGATAGAATTCTTTCAACCATAAAAGGATTTAAGAAAAGTGAATTGTCCTTTGGCTTTGTTGTGTACATTTGCAAACGATGGAGGCCCAATTTGAGAGTATATTTTCCAGTGATTCAACCCACTGATGCCCACTACCCAAGGATCGCTGAACTTCCAAACAGGTGACCAATCACTTCTTGGATAAATTCAGTTAAGTCTTATGTTATTTTATCCCAAGGGCATTTTTGTACTTATGACTTGATTAATATAAAGGTTAGTGGACGAGAGAGAACCTTAATTTTTTACTCTCTTCTCATTGTCACATAACAACGTTTGTCTTTCTTTTCCTCCCTTTTCTCTCTTTTTTCCATTTTACTAAATCTAACTGTTCATTATGTGAAAACTAAGACACACAAAACACCAACATTTCAGAGACTCCTAGACACATGTTAAATACCCCATGGACATGTCAATGATTCAAAAATAAATTCAATCATTTTGGACCATTTGACAACCCATCTTAAATACTACCCAACACAATCCAAAGTGTCCAGCATTTCTTTCATTATTTTTTATTTTTTGAAAAACTTGAATTAACCACATGGAACCACAAGTACACAATGCACACTTCTCGGAATAAAATAGGATCACTTTGTAAAAGCGTAGCAACAATAATCTAATAAACTATTTGAACTTGACTTCCCAGTTCATGTGATTCTCAACACATAAAACTTCAAAGACTAATCAAAGTTGTATAGCTGAGACATACATCAGATTATATTCATACATTTTGTCCCTGCCATGTTAATGGCTTACATTTTTGGGATTTGATGCTCCAGCATGTATGTTCTGAAATAGCGTGTTTGCATCCGTGTCCCATATCCATATCTTTACTACATTGTGAAACTATGTTTAATAATTTTGGACACTTTGTCAACACTTCTCAGATACTTGACCAACATCAAATGGAAGCAATGTCAACACAATCTCGCTCTTGCAATAAATTTTTGGAACCCACTGTAGGCAAATAAATTATATTGATCTAAGTTTTTTTTTTAAAAAAAATACAAACATGATGGAAGGAAAAAGAAAAGAAGAGGAGAATGAGATGTTATTTTATTTTTTGGGGTAAATTACACTTTGCCCCTTTATGTTTGGCCATTTTCCCACTTTGGACCTTAAAGTTTTTTTCCCTCACTTTGGCCCTTCACGTTTCAAGTTTTTCCCAATTTACTCCAAAAGCTATCTTATGTCCAAAATTTGACAGAAAATGACACATTGATAGCCACTTGGCATAAAAATATTTTATTATACATAACTCACACTTCTAACACAAATCCAAACCCCAGTATAATAAGCTATTTTTTGTCATGTGGCAACTAACGTGGTATTTTCTGTCTAATTTTGAATATAAGTTAGCTTTAGGAGTAAATTAGGAAAAATTTGAAACATAAAAGGGCAAAGTGTGTGTGTGTGTGTGTGTGTGAAAATGGAAAAGTGTAATTTACCCTATTTTTTAAAAAAGGTTTCATTGTTGGGGGCTAATCTTATTTTACACCCATAATAACATAAAACAAACTACAAACATAACCAAAACTGTTAAAACTATTCTTGTAACACTTCTGCTGAAATTATAATAATTGAATTACACCATCTCTAATAACTTAAGCTTTTAGAACAATTTGTTGTTAACATAGTATCAAAGTATAAGGATTCAATCTCACCTTGTAACCACTAAATATAGTACTAGCTCATGGTTTTCCCATCCACGGAGGGAAGTTCAAACTACAAATGAGGAGGTGTGTCAAAAATATCAACAAATAAGTCACACCCTCCCTAAAAATTTAACCTTTTGGAGTAGTCAACACATGAGGTCATCAGTACTCCCAAAAGCTTAAACTATTAGAAAAGGAACCCTATGATATTTAGGTTATATATATTTGTACTCAGAGATTCATTTGAAATACACAAAATATATGTTCTTTGTTATCAGATGGCATATTAAGCTCTCCAACTCCCTCCCTCACGTGAAATCCATCTTGCACGTGAAGATATGGACATTCAAACATGTAAAGAAACCAAATGCCAACAAAGAAACAACTACAAATGGAGAGCCTCGAACCAAAGACATTTTGCACCTAAGCTCCGATAACATACAAGATCTGGGGAAAAAAATTTCCATACATTTGGTATTTTTAATTAAGGGTAAAAAAAAAAATTATGGCATTAACACAACACAAATCAAGCATGGACCGAAAGTGACATGACACGATAACACGAAATAATAAACAGGTTGGGTTAGTGTTGAGATAATTCTAACACAAATTTAATCCGACATGACACGACATGATGCGACGCCCACCCCTACCTAAAGGTTATCGCTATTGCTACACAATACTAATAGTATGTTGAAATTACACTGACTACCCCATGGTTTAAAATAGAGACATCACCTGCGTTGTATCAAAAATTACACTCACCTCCACTGTCAGACATTGTCTGATAAAGGCATTCACGGAGGTTACTAAGGCCTTGTTTGGAGACTAGCCGGTTTAGCCAAAAAGCCAAAAAGTTACTAAAAAAGCCAAAAAGCCAACAACCCATACCAAAAAGTCAAATATTCTCTTTTTTCTCTACTTTTTGCACATCTTTTCGTAAAAAGCCAAAAAGTCATCCCAAACATACTAATTTTTTTTAGCTCATATTTTAGCCAAATAGTCAAAAAGTTACTAAATTAGCCTGTTCCCAAACAAGGCCTAAATTACATTTTTACCCTTTTTGAGAAAGTATCTTGTAATGTGAAAACGAAATTTTTTTATGTCAAAAAGTCAACTAAATAACATAGAATACTCTTCTACTCAATATTATCTCTCCTAAAACCTACCACCACCTTCCACCAAGATCCCATCAACACTTTGCACCACCACCAGCACTAGTTTGTATTTTTATTGTTATTTTCTTTTATAGTGATACCATAATAACTTTAAAACCCAATTATCTCACAACATAAATGGCATAAAACAAATTATTCACAAATTTTTGAACTTGATCCTTGTATTTCATTTACCGATTTCTCGCTTAAAGCTCGACAAATAAAATCATTTTTTATGTTTTCAAACAAATCTTAAGTTATGATATATATATATATATATAATTATGAGGAATTACATTGTTAAATTTTGAAACATGGGGCAATGTATGATGAGAAGCAACAACACTAATACATTTATTTTTCTTCTTTTGTTTGTTTTTGTGAATAACAAATATCAAGGATATGGTGTTCAGAAGCTTCTAAAAAAAAGAGGATATAGCATTCAAAAGTAGTAATAATATTTGTTTTATTTCTATAAATAAGAGTCATGGCAATAGTCCTCTACAATGATATATGATGAGTGGAAGATTTACAAAATACTACACAAATTAACTTCAAAAGATGCAGACATGTTGTAAGTTGAAACACTCAAATCTTATTTTACCACTTAATAAATTTCTTCAATGATGGTAGGGCTGACCACACTCAATCCACACCACACCATTATCTTCCTTAATCTCTCCACCCCCCCAACCTTTGTAGGGTTGACTACTACGCATTTAGAACTTCTCTTTCTCAAATGACCGCCACTCCTCTCTTTGAGCATCCCGAATTATATCCCTTCTATATCTCTCTGATCACCCTATCTCTGCCCAATCTCTCTTTCTCTCAACAAAAACCACAACCCAGAACCCACCACCCACTCATCGCTACTACCACTACAATCTCTCTCAAACAATGGAACCCAATACCCCACCTACTGCCCACACTACTGTAACGTCTCTCAATGAACACACCACCCACCTTCCACCACTGGCCAATTCACCACAACCCAATACCACCTCTTTCTCCACTCATCTTCTAATTTCTCTGTCAATCGACAAACCCATACATTTGAATATATATATGTACAAATAAGTGGTCATAGCAAAGGCAACAACATTATTGCATTTGAGCTCAGCATTTCCCACTCTTCCCAAAACAATCTTTCACTTTCTCTAAAACACACACTCACATACACTATCTTCATGTCTCCTTCAATGGGTTCCTTAGAATAAATAAATTGCGGTTCTATCTATCTCTCACTTTATCTAATTGTCAGTACTCTCTGACTATCAATTTTGCTCTCTAGATCCCATTGTATTCCTCTCTATACACTACAAATTATAATCATTCCACTAAGCCAAATACATAACAATTTAGTAATGGAGCCTTTGGGCTAAAACCTAACAATGGTGATGGAGGTCAACATTGAGCTCAACAATAAGAGTGAGGGATTGTGCATTAAGGTTGGGACAGAGAAGAAGTGTGTGATAGTAGTGTAGGTAAGCTGGGAGAAGAGAAAACGACATATTTGTATCATTCTGATTGATTTCTTTACAACGATTACACAACCTATAGACATAGAAGACAAAAACCCTAAAGGCTACCCACTATATGGAAACTACCAAATCTAAGCAAACTTCCAAAAACAAAACATTCCTTTCACCCATACCCCCAAACTCACGATGCGAGCCTTGAGAATATGTTGAGTTTGTCAAGCAAGAACTAAAAACGAGCAGAAGTATGAATCTTGGTGAAGAAGTCGGCAATCTACCAAGATTAGGAAACATAAGGCAAAGTAATGGTACTGAACTTTAAACTTCCACCTAAGGATCCGTGGGTCGAATTATGGAACCAGTAACATAATCCTATCTTCCTTGACCGGGCAAAAAAATTTTCATTACATTAGACCAATATGAGTAATTATTTCCATGCTATGCTGGCATATCCACATCAGACCATGTTCGTATCTTGTGTCATGAATGTGCTGTTTATTAATTATTAAAAAAAAATAAGAATGTGCTATTTAGCACACCCATAGAAGAAAAAGGAAGGGCAAATGGAGAAAGAGAACAAGAAAGAATGAAAAGGAAGGAAAAAAGACAAGTAGATAGCATTATGCAAAATCTTGTGTGTTTGTGTGTGTATATAATATATATATATATAGAGAGAGAGAGAGAGAGGTGAGGAGGGCGATAATCAGGTTGTGGTTCAACTAGAAACTAAGATCTCTCATAACAATGATGTCAAAGAACAACAGATACTAGCCCCATTTCTTTCTCTTTTCATGAGTGGAGCTGCCATCAAAATTGGAGTATAAATGCTTGGCATTAAACAGTGTCTAATTGAATTAAAACAATGGATAAACATCATACCTTGAGGGTTAGGTGCCACAAAAGAACACAAACATGCCAATACTAGGAGTTCAAAAACCAACTCCATCTTGGAAGGCATGATTTTGGCCAAGCTCAGACTTTATTCCCAGTTCTCAATGCAACAAAATGCATAGTTTTCTTTGAATGAATCCCATCTCTGCAGAACATTACAACATCAAATTAAAAATGAAATTGATGCATGAGTTGAGAAAAAGTTAAAACAGAACAGAAGGTGTAACATCACCCACAAGAACTCATTCTGAATTGGCATCTCAAAATGGACCCTGAATGTACTTATACTAGATTTAATAAACAGGTATTAGAATCTCCAGTCAGGTATTAACGTTTGGGTCCTAGACTCCCTACGCACCATATGTACAGGACATTTCACAAATCATGTACTTATAATTATATCTGAGAGATAGAGAGAGGCAACCAGAGGGACGAAACAATTGAAAAGCCTAACCCACACTTCTCCTTAAAACCCAGGTATTAAGGAGAGAAAAACTAGAGCCTTATAACCAGCACAGATGTGACAACTCCAGGCGATGAAGGACACATTCCAACACACCTTCCTGGACCACAACATATAGTAGCTGGACAAACGGCACACCAACCATAGGCCCAACCAAGCTCTGATACCAAATTGAAAAGCCCAACCCACACTTCTCCTTAAAACCCACGTAATAATGAGAGGAAAACTGGAGCCTTATAACTAGCACAGATGGGACAACTCCAAGCGATGTGGGATACATTCCTATAGAAACCAAGCATGTAATTTTAATAAGCAATTGTAAATCAAATAAAATTCCTGGAATGAAGTTGCTATCCTACAGCATGCCAGATGTACTTTCTATTATATCATTTCCTACTAGAAAATGAACTCTTTAATTTTTTTTTTTCCCCAGTACCATTATTGGCTTTCTTTGGTTCCTTCTCTAGCTTGTATTGATCACAAGTGCTAACATGTGCCATGGATAAGCTGGAAAATCTCTAAACTTGTTTGCAAAAAACTGTAATAACTCAAAAATATAAGGGAATCAAAAAGGACCAAGAAGTCATATAGTTTTTAGCAGCTGCAAAACCCATAAAACACCAATGGCTGTTGATTGGACAACATCTAAAGAAATTAAGTAGGTACTCTCTCTCACTCAAGTAGTAGTCGACTACCCATTAATTACAGTTAGATTTAGAAAGAAAAAATATGAATGAAAGAAAAGATATTAAGAGAGATTGAAAGAGATAAAGAAAACATTGTGAGCCAAAAGAGAGTAACTTGCAATTTATACCTAAAATGGCAAGGCTAATAGGAGGCTGACACATGGAATCATGTTCCAGCAAGGGGTGCACAAGGCTTAAGCAGTAGTGTTCAAAGCCTAAGTCGTTGGGTATAACGGCTAGGGGATAGACCTGGTAAAAAGCTAGATAGTAGGAGGCAGTTATGAGCACTGCTCCTATTTTCTCTCAGGTAGTAACCGCCAGACAGAAATAAATTGGAATGGGAATAGGCATTCCACTCCATTCAACCTTATGTTTTGTTGCCTCTTTCGTTCCATTCATGTGTACTAAACGTACCCTTAGGGTTCTAATGATTATCATGGAAAAAAGAAAAAAAGTTAATATGGAACTTCACGTGAAGCACATTTAGGGCATCACAAATTGAATATTTGGAATAATTTTGAGTCTTTATATCATTATTGTAGATTTTAGTAGTTAAGGGATATTATGGTAATTTCAATATTCTTGGACATGGGTTGTAGGGTTGCCTATGGGTTTTATTTTGGGTTAAGTTATTAAATGGATCTTTAGATATGTATTTTATTATATCTAAAATAATCTTAGTGGCCAAAAGTCTAAGTTTGCTATTTTGATATCGAAGTAGAATTTAAAGTCATTAAAGTTTCCTATTATGATTGAAGTAGAACTGGAAGTCATAGTATGTTAGAAGTTGCCAAATATTTTTAGTTTCTAAATTTGAGTTCTAGTCCTTGCAGAATAAGGAGTGTCTTTAGCCTATAAATATGTGTAATCTCAATGATTCAATAGAATAGTTGATATTATGAAAATTTGAGATTGTATTTCCATGATTGGCCTAACCCTTGTGAAGGTGAAGCACCACTTTCTTTCTCTTCTTCTTCTACTACTTCTCTTTCTTCTCTCTAGCAAAGTTACTGTTCACGTCACTATTCACAGTGCTTAGAACAACCAGTCAACAGCCCACCAACAACCCCTAAACACTTGTGTTTTCATTCTCAAAATCTTACCCTTTTAAAAACCCTTAAACTCCTATATTTTTAATACTTTTGCAGTTACAAAATCCTAATAAATCCAGCCCTATAAGTCTTTTATCATGAGCTCACTACTTGTGGGAAACAATCCCTACTCATCCTACATTAGGTTCTCTCCCTCATTCGATCATATTCATATTAATTGTGCTCAATGTACAAAAATGCCTGTAAAAGAAATAACACATAACAATCCCCCTTAAATTGGTGCATAGATATGTCTTATGCCCAACTTGTACTCAACAAGATGAAAAACTTTATTGCTAATCCCTTTAGTAAACACATCAGCTAGTTAGTCTTCAAATCTCACAAAAGGCATACATATTAAATCCTTGCTCAACTTCTCCTTAATGAAGCGTCTGTCAATTTCAATGTGATTTGTCCTATCATGTTACAATTGACTGCGAGTAATATTGATGGAAACTGTGGTCACCATACAATTTCATAAGACTAACATCATGTAACCTCTTAGCCGCTAGTAAAACTTGAAGCCATATAAGCTAACAAATGCCATGAGTCATAGCTCCATACTTAGCTTTGGTAGTAGATCTAGCAACCACAGCCTGCTTTTTACTCCTCGAAGTAACTAGATTCCCTCCTAGTTCTAACCAAATTCTATGCTAGATACTGGGTTGATTCTACGATCCAAAACCCCATATGGTGCCTCTGTAATGTTCCAAAAGAAACAAGATGGATCCTTGCAGATGTGTGTTGATTATTGTGCCTCAAACAAAGTTACAATAAGGAACAAATATCCAATTGTTAAGTTCCAACATGTATACATTTAGGCCCCTAAACTACGCTTGTTACATCGATAATCATTGTTATTTGATTGTTCTAATGGATTTGTGTTGTGCAGGTCATTCGAGTCCTTGAGATGAATAGTGGCTTCAATTGGTAAAGAAGGTTAAGTAGAAGAAGGGTTGTTCAAGCGATGATTTTTTATCAGCAACGTCTCAAGCCATGGTGTATGTTTTTTGTAGATGAATCGTGTTAGTGGATGAGACTAAAGAAGGAGTTAATGTTTTGGGACTTGAATAGTATTGTGTAGCAGGTAGTATGCTTTTCTTTCGGTGTTTGGTTTATTGTGTCAGGTCGTTGAGATTCTCTTTCTACTCCTACTTAACCTCTCATAACTTTTTCGGGTTGTAAACTTTGAGTTTTTGGCATTAGAACTTGCCTTGATTTGCAAAATCACTTTCTGAATTCTGGGCAAAACCGCTCATGCAGAATTGAAAACTGCCTAAGTAGATCCTCACAGGGTTTTTCAAACTTTTCAGGGTTTTTTGGACAGCAAACCGCTTGAGCAGATTTTGGGTCCCGCTCGAGTGGATTTTGGGTGATTTTTCTGGGCAACTCTTTGGAGCAATCCACCATTAAGGCAAAATTTTCCACTCGTGCGGAATTGTAACCACTCGGGCAGGTTTCGCCGCTTCTATCTCGATTTCCATGTTCTTTTCCTCAAAACTGATGCCAAAAGTTGTTTTGCACAGATTTTTCTCTCCTCTCTCTCTCTCTATATATATTCATCTTTTCTCTCCCTTCTCTCTAAAAAACACACCCTAATCCAATTTCTCTTTAAGAATTAGCTCAAATCTTCAAGAGTTTGAAGGGGCTTTTTACACCAAATCGAAGAGGGGCGACGAGGGCTACATTTATAACCAATTGGATCATGTTTTCGCCAACGTTGATTTCTAGGGTTTTCATCCTCTTCATCTCCCAAGCTTGAGATAGGGATAATTTTTGAGTTATATATATATTTTTGCAAATTTATATATGTTTTGAGTATTTCATCATGTTGTGAGTTATGATTTTGGGTTGTTGGACCCTAGATGATGTTAGAGGTGGATTTCATCTATTTTTCCCAAAAACTTTTGAGAATATGAGTATGTCCTAGGGTGTGGGTGTTGTTTTGAAAAAATCTTTTCAAAAATGGAACAAAAACCTTATTTTGGTGAAAACCCTAGAATTTGGGAATTTTGAAAAAAGTTGTGATATTGTGAAATTGATACTTAATAATTTACCATGTAAGTAACTGATGGAGGAAATTCTATAATTGTATCAAATGAAGAGATTTCATGAGAAAATGAGAAATTATAGAATTAGACAGTTAGAACAATAGTTTGTTGTTGTTATTGTGGAAAGACCAAATGCTAAAAATGATGTTTAACGTGTGGAGAATACATGAATGTTGATATTGTTATATTGCCTCTTGGAAAAATATATTATGATGTGATAAAAGATGTGAAATTTGATCACAATGGAGGATTGTGTAGATGAATTGAGAAATTGAGAAATTGAGAAATTTCAAGACATTGATATAGAAATATATTGTATTAGCACTTGATTTAATTATCATCACCTTTCGAATTGTCATTGTTGAGATGTTTAATATGACACTTTATTATTGCATCGTCATTCCATTTTATCATTAATGCAATTGATTTTGAATATTGCATTGGAAAAAGTATTTCTTTGAGAAAGGGAATTGTTTTGTGAGACAATATCATATGGATTTGTTTTTGGGGTAAATACATTGATAAGTTCGGATATGGGATGTAGTTGGTATTAGTTAAGTTGGCTTGAGTGCCCATAGTGAAAGACCGAAAATACGCGTGGAGGAAATACCACGTGCCATCTGGTTATCTACCGGTAAAGTGGGAATTGGTAGTGCTTGTTATGCCTACTTGCAGACACCAACCTAGGGATTACCTGAGTCGTATTTACTGCCCCTTTGAACTATATTGAAATTATTGAATTGTTAAATTCTCAAGATTGCATTGTGCACAAAAGTTTCAAAAGGTAGAGATGTATGTTTTTGAACCTGGCATGGTATATGCATTCATCCCATGAAATTGTATAAAATGTATATATTTTGTGAAGATTTTTCCTATTTTGTGCAAGAAAGGATGTGGTGATCCCGCCGAGTTAGAGGCATGAAATATGTTTTGAGAGCACAAGGCTCTTTTCTTTTGTTGTAATTGTTTTGATAAGTCAAGGGCTTTACATGTATGGGTTCGGAAAACCATTTTTGTGTAATCGGGCTTAAGCCTTGGAATTTGTAGTCCTTGAGGGCATTTATTTGTATGTGACTTATTATGCCACATGCTATAGATTCATATATTAGGGATGTTAAATGTATACTCACACGTGGAATATCTTTTGTAAATCTCTTGATGGTTAATGAATACATATGTTGGGGATTTAAGAATGACGTCAATATTGAGATTTGATTTCCGTTTACATTAAACAATGGAAGTTGGTGAATTTTTCTTGTGTAAATCTTCGGGGCATGATAGTTAACATAAGTTGGAGACTTGGAGAGAAGCACTTAAATCTAAAGGATTTAGGATAAGCAGAACTAAGACAAAGTACATGAAATGTAATTTTAGTAACAGTAACAATGGAAGCAGAAAAGAAGTGAAGATTGAGAACCAAGAACTACCTAAGAGTGAACATTTTCACTATTTATGATTGATTATCACAATGGTTGAGGAGATTGGAGAGGATGTAGTCTATAGAATTAAGGCTAAGTGACTTAAGTAGAGGAGTCTGGGGTACTGTGTGATAAACGAGTACCCACTAGACTAAAAGAAAGTTCTATAGAACGACTATTAGACCAGTGATATTGTATGGGACAAATGTTGGGCAACTAAGAAACAACATGTAGATAAGATGAGTATTGCTAAGGTGGATGTATGTCAAAACTAGAAAAGATAGAATTATGAATGAGTATAGTCATGAATGGGTAGGAGTAGCATTGATAGAAGATAAGTTAAGAGATAATGGGGGTGTTTGGGAAGCCTTGAAAGAGGCTATTTTAGCCTCAAATGGGAAAATAGCCAAAAAGCCTCACCAACCATTGATTTTCAAAAAAATAAAAAATAAGTCAAAAAGCAACGGCTGCTGCAGCAACGCAGCCTACACTGCCACCAACAGTGTAGGCTGCAGACAGGTTAAATTACGATATTACCCCTACACAACAATTTTGGAAAAAATAAAGTCAGGGGCAAATTTGTCATTTCAATTTAAATATCATTTCAAGCACATTTTTCAATACAACAATCAACCCAAAAATTTAACCCAACTTCCCAAACACACAAATTAAAATAGCCTACTAAAATAACTAAAAACCCAAAAAACCTCTAAAATAGCCACTTCCCAAACGAGGCCAATAGATTGAAATGGTTTACTTGTATACAATAGAGACCAACAAAGGCAGTAGTGAAGTGATGTGATATAGTTACGGTAGATGGAAGTATTAGGGTAAGAGGCAGACTTAGATTGGCTTGGGTCAGTGTAGTAAATGGAGATATGAATCTCTTTAATTTGACTAACCAAATGGCCATTGGTAGAGTCGAGTGGAGAAGAGGGATTTATGTAGCCGACCCCATTTGATGGGACTTAAGCTTGGTTTGGCTTGGTAACATCTCCAGCCAGAACTCGTGACATCACAGAGACATAATTCCAGTGGAAGTGAATAGAGAAAAAATTAGAAATACATAATTCTTCCTGTCTTGGCCTAACAAATCCAAGGAAACATTTTTTTTGTCATTTTATTTTAATTTTTTTTTATAGTCAAACATTATCAAATCTTAAATCCATTAAACCCAATAACAATACATTTATAATCTGTACAAGAATAAAAGACAGAGAATTTAATACAAACAAATTCAAATTCACACCAAACCAAAACCAAACAACAGCAGCACTAATTCCAGTACTTGCACATGAAGCAAATGGAATGCAAGACCAACCAAATCATAAAAGCAGAACGATTTAATTAAACCCCTGACACGTAATCAATCTAAGGATTACTTAAAAAAAAAAAAAAAAACTCTGTAACTAGCAACAAAGTGCGAAATCGACACGCATATATGCATATAAAAGGAGAGGAAGAAGCACAAGTACCTTTGAGAAGAATGAAGAGTTAGGGCTCTTGATGAGTTTTATGGTTGGCTGAGAAAAGAGAAATGTGTATTAACGGGAACTTGATTCTGAAAGAAGAATCTTCTATCTTAATTTGGTGGTGTAAATTTGGGAGTATTGAAAGAAGGTCTATACGCAATTATTACCAACAGTTGGCTCTCTTTATCTCAATCAATGTATCTAGTCTGTTGACTGCAGTGTAGTGGTAGAGGTGGTCGAGCAAGGATCCCTCCTTGCATCATTTCCTACTAACAGGGTCGTTGGGCCTAATTTTGATAATTCGAATTGTTCATATTTTAAAATTTGTTCAATATATTATATCTATAAAAAATTAAGTTGATCAGATATTAGAAAGTATGTGTTCGGAAAAATCACACTAAAAACTATTTTTTTTAAAAATTTAATAAACAGTTTTCGGAACACATGATTTCTAATATCTGATCAATTTAATTTTTTACAAGTATGATATACTGAACAAATCTTAAAATATGAACGGTTCAAATTATCAAAATTGAGCATAAAAATGAACCCAATGTCCTTGCAAATAAAAAATATAAGGAAGAAGTGCAAGAAGGAACCTTGACTCGAGGTGGTCAGTCAAGTGGTGTGGTGGCCCAATAATTTAAAATTGATAGTGCTGGTTGGGGGTGTCTCACTAGAGTGCTCGTTACCTTTCAAATTACAAAGAAAAATATTAACAGCCTTAAAAATTCTAATAAAATTTTTACTAAATATCTTATAAGATTATAGAATACATATTTTATAAGTCTCATATTCATATGAAATATTTGATAAAAATTTTTAGAATCCCTTAACATTACTCAAGATTCGTTTAGGATGTGGGTTGACTTTTTAACTATTTTTAGTCTGGGTCTTTTAGAATAGATTTTTTGACTTTTTTGACTTTTGTAAGAAAAAAATAAAATGATTATGACTTGAATGTGATATTTTATCTTCGACTAAAAAGCCTATTTTATCTTTTTGTAACTAATTTAATTAAAAAGTCTCATTTTAATTTATGCCAAACGAAAGTTCAATTACAAAACATGAGTTTGACAAGTCCAGATCCTCTCCTTGGAGGATCTCTACTTGGCTCTCTAGTTGGTGGGCCATTAGGCCTACTTTTGGGCTCAATTTCGATAATTCGAACCGTTCACATTATAACATTTGTCGAGTATATCATACCTATGAAATATCAAGTCAATTAGATATCGGAAATTATGTGTTCAGATCATCAAACTAAAACCGTTTTATTAAAAAATAAAATTGTTTATTAAATTTTTTAAGTTTCGTTTAGCGTTGGCTAATATAGTCAACTTTTTTGTATTCAGACATTTTTAGCTTGGCTTTTTTAGTCTCGTTTGATGTAGATTTTTTTATTTTTTTGACTTTTGTAAGAGAAAAAGTATAATGATTATGGGTTGAATGTGATATTTTATTTTATTAGCTTATTTAGCCTATTTTATCTTTTTGTACTTTTTTAGTCTCAAAATGATAGCCAAACTAGCGCTTAATAAATAATTTTTAGTTCGATGATCCGAA
>JAPPVO010000059.1:112322898-112500527 GCA_030407325.1 Camellia japonica
TATCATTATTCGATTTGTAATTATTAGTTATACGACTTTCTTGGACACTCATTTCGACTTTCTGCACGAGGGCAAAATATGTAATAATGGTGTATGTTTTCCAACCCCCATTTCTTTCTCCCTTTTATTTACCCGCTTATGATGGTAGCATAGAGCATCATATTTCACTTAGCATTTTCTCATGTTCGCATACACGCGTCTCACATGCATTCAGGTTCGGCTCATCATACTAACCAATATCGATTTCAATTCATTGTCTGAAAATGTGATTTATCACATGTCTTGAATTGGATCATATACCATGCTCATAGCCGAGACTATAAAAATTGCATAAATGTGTGCGTTGCATTAGTCACATTGTATTGTTTAAGAACATGCATTCTTTTCTAATTGTTTTTCTTTGTTTGGCTTGCCTTGGAGTACTAGGTGAGCACTTATTGCTTTAGCACATTGCATTGAATGTCTAAATTGCCATATTGAGCATGTTTTCCATAAGGCTAATTGCTTAAATGAAATACTTGTTTGAATGCCGGTGGATGAAGGCTAATTGCTAAAATTGGAATAAATTGATTAATGTACATACAAACTCAAATTTTCAAGTGACGAGTATTAAAAACAATTTTCAAACAAACATGAAATCAAAACATTCTAACTTTTGCAAATTAGTCTATACTTGGGTGCATCACTCAGTAATGTTAACTAATAAATTGGAACAAGAGCATATAATATAAATAAAAATCATATCATGATTAGTAGAGGCTGATTTTTGATCGGGTGAGAGGGGTGCTTAATTCTTGACCTTCTCTTCTCATATCTAAGTTCTGGAGCCGAGATACTTTGGTGATGACGAACAAATGGCCTTTGGCGCGACTCACAGGTTTCCTAAATTTCTCAAAAATATTTAGGTGGCGACTCTGTAATCTGGCAAAGCAGTCTATTTTTGGCGTTTGATTCAAACATTGATTTTTCAAAAGAATTGCCAGATTTGGACTCATTTGTGATTATCTATTTCACATTGCACTTGTGAAATCAGATTCAGAACCACGGGAGTCTGAACTGAAAGGCTAGTTGTATTCAAAAGGAACACGAAAAGCAAGCTACAGTCCTCAATATTTTTTCTAAGAAATTTTGATCTAGAGAAATCTCAAAACACAGATAAATTTTTCTGTGTTTTGAAATTTATTTGGTTTGAAATTTCTCTGATTTGCGAAATTTCTCTAATTTTCTCTGTATTTTGAAATTTCTCTGGTTTGTTCATAAATTTCTCTGTGTTTTGACTAATTTTCTCTGGTTTGAAATTTCTCTTAGTTTACTCACAATTTTCTCTGTTTATGTGTTTTGATTAACTAGAAAAAATTGAACATATTTAAAAATAAATAATAAAAAAAAGTATAGAAGAGAGAAGGGGATGCTTTTGTTGGGTTAGGTTTTCAGGTCATCTTGTGGTTGTGGAGGTAAAGTTTCTTCAATCCTAGAAGCTTTTTCTACTTACTCGAACAAAGAAATGCTACTGCCAATACATCAATATAAATTCTTCAAATTGCTATACATTTTAAAATCTTAAATCAACAAACACACCATTGAATTAGTGAACAAAACCCATATTTTTACCTTGAAGAAACTGAAATCAATCAAAGTGAGTGGTAGTAGTGGTGGTGGTGGTGGTGTTTTCAATTTGCTTTTTGCCATTCGTCGCTGTTCACCACTGCATCTCTCGCCTCAACAACCTTCCCTCTAACATTAATGGAGTATTCCTCTTCCATGGCCCTCTGCCTACACAAAAGATAATGGAGAGAAAAGAGAAAGCGAAGTGAAGGCAACGACGAGGACATCCACTACGCACCATCGCCTCTACGGCACTGCTGTGTTGACGGCTCTAGACCTGGAGAGAAGATGGAGAGAGAGAGAGAGAGAGAGAGAGAGAGAGAATGTGATATATGGGTGTGAGTGAGGGACTTTAGGCTATAAAAAAAATATTGTGGACCTCTCTCGTTATTAGGAGTTGGAGATGGATGTTAGACTAATATCCTTTTAAAGAACTTCTATTTTTTAGCTAAATAAGCTATAAAAAATCAAATAAATTATAATTTAAAATTATAACCAAATAAACTTAGTCACATAATAAAATATAATAAGTATAACATTACTCAAGAAAAAATGCATCAACTATAAAATCTGAAAATTAAAAGGAAACCTTATAGAAATTTTGAAATGTCAAATCATGAAAATTGCAACACATAAATGCATAAGTAATGTTATAACCATATTCATCGTTCAGAAGAAACTTACAATGAAAATTTTTTAGTGGCTATATTGCGAATAAATATGCACATTTTCTCAATAACCTCTGTTATTCATATTTATGCACTTGATAAATATAGATTTTAAACCACTGAACTGCGATAGAAGAGATTGGAGATTTATTTTATAAAAATACACTTAGATTAAATAAGCATGCAATAAATTTTTCTGAATTAACATAGTTGTTAGATGCATAATAGAAATAAGGATGTGGGAGGCTAAATATTAGAAATTGATCATTATAAAAAAGCATAAACTTACAGTGAAAAAATTTATTAATTGAATTCTTCACAATTGATCCCATCACCAACAGTTACGACACTTGATGAACGCCAATTCTAATTTTTTGAATCCAATGAGTGCAAGAGAGAAGATTTATGGGAGATGTGAATTGCTTCTCATAATTTGTGATAAATAATTTAAAATTTTTAAAATTGATTTAGTGTTCTTTACTTTTAAAAGTCATAAATTATGAGAAAATTAGAATTTTGTTTTTTTTTTGTTTTTGATGGTTAGATGGCACACTTTTGAATTTTGAAATGGGTTAGTATACTTTCCTTTTAAATTTAATAAATCATTAGATAGTTATATTTTTGAAAAAGTGTTACCCAATAGAATTTTTTTTAAATTTTTTAATAATAAATAAAAATTAATCAAGAAATTTAGCATGTGGGTTTGGAAATAAATAAAAAATAAACATAATTTTGATTTTTTTAAATATAATTTTGAAAGCTTTACTATATTGAATTTTGAAATGAGCATTATTATAAATTTTGAAAATAATTTCTATATTAGTTGTAGCACAAATAACGTGACCATTGAAAAGGTTTTTATAAATTTTAAATTCTATTGAATCGTTTATCATATTTAATAACATATAATTTTAAATCTTGAAATGGAAAAATATATATATTTTTAAAAATCATAAATTATGGAATAATTAGAGTTTTTTTTTTATGATTATAATTAGATTTTAATAAATTGTTTCCATATTAGTGGCATATAGATTTAAATTTTGAAATAATTGAGTATACTTTCCTTTTAGAAGTCGTGATTTATGGAATAATTTGAGTTTAATTATTATGGTTAAATTAGTGTTAACCAATAGACTTTTTTAAAAATAAAATATAATTAGATTTTAGTGAATTACTTCTATATATAATGGCATACAAATTTAACTTTTGAAATAGTTGAATATACTTTCCTTTTAAAAATTGTAATTTATGAAATAATTAGAGTTTTATTGTTATGATTAAAGGAGAGTTTAACCAATTGAATGTTTTTTATTATTTAAAAATCAAAAAATTAAAAAATTTAATTTGAGGGTTTAGCACTCTTATAAGGTTCCTCACTAAAAACTCATTTTCACTTGTACAATATATAGATATTTATTTTAGCACAAATAATCCTTTCCAAACAAGGCCGGTGTTATACAGCCATGTGGGATCCTTGATCTTGATAACTTGGCTAGCCGCTTAGTTTTATGCTATTCGAGTCTTGGGAGAAGTTATTGGTGGGACACCGTCATGTGGTGCTCCAATAATATTGTGATTGGTAAAAAAGATGAGATTTACGAATTTATATTGAATAATTAGAGAATATGAAAAATATAGGGAATTGTAGTTAGAAGACATAACCACATGATACCCTTAAACCAACCAATAATTTTTCAAGTCCGGGCTGCGACTCAGTTCAACCATTGACCATATACTCTGGATCGGCCAGAGTTTAAATTGGAAGCGATTACTCAAATTAACCATTGAAATATAATTTGATGGGCAGAAAAATTATTTCAAAATTTTAATCATACAATCAAATATTCAATTTTGTTACATGAAAGAGGTGAAAAAGAAGATGAGTATTTAATTGTATAAATTTTTTTTTTTTGATCGACAAATGAATTAATTTTTTTCAGAACAAAAATTAATTATTAATTGCTAACACTTTTTTAATACAAATGAATAATACATGAGGTTTAAGTATTATGTCAAATCTAGGGCTTCTGTGTGCTCAGGCAAAAGCAATACAAATAATTCTTTCATCTTCATACAATCCCCCAACCATAGACCCAAAAAAATAAAAAACTCAATTCTGTCAATTATAAAACCATAAATTTGAACCAGCAATGTTGTTACATATTAGCAAAGAGAAATGCTTGTCGTGCAAAGGGAATACTACAATTACAAAGAAATTATGTACTTTACTGGTTCGGTGCTCAAAAAAATACTTTACTGGTTCAAAATTTTGTATCATGTCATCTTCCACCAGACAACTCCATAGCATCTTGATTGTAAGTTGAATCCTCTCCCCAATCAAATCTTCTGTGTAGTCTCTCGTACTCTTGTCTACGATTAACTTCTACATGCTGCCATTCTTCCCACCTTTCAGCCAATCCCTCTCCTTCCAGCATCCGAACCACATCTGACATTGCAGGACGGTCCTCAGGTGATCCTTGTGTGCAGAGTAAAGCAACCTTGATCATCATATCTACTTCTAGGATGTTGTAGTTCTCATTCAGGTTCTGATCTACGATGGCATCCAGTCTGTTCTCCCTTTCCAGTTTCTTGACCTTCAAGCAAACATAAACAAATTAACTATAACAGTAAATAGTAAATAGCAAAGAGGCCGGATAACCAAGGAAGCAAAGAATTATGGTATTCAAAAACCACATGGAAATCCAATATCCCAAAAGTCCAGTTTTTCCAGAGCATCAGAAACAAATGACTGTCCCGTTGAATTAAATGAGTACCAAAGCAGTTTTTAAGGGATCAGCAAGCACTGCATGTCATCATGTTTAAACTTCTAGAGTATCCAAATGTTGAGGGAAAATATACAAACATGTTATGAACAATATGAAAACAAAATGAAAAACTATTTCCTTCCATATGGTCTCTCCAGATAAGGGAAAAAGGCTCCCTAATGTGGCAGTTCATTGCCAATTTTGAAGCATGCAAGTACCAGAAAGCAACATCCTGTATAACCAGTAGCAAGGGAGGTGCTAATACATGTAGATGCTTTTATATAGATGTCTGAGATAAGATAGCAAGAATTATGTTTCAATGAACAATATTTATAATGGGCTCAGCTCTCTGAGATAACAAAGGAACCCAAATGGCACGGTACAACTCGAGCATAGACAGACAAAGAAGGAACACATACAAAGATAGTAACATATGAAGGTTATCTTACATGGTCAAGCAATAAAACATCATCTTCTTCTTCCAGGCGTGAGAAGTCTATTGCCCTTTGACCTGTCACAAGCTCCAAAAGCATTATCCCATAACCAAAAACATCTGTCCTTTCTGATGACTTCCCAGTGGACAAGTACTCGGGTGCTATGTGACCCATCGTTCCACGAACTTGAGTTGTCACATTAGTCCTTCTCACATCCACTAACTTTGCCAGGCCAAAGTCACCAACAACTGCTTCAAAATCTTCATCTAGTAACACATTAGCAGCCTTAACATCCCGATGGATTATTTTGGGATTACAATGTTCATGAAGGTACTCTAGCCCACGAGCTGTGCCTAAAGCCACTCGTTTTCTTGTAGGCCAATCTAAAACAGGATCCCCAGGTTTAATCTCTGCATTCAGTGTTTAAAACTAGTCAAACATCATCAGAAAATCCACTAAAAGTTAAATGATACTCACAGAAGAATAAGGGCCATTAAAATGTATATATTTCCCAAGTTCAATTGTATGATTATGTAACATTTCTACTTTTCCAGAAATGAAAGCAGGGGTGTTAGTTCAAAAGACTCGTAAACTTACACAATAAAGATGGTGACGATGATACAAAATTCTCAGTACTGGTACTCAGTCGATCTTGTTCTAGCCGCTTTCGGCTTCAGGGAAAATTTACAGCATTTATTTTATTTACAGTGGTCACTAAATTCTGCTCAGTTTATCAGTCAACACACCTTTTCTGGCTAAAATGGCCTCAAAAGAGACATTTGTAAGAGTGTAATCAGCTCTCATGAGAATCTCTACAAAGAGTCCTCCAATAGAAGATCTAGATTGTATGGCTCGAGCTTCTCTACTGTTTCAATTAGGGATGTAAGAAAAATTGAAAAAATCGACCAAACTGATTGAACCGCCAAAACGGCTATATTTGGTCTATTTTTTAATAAGAATTAATCTGTGCGGTTTTTAAATTTTATTTTTTTCGGTTTTCGGTTTAGTATCTGTTCAAGTACCTTGTGTATCGAACTAAACTAAAACTGATCACTTCAACATATATTGTATTTATAATATATAATCTAATAATATAATGATATTAATAAAGTATAATAAATTATTAATCTTAATTAATTAACTTTATCATCTTTATATTCTAAATTTGTAAACTCTTATTATATATAATCTTAACTCTAACTCATTATTCTTGAAACTTAGCATTTTTTTATTTATTTTTATTTTATTTTTGTTAATTTAGGAATTGAAAAGTATTTATTAGATGGATGGATTGGATATGTTTGAAATGGTAGACAAATAACTAATTTAATGTTTTTATATGGATTAGTAATTATATTTAAAAGTGGCTCAAGTTTGAAAGGTCCTAAACCGATTAAACCACACCGAACCAAACCGTTTCAATTGGTTCGTTTATATGCGGTTTGATGGGAGAAGCGGTCTGCATCAGTGTTCAAAATAATAAAACCGACATTATCGATTCAGTAAATTTTTTTATCTAAATACCCGACAGTACTGAACCGATTACAACCCTAGTTTCAAGAGAAGACAAGATATGGTTGGAAGTCTTTTCTTAGGAAGGTTGGGAGGTGCTAAGAGAGGATGGGATGTCTCTGATAATGTTACGGCCCTTCCACGAGTTTGGGTCCTTTGAAAGGAATCTAAATGCTACGTTTATAGCCTTGATTCTTAAGAAAGGTGAGACTCAAGTGATGTTGGACAGTGTTAGATTTTGAAAATAAAGGTCATTTGGTGGCCTAGACAGTGAGTAATTTAGGGTTTTAATAGTTAAATTGAAGGCTAATAGGTAGGGGAATGGATTAGGGTTAATTTGGGGGTGATTGAGTAGGATTTTGAGGTTGAAAAGTGTACTTTTAGAGGGCTATGAATGGTAACCCAAGAATAGTAACTAGATATGTGCGCAAAGAAAAGAAAATAGGTCTAAGAATCACTCTTAGAATCCCTTAGGCATCGCACCTAGGGTTTGAGTGCATCAAACAATCCATAAGAAAACTTCAAAACTCTTGAAATTCTCTAAAATATCAACTCTATTGAATTTAAATTATTAGGGGACTTTTATATAGACTTTAAAGACTTCCTTAACCAACTAGGATTCAAAATAGGAACTATTAATATTGACTTCCAAAACCTATTTCAGACCAAATAAGAAACATATATAAAAATCAATTAAATAACTGGACCCACAAGACAACCCATGAGCGCCCCCTACAATTCATGTCAACAAATATAAATATTACCAAAATATCCCTGACCTAAAAGTCCTAGAAAACATGAAAATAATCATAAAATGAGACTAATAATGCTAGAAACATGATAATGTGTGGTTTTTATTGGTTTTTTCTTTAAAATCATGTCAATTTTCAAACATCATCACTTCTTTCAATTTATTCTTCCTTGAGCTTCTTATGCTCGGCACCACTGAGGGGTTGAGGGACTTTTTGCCTATCAAATTGTTGAGGTTTATCTACAAATTGCCGGCGAAGCGGCTATAAGATGGAACAGGGTTTTGAATGGCATCACTCTAACGCTCAGAATGTTTTTGTGGGAGGCACACATCCCCTTATTCTATGGTTCTACCTCTATTCACTGCTTGTTTTTGCTATTTTATCTCTCTTGTTCTTGTGTTGCATAACAATTACTGGTTATTACTTACATTACATATGGATCCTTTATCTAAATATATATATATATATATGTATATGCATATATATACCTAAAATGCAGATACACATGGTACTCAAAAAATTAAAAAAGAATAAACCTATATTACACCCAAAAAAGGAAAAACAAAAGCTAAAGGATATCTATTAGCATCTCTTATTTAGATAAATATATTAAAGAACTACCACCTCGTAAACGATAGGCAACACTTAAGTTCTGCATGAAGGGATACACCAAAAGGCGTTCTGTTGGTGTTGTGCAGAACCCAATCAAACGTAAAAGATTCTTGTGAACAGCTACACTAATCATCTCAACTTCACGCTGAAATGCTGCATCTCCACCAGGACTCTCATAATCAATCAATCGTTTCACAGCAACTTTTGAAGTGTCTGAAAGCACCCCTTTATAAACCTTTCCAAAGCCCCCCTGTCCGAGGACATTTTTCTCACTAAAGTTGTCCGTAGCTAGCTGTAATTCCCTCCAAGAAAATCTTTTTAATTGGCCAAATGCAATTTTTCTGTCAACTTCACCTGTGCATGCAAGAAAAATAATCCATCAGCAAATACACAAAGGAACCCAAGTCACATCTAAATTATATATCTAACAAACAAGTGTTAAAATTCATGAGAGAGCTAGATGCTAATAGTAATACACATAAGAAAAAAATATGTCAAAACACACAGTGAACTACCTAAATTATAATTAACCATGTAAAGGCAGTAACAAACTATTAAACTAAACCAACTAAACTTCAAATTTCATATTTGTAGCTGGTAATATTATTTTGAAAGTCAGTTTACAATCGGTTTTAATACTAATCAAAAATATTTTGTTTCCTGAACAAATCTGATCAGCCTCCACAAGTTTTTTAAAATAATAGTAAACATTCCTATCAAATTGCAAACTATGTTTGTCGAATTCCTTTGGAATCCCCTGGCACTGCTGGCAAAACCACCCTGGCCGTAAACTCGTTTCCCAACAAAGAACAGGGGCTATTGCTCTGTTGTTCTGGTTTAAACTGCGCAACTTACGGGGCATGATTTGCTAACTGCTAACCAGCATTGACCAAGATCGGTGGCAGGTTAAAACTGCTAAACAGCATTGACCAAATTTTGTGGCAGGTTCCCTCTCCTGCCACAAATACCTGTCCCAGAATGTTGTCATCAATTAATCTAGGGTTGACAACAGGAAGAAAGGCAGTCAAAATAATCAGATGACTTTATCAATATTGTGAATACCGCAATGAGTATGGTGCCGTTTGTATCATCGGTATGGTATGTACCGGTACTAGTTAGTTTTCGGATACTGTTTTGCATTTATCGCTTTAAATAATATGTAATTCATTTAAATTTTAATGAATCTATTATGATAATGAACATGATTTTTTTATATATATATATTTAATACAAGTGTGTCCAGCACCTAAAGAGGCTACATACATAACATGTGTGTTTACGTCTAACAAACCCCAACAAGCCTCAGAAAACTAATGGGTGGGTGGGCCAGGCAAACAGCTGCAAGGCACAAAGAGTAACTTTTAAACTAGGCTGTCATGTTTTTTCTTCACTTTCATATCTCAGTAAAAGAAGTTCAGAGTCCAGACTTGCCAATGACTTCAAACGATCCTGTGATACACCGTGCAACTGAGCAGCAACAGCGAAAACAGAGGATAAGCTACTGAATATTCAAATCTCCATTACTTGGTATGAAATATATATAGATAAATAACTGTATATATATAGCTGAATAATATATTTGTACCAGCAAATTTAGCAGAATGCATGTTTTCTGCTGGAATTTACCGGCATATTTCTTCCGAAACGATATGTTTGGTCTGGTACAGTTTCTACAACATTGAACTCAATATATCATAACTTTTATGAAATTAAGGGTTAATTTCTTGGTAAAGTAAAGTGTGTATACAACACGAAACCAAAAGAAAAGGTTAAGCTTGTGCAGAGAGCAGGGCAAACTGGATTTTATAGAAACCAGTCCATTCAGCATTAAGTACCATCTGATGCAATGATTGAACAGGGTTAAACGATAGATTCATATTTTATCAGATATGAACTTATAGAATCCAGCCAGTCAAATATCCAGTAGCAATAGCAATCAATCTGCTCCTGAACTACCAAGCAACACAAACCTGCAACATCTACAAAAACATCACGCCGGTATCCCTTACACCTGCCCTTCCACAGAAGTAACACCAGGCCTCCAAAAATAAGAGAACCTGTAACTCCACCAACAATTGCAACTATAATTCCAATCTTTGGTTTATGAGAAGAACCTGCCAACACAGCCATGTCAAAAAATAAGCTTTCCCAAGAAAGGAAGAATTGAACAGCTGCACATTTTTACAATATCATAAGATCGAGTTGTGTGAAAAAATTAATTCTACTACCACCACTATCAGATGCACAAGGGTGGGTGAAATTCATGCCACAATTCAAATGATTTCCTGTAAAACTGAAATGATTAACAGAAGTCAAATCAATTTCAATGCTGATTAACAAGAGAGTGAGAGAGACTAAAGAAGCAGAAAATTTCAAATTAATGAGAAATTTACTGCTGACTGTCTGAATTAGGAGCTAATATTATTGGGGGAAAAATGCTGTTCATACTCGTATTTTGGAACTTGGAATAAATGCTCAGGTATTTGACCACTAAGACCATTTGAAGCAAGCTGACTGCAAAAGGAAGTTTCAATTATGGCATCGGAAGCTGGCAAAATGTGTTTACTATACAAACTGATAATCTACAAAACTCTAACTGTAGAAGCAATTTAACTCAATTCAATCATAAATCTACAGGGAAATCAGAAGTGAATCATATAAGATTTAACACTTACAGATTAATCAACCTTGGAAGACCTGAGAGTGAGTCAGGGATAGGCCCCGTGAGATTGTTTTGATTCAAAATCCTGTTAGCATAATCAAGTGAATGCACTTCTAATGATAAACTTTCTAAAACAATTAACAAGAGCTTATAAAAAAATGTTACAGAAATACTAATGTAATGCAGAAAGTATCACATACAAGAATTGAAGATTCTTGAGATTGCCAAGAGAAGTTGGTATTTCACCAGTTAAACGGTTATTATCCAGCTCCAACATAGTCAAGCTTGTTAAATTTCCGAACTCTTTTGGTATCACACCAGTTATACCATTTCCTTGCAGTGAACTGAATGATGAACACTTCTAATATGTATCAATTAATAAAAATCAAGCATATTAATAGAAAAAATAAGAGTGATAAATTTCTCATTTGCACACCTGTCACTAGATAGAGAAAAAAGATTCATCCAGAAATAATATGAGAATGTTCTTTGAAACCCAGGGGGCCATGTTCCAGTACTAGTCCAGTACCAAGAAGGTTTTTGCTCAGCGAATTTTATGCTAAGTAAATGCACTTCTAATGAAAACTTTCTAAAACAATTAACAAGAGTTCATAAAAAATGTTACATTTCAGAAATACTAATTTAATGCAGAAAGTATCACATACAAGAATTGAAGATTCTTGAGATTGCCAAGAGAACCAGTTAAATGATTATTATCCAGATCCAACATATTCAAGCTTGTTAAATTTCCGAAATCTTTTGGTATCTCACCAGTTATACCAATTCCTTGCAGTGAACTGCATGATGAACACTTCTAATATGTATCAATTAATAAAAATCAAGCATATTAATAGAGGAAATAAGAGTGAAAAATTTCTCATTTGCACATCTGTCACCAGATAGAGAAAAAAGATTCATCCAGAAATAATATGAGAATGTTCTTTGAAACCCAGGGGGCCATGTTCCAGTACCAAGAAGGTTTTCGCTTAGCAAATATTAAATTTTAACAGCTGTGAGGCATCTCTTTTATGTGGCATCACATAGAACTGAACCAAAGATCAGTATGCAAGTCAGAAAGAGAAACCTAATTCAGAGAGAGAAAATTGACAGTCCCTTGTAATATTAATCGAAAATCCATCTACATCAGCTTAAAAATTATTTAGGAAAATTTAAAAAAAAAAAAAAAAGAAAAAAAGAAAGACGGTTTGACCCTGGAAATAAATCAAACCCTGATTTTTTTATTTGATCCCAATCTTAGCCAGCCGTTTGTCTCCGTCTAAAGAAACTAATGGAATTTTTTTTTCCAATACACGTGGCATTATCGTATTTAATATTTGAAATTAATATAATTATCAATTTTTTGTACCACACAAAATTACAGCCATCATTTATCAACACTGATTTTAATCTTACCATGTAACGTATCACATATTAGCACACCCTCCTTCTCCAACCCTCCCACAGCTTAGCCAGAAGATGCGCAAAGCAGAGGATGGCAAAGAGGACAGAGATGAGAGCGGAAATAAAGGTCTGGACAGCGGCGGTGGCGGAGATGTCCAATCTCACCAAAAAATATCCCAACAGCCATCCATGCCTTCAATCACAGATGAAATCCATCATTTGCAAATACATTGTGATACACAAGTCAATCAAAGGCCTCCCATCCCTGGCCTCCTTTGCCGGCTACACCTCAATCATAAACCTCTTTCCGCCATCTCCCTCCCTCTCTCTCTCTCAATATGTATATATATGCATGTATATATATGCATGTATATTTTCCCTCTCCTCTCTCCCTCTCTCTCTAGTAGCTGCAGAATTGTTGCAACGAATCTGAAATTGGTGTGTGAATAGAAATAGTGGGATCCTTTGATTTGCCTCTATATTTACTAATATGTATATGTATCTATCTATATGTAACCAATATGATTTTGGGATCCTTTAATTTGCCTTAATCTAGTGTTTGTGATTCACATTATACTTGATGTTGTCATTGTCATGGTCACTTATGCTTCCGCTGCCAAGACTGTTATTAGGAGGTTTCGATCTTCCAAGGCCTTGCCAAATGTGGCCGCTGCTGGGCTGTAAACATATGGTAAGCCCGGTTATGTGCATCGGGTTACAAATGATGTTTCTCCATCCAAGCCAAATTCTATTCCCTCTGGATCTGTAGCTCCTACTTCTGATTTTCATGAGGCACTTACTACTCAGATTAGCGAGCTTACTTCACTTGTTCATTCTCTTCGTGATCCTCTACCCCCATCTTCCACTACCACAATGGCTAGCAAGTTTACTCAACCCTGGCTCATAGATTCTTGAGCTAGTTCTCACAAGTCTGGTAATTCATCCCTTTTCACTACTTTACATCTTGTTACTCGTCATGTTGTTCTCACCGATGGGTCCTCACGGCCTGTTACTGCGAAGGGTACTCTTCATTCCACCACATCTCTATCTTATGTTCCTGATTCTCCTTTCAATTTACTTTCTGTTAATCAGCTGACTAAGGTTTTAAATTGTTCCATAACCTTTTCTCCTACCTCGTGTTATGCAGGACCTCACAACCAAGAAGATGATTAGCTTGGGGCATGAGAAGGGCAACTTATACTACCTGGATCCTGATCGCTCTCCTCTCCCTCCATCCATTGCATTAAGCACTACTATCTCTCCACTTATTGACATTTTCGCCTGGGTCATCCGTCTTTGGCTAAGCTTAAGTTAGCAGTTTGTTGTTTGAGTCATGTGTCTAAGCTCGAATGTGAAGCTTTCTAGTTAGGAAAGCATCACCATAGTTCTGTTCCTAGTAATAAATCCTTCTTTATTTACACTTTACAAATTCGTATTATGTTGTATATTTTTATTAACTTTGAATGAAATATTCATATATATGACATAAAATAAATATATAAAATCATATATTTTGTGCATATTCCCCATGTGTCGTGTCCTATAGGTTTTGAAAATTGCCATGTCGGCTTGCTTGTGTTGTGTCTGTGTAATATCATGTGTTCATGCTTTTAAGTTCTATAAACTTATATATAAAATCTTCAACTCCCAGGAACAATATTCCAATGCAAAAAGTTAAAACAAATAGCTTCAGGAATATTAATTGTAGCCAGCCTGTAGTTCTCTAAACATACAGTGTTTGAAGGGTATTCAGAGCTCCTATTTTAGGGGACAAGGATCCAGAAAAACCCATGGACGACAATGATCTGCAAACAAAAAATATAATAATCAAACATCAGATTTAAGGTCTGAAGATAGGAAACTAAAAAGTGAAGAATTGATTCATAAGCCATAACCTCACTGAAATGCTGAAAACATTCTAGTATCATGCATATCATTGTCAGAAGAAAATCAAAAATTAATCAGAGCATTACTTACACAAGAATGACATTATAGTTGGAGTCACAGGTAACTTTGGTCCAAGTGCATGGATTCACTTGATTTTGATTCCAACTTTTAAGCTGATCAGTTGAAGCATTCAGCGCATCCTTCAATGCAATGAGGGCATCCCCTGAAACAGACCTCGTGATTAACCATCGAATCAAGCTATCACCCCTAACTAACTAATGAGAATTATAAAGCAAATTCTGAAAACTCAGGTACAAGCAAATGTAAGAAGCCAAGTAAGATGCATGTAATAAATCCCATCTATTACTAATCTCAATATGTGCTGTCACCAAAAAGTGCCAGTTTCACACAGATCAAGCATTTTGAAAAATGCTTCCCAAAATATGGAACGCCTAATTCCAAAAACATTACATGCGTAATGTGCATTGTAGATTCGACAACAAATTCTTACGAGTAAATGAATAATGTGCATTTTGAGCATAATAATTTTCATTATTCATCTTCCATTAAAAGAGAGCAACTTTTGCAATGAGAACTACCATTGCGTACTCCACCCAAGTCATCTATATAAGCCTACCCCTACACACACTCTGAAGAATGTGAAAGTATTGCATTTCCATGTCCAAAACCCTAATCCAGTTTAATGAAAGTTCTTACTCCCTTTAGAAATTGTTTTTTCCTTTTTCGCTAATTTTTATATCACAAAATAATTGTCACTGATAAAAAAAATAGAAATTTAATATCATTTGATAGAATTCTTTCAACCATAAAAGGATTTAAGAAGAGTGAATAGTCCTTTGGCTTTGTTGTGCACATTTGCAAACGATGGAGACCCAATTTGAGAGTATATTTTCCAGTGATTCAACCCACTGATGCCCACTACCCAAGGATCGCTGAACTTCCAAACAGGTGACCAATCACTTCTTGGATAAATTCAGTTAAGTCTTATGTTATTTTATCCCAAGGGCATTTTTGTACTTATGACTTGATTAATATAAAGTTTAGTTGATGAGAGAGAACCTTAATTTTTTACTCTCTTCTCATTGTCGCATAACAACGTTTGTCTTTCTTTTCCTCCCTTTTCTCTCTTTTTTCCGTTTTACTAAATCTAACTGTTCATTATGTGAAAACTAAGACACACAAAACACCAACATTTCAGAGACTCCTAGACACATGTTAAATACCCCATGGACATGTCAATGATTCAAAATAAATTCAATCATTTTGGACCATTTGACAACCCATCTTAAATACTACCCAACACAATCCAAAGTGTCCAGCATTTCTTTCATTATTTTTTATTTTCTGAAAAACTTGCATTAACCACATGGAACCACAAGTACACAATGCACACTTCTCGGAATAAAATAGGATCACTTTGCAAAAGCGTAGCAACAATAATCTAATAAACTATTTGAACTTGACTTCCCAGTTCATGTGATTCTCAACACATAAAACTTCAAAGACTAATCAAAGTTGTATAGCTGAGACATACATCAGATTATATTCATATATTTTGTCCCTGCCATGTTAATGGCTTACATTTTTGGGATTTGATGCTCCAGCATGTATGTTCTGAAATAGCGTGTTTGCATCCGTGTCCCATGTCCATATCTTTACTACATTGTGAAAATATGTTTAATAATTTTGGACACTTTGTCAACACTTCTCAGATACTTGACCAACATCAAATGGAAGCAATGTCAACACAATCTCGCTCTTGCAATAAATTTTTGGAACCCACTGTAGGCAAATAAATTACATTGATCTAAGTTTTTTTTAAAAAAAATACAAACATGATGGAAGGAAAAAGAAAAGAAGAGGAGAATGAGATGTTATTTTATTTTTTGGGGTAAATTACACTTTGCCCCTTTATGTTTGGCCATTTTCCCACTTTGGACCTTAAAGTTTTTTTCCCCACTTTGGCCCTTCACGTTTCAAGTTTTTCCCAATTTACTCCAAAAGCTATCTTATGTCCAAAATTTGACAGAAAATGACACATTGATAGCCACTTGGCATAAAAATATTTTATTATACATAACTCACACTTCTAACACAAATCCAAACCCCAGTATAATAAGCTATTTTTTGTCATGTGGCAATTAACGTGGTATTTTCTGTCTAATTTTGAATATAAGTTAGCTTTAGGAGTAAATTAGGAAAATTTTGAAACATAAAAGGGCAAAGTGTGTGTGTGTGTGTGGTGTGTGAAAATGGAAAAGTGTAATTTACCCTATTTTTTAAAAAAGGTTTCATTGTTGGGGGCTAATCTTATTTTACACCCATAATAACATAAAACAAACTACAAACATAACCAAAACTGTTAAAACTATTCTTGTACACTTCTGCTGAAATTATAATAATTGAATTACACCATCTCTAATAACTTAAGCTTTTAGAACAATTTGTTGTTAACATAGTATCAAAGTATAAGGATTCAATCTCACCTTGTAACCACTAAATATAGTACTAGCTCATGGTTTTCCCATCCACGGAGGGAAGTTCAAACTACAAATGAGGAGGTGTGTCAAAAATATCAACAAATAAGTCACACCCTCCCTAAAAATTTAACCTTTTGGAGTAGTCAACACATGAGGTCATCAGTACTCCCAAAAGCTTAAACTATTAGAAAAGGAACCCTATGATATTTAGGTTATATATATTTGTACTCAGAGATTCATTTGAAATACACAAAATATATGTTCTTTGTTATCAGATGGCATATTAAGCTCTCCAACTCCCTCCCTCCCTCACGTGAAATCCCATCTTGCACGTGAAGATATGGACATTCAAACATGTAAAGAAACCAAATGCCAACAGAGAAACAACTACAAATGGAGAGCCTCGAACCAAAGACATTTTGCACCTAAGCTCTGATAACATACAAGATCTGGGGAAAAAAATTTCCATACATTTGGTATTTTTAATTAAGGGTAAAAAAAAAATTATGGCATTAACACAACACAAATCAAGCATGGACCGAAAGTGACATGACACGATAACACGAAATAATAAACGGTTTGGGTTAGTGTTGAGATAATTCTAACACAAATTTAATCCGACATGACACGACGCCCACCCCTACCTACAGGTTATCGTTATTGCTACACAATACTAATAGTATGTTGAAATTACACTGACTACCCCATGGTTTGTTGAAAATAGAGACATCACCTGCGTTGTATCAAAAATTACACTCACCTCCACTGTCAGACATTGTCTGATAAAGGCATTCACGGAGGTTACTAAGGCCTTGTTTGGAGACTAGCCGGTTTAGCCAAAAAGCCAAAAAGTTACTAAAAAAGCCAAAAAGCCAACAACCCATACCAAAAAGTCAAATATTCTCTTTTTTCTCTACTTTTTGCACATCTTTTCGTAAAAAGCCAAAAAGTCATCCCAAACATACTAATTTTTTTTAGCTCATATTTTAGCCAAATAGTCAAAAAGTTACTAAATTAGCCTGTTCCCAAACAAGGCCTAAATTACATTTTTACCCTTTTTGAGAAAGTATCTTGTAATGTGAAAACAAAATTTTTTTATGTCAAAAAGTCAACTAAATAACATAGAATACTCTTCTACTCAATATTATCTCTCCTAAAACCTATCACCACCTTCCACCAAGATCCCATCAACACTTTGCACCACCACCAGCACTAGTTTGTATTTTTATTGTTATTTTCTTTTATAGTGATACCATAATAACTTTAAAACTCAATTATCTCACAACATAAATGGCATAAAACAAATTATTCACAAATTTTTGAACTTGATCCTTGTATTTCATTTACCGATTTCTCGCTTAAAGCTTGACAAATAAAATCATTTTTTATGTTTTCAAACAAATCTTAAGTTATGATATATATATATAATTATGAGGAATTACATTGTTAAATTTTGAAACATGGGGCAATGTATGATGAGAAGCAACAACACTAATACATTTATTTTTCTTCTTTTGTTCGTTTTTGTGAATAACAAATATCAAGGATATGGTGTTCAGAAGCTTCTAAAAAAAAGAGGATATAGCATTCAAAAGTAGTAATAATATTTGTTTTATTTCTATAAATAAGAGTCATGGCAATATTCCTCAATGATATATGATGAGTGGAAGATTTACAAAATACTACACAAATTAACTTTAAAAGATGCAGACATGTTGTAAGTTGAAACACTCAAATCTTATTTTACTACTTAATAAATTTCTTCAATGATGGTAGGGCTGACCACACTCAATCCACACCACACCATTATCTTCCTTTATCTCTCCACCCCCCCAACCTTTGTAGGGTTGACTACTATGCATTTAGAACTTCTCTTTCTCTGATGACCACCACTCCTCTCTTTGAGCATCCCGAATTATATCCCTTCTATATCTCTCTCTGATCACCCTATCTCTGCCCAATCTCTCTTTCTCTCAACAAAAACCACAACCCAGAACCCACCACCCACTCATCGCTACTACCACTACAATCTCTCTCAAACAATGGAACCCAATACCCACCTACTGCCCACACTACTGTAACATCTCTCAATGAACACACCACCCACTTCCACCACTGGCCAATTCACCACAACCCAATACCACCTCTTTCTCCACTCATCTTCTAATTTCTCTGTCAATTGACAAACCCATACATTTGAATATATATATGTACAAATAAGTGGTCATAGCAAAGGCAACAACATTATTGCATTTGAGCTCAGCATTTCCCACTCTTCCCAAAACAATCTTTCACTTTCTCTAAAACACACACTCACATACACTATCTTCATGTCTCCTTCAATGGGTTCCTTAAAATAAACAAATTGCGGTTCTATCTATCTCTCACTTTATCTAATTGTCAGTACTCTCTGACTATCAATTTTGCTCTCTAGATCCCATTGTATTCCTCTTTATATACTACAAATTATAATCATTCTACTAAACCAAATACATAACAATTTAGTAATGGAGCCTTTGGGCTAAAACCTAACAATGGTGATGGAGGTCAACATTGAGCTCAACAATAAGAGTGAGGGATTGTGCATTAAGGTTGGGATAGAGAAGAAGTGTGTGATAGTAGTGTAGGTAAGCTGGGAGAAGAGAAAACGACATATTTGTATTATTCTGATTGATTTCTTTACAACGATTACACAACCTATAGACATAGAAGACAAAAACCCTAAAGGCTACCCACTATATGGAAACTACCAAATCTAAGCAAACTTCCAAAAACAAAACATTCCTTTCACCCATACCCCCAAACTCACGATGCGAGCCTTGAGAATATGTTGAGTTTGTCAAGCAAGAACTAAAAACGAGCAGAAGTATGAATCTTGGTGAAGAAGTCGGCAATCTACAAGATAGGAAACATAAGGCAAAGTAATGGTACTGAACTTTAAACTTCCACCTAAGGATCCGTGGGTCGAATTATGGAACCAGTAACATAATCCTATCTTCCTTGACCGGGCAAAAAAATTTTCATTACATTAGACCAATATGAGTAATTATTTCCATGCTATGCTGGCATATCCACATCAGACCATGTTCGTATCTTGTGTCATGAATGTGCTATTTATTAATTATTAAAAAAAAAAATAAGAATGTGCTATTTAGCACACCCATAGAAGAAAAAGGAAGGGCAAATGGAGAAACAGAACAAGAAAGAATGAAAAGGAAGGAAGAAAGACAAGTAGATAGCATTATGCAAAATCTTTTGTGTTTGTGTGTGTATATAATATATATATATATATAGAGAGAGAGAGAGAGAGGTGAGGAGGGCGATAATCAGGTTGTGGTTCAACTAGAAACTAAGATCTCTCATAACAATGATGTCAAAGAACAACAGATACTAGCCCCATTTCTTTCTCTTTTCATGAGTGGAGCTGCCATCAAAATTGGAGTATAAATGCTTGGCATTAAACAGTGTCTAATTGAATTAAAACAATGGATAAACATCATACCTTGAGGGTTAGGTGCCACAAAAGAAACAAACATGCCAATACTAGGAGTTCAAAAACCAACTCCATCTTGGAAGGCATGATTTTGGCCAAGCTCAGACTTTATTCCCAGTTCTCAATGCAACAAAATGCATAGTTTTCTTTGAATGAATCCCATCTCTGCAGAACATTACAACATCAAATTAAAAATGAAATTGATGCATGAGTTGAGAAAAAGTTAAAACAGAACAGAAGGTGTAACATCACCCACAAGAACTCATTCTGAATTGGCATCTCAAAATGGACCCTGAATGTACTTATACTAGATTTAATAAACAGGTATTAGAATCTCCAGTCAGGTATTAACGTTTGGGTCCTAGACTCCCTACGCACCATATGTACAGGACATTTCACAAATCATGTACTTATAATTATATCTGAGAGATAGAGAGAGGCAACCAGAGGGACGAAACAATTGAAAAGCCTAACCCACACTTCTCCTTAAAACCCAGGTATTAAGGAGAGAAAAACTAGAGCCTTATAACCAGCACAGATGTGACAACTCCAGGCGATGAAGGACACATTCCAACACACCTTCCTGGACCACAACATATAGTAGCTGGACAAACGGCACACCAACCATAGGCCCAACCAAGCTCTGATACCAAATTGAAAAGCCAACCCACACTTCTCCTTAAAACCCACGTAATAATGAGAGGAAAACTGGAGCCTTATAACTAGCACAGATGGGACAACTCCAAGCGATGTGGGATACATTCCAATAGAAACCAAGCATGTAATTTTAATAAGCAATTGCAAATCAAATAAAATTCCTGGAATGAAGTTGCTATCCTACAGCATGCCAAATGTACTTTCTATTACATCATTTCCCAATAGAAAATGAACTCTTTTTTTTTTTTTTTCCCAGTACCATTACTGGCTTTCTTTGGTTCCTTCTCTAGCTTGTATTGATCACAAATGCTAACATGTGCCATGGATAAGCTGGAAAATCTCTAAACTTGTTTGCAAAAAACTGTAATAACTCAAAAATATAAGGGAATCAAAAAGGACCAAGAAGTCATATAGTTTTCAGCAGCTGCAAAACCCATAAAACACCAATCGCTGTTGATTGGACAACATCTAAAGAAATTAAGTAGGTACTCTCTCTCACTCAAGTAGTAGTCGACTACCCATTAATTACAGTTAGATTTAGAAAGAAAAAATATGAATGAAACAAAAGATATTAAGAGAGATTGAAAGAAATAAAGAAAACATTGTGAGCCAAAAGAGAGTAACTTGCAATTTATACCTAAAATGGCAAGGCTAATAGGAGGCTGACACATGGAATCATGTTCCAGCAAGGGGTGCACAAGACTTAAGCAGTAGTGTTCAAAGCCCAAGTCGTTGGGTATAACGGCTAGGGGATAGACCTGGTAAAAAGCTAGATAGTAGGAGGCAGTTATGAGCACTGCTCCTATTTTCTGTTAGGTAGTAACCGCCAGACAGAAATAAATTGGAATGGGAATAGGCATTCCACTCCATTCAACCTTATGTTTTGTTGCCTCTTTCATTCCATTCATGTGTACTAAACGTACCCTTAGGGTTCTAATGATTATCATGGAAAAAAGAAAAAAAGTTAATATGGAACTTCACATGAAGCACATTTAGGGCATCACAAATTGAATATTTGGAATAATTTTGAGTCTTTATATCATTATTGTAGGTTTTAGTAGTTAAGGGATATTATGGTAATTTCAATATTCTTGGACATGGGTTGTAGGGTTGCCTATGGGTTTTATTTTGAGTTAAGTTATTAAATGGATCATTATATATGTATTTTATTATATCTAAAATAATCTTAGTGGCCAAAAGTCTAAGTTTGCTATTTTGATATCGAAGTAGAATTTAAAGTCATTAAAGTTTCCTATTATGATTGAAGTAGAACTGGAAGTCATAGTATGTTAGAAGTTGCCAAATATTTTTAGTTTCTAAATTTGAGTTCTAGTCCTTGCAGAATAAGGAGTGTCTTTAGCCTATAAATATGTGTAATCTCAATGATTCAATAGAATAGTTGATATTATGAAAATTTGAGATTGTATTTCCATGATTGGCCTAACCCTTGTGAAGGTGAAGCACCACTTTCTTTCTCTTCTTCTTCTTCTACTACTTCTCTTTCTTCTCTCTAGCAAAGTTACTGTTCACTTCACTATTCACAGTGCTTAGAACAACCAGTCAACAGCCCACCAACAACCCCTAAACACTTGTGTTTTCATTCTCAAAATCTTACCCTTTTAAAAACCCTTAAACTCCTATATTTTTAGTACTTTTGCAGTTACAAAATCCTAATAAATCCAGCCCTATAAGTCTTTTATCATGAGCTCACTACTTGTGGGAAACAATCCCTACTCATCCTACATCAGGTTCTCTCCCTCATTCGATCATATTCATATTAATTGTGCTCAATGTACAAAAATGCCTGTAAAAGAAATAACACATAACAATCCCCCTCAAATTGGTGCATAGATATGTCTTATGCCCAACTTGTACTCAACAAGATGAAAAACTTTATTGCTAATCCCTTTAGTAAACACATCAGCTAGTTAGTCTTCAAATCTCACAAAAGGCATACATATTAAATCCTTGCTCAACTTCTCCTTAATGAAGCGTCTGTCAATTTCAATGTGATTTGTCCTATCATGTTACAATCGACTGCGAGTAATATTGATGGAAGCTGTGGTCACCATACAATTTCATAAGACTAACATCATGTAACCTCTGCTAGTAAAACTTGAAGCCATATAAGCTAACAAATGCCATGAGTCATAGCTCCATACTTAGCTTTGGTAGTAGATCTAGCAACCACAGCCTGCTTTTTACTCCTCGAAGTAACTAGATTCCCTCCTAGTTCTGACCAAATTCTATGCTAGATACTGGGTTGATTCTACGATCCAAAACCCCATATGGTGCCTCTGTAATGTTCCAAAAGAAACAAGATGGATCCTTGCAGATGTGTGTTGATTATTGTGCCTCAAACAAAGTTACAATAAGGAACAAATATCCAATTGTTAAGTTCCAACATGTATACATTTAGGCCCACCTAAACTACGCTTGTTACATCGATAATCATTGTTATTTGATTGTTCTAATGGATTTGTGTTGTGCAGGTCATTCGAGTCCTTGAGATGAATAGTGGCTTCAATTGGTAAAGAAGGTTAAGTAGAAGAAGGGTTGTTCAAGCGATGATTTTTTATCAGCAACGTCTCCAAGCCATGGTGTATGTTTTTTGTAGATGAATCGTGTTAGTGGATGAGACTAAAGAAGGAGTTAATGTTTTGGGACTTGAATAGTATTGTGTAGCAGGGTAGTATGCTTTTCTTTCGGTGTTTGGTTTATTGTGTCAGGTCGTTGAGATTCTCTTTCTACTCCTACTTAACCTCTCATAACTTTTTCGGGTTGTAAACTTTGAGTTTTTGGCATTAGAACTTGCCTTGATTTGCAAAATCACTTTCTGAATTCTGGGCAAAACCGCTCATGCAGAATTGAAAACTGCCTAAGTAGATCCTCACAGGGTTTTTCAAACTTTTCAGGGTTTTCTGGGCAAAAAACCGCTTGAGCAGATTTTGGGTCCCGCTCGAGCGGATTTTGGGTGATTTTTCTGGGCAACTCTTTGGAGCAATCCACCATTAAGGCAAAATTTTCCGCTCGTGCGGAATTGTAACCACTCGGGCAGATTTCGCCGCTTCTATCTCGATTTCCATGCTCTTTTCCTCAAAACTGATGCCAAAAGTTGTTTTGCACAGATTTTTCTCTCCTCTCTCTCTCTATATATTCATCTTTTCTCTCCCTTCTCTCTAAAAAACACACCCTAATCCAATTTCTCTTTAAGAATTAGCTCAAATCTTCAAGAGTTTGAGGGGCTTTTTACACCAAATCGAAGAGGGGCGACGAGGGCTACATTTATAACCAATTGGATCATGTTTTCGCCAACATTGATTTCTAGGGTTTTCATCCTCTTCATCTCCCAAGCTTGAGATAGGGATAATTTTTTAGTTATATATATATTTTTGCAAGTTTATATATGTTTTGAGTATTTCATCATGTTGTGAGTTATGATTTTGGGTTGTTGGACCCTAGATGATGTTAGAGGTGGATTTCATCTATTTTTCCCAAAAACTTTTGAGAATATGAGTATGTCCTAGGGTGTGGGTGTTGTTTTGGAAAAATCTTTTCAAAAATGGAACAAAAACCTTATTTTGGTGAAAACCCTAGAATTTGGGAATTTTGAAAAAAGTTGTGATATTGTGAAATTGATACTTAATAATTTACCATGTAAGTAACTGATGGAGGAAATTCTATAATTGTATCAAATGAAGAGATTTCATGAGAAAATGAGAAATTATAGAATTGGACAGTTAGAACAATAGTTTGTTGTTGTTATTGTGGAAAGACCAAATGCTAAAAATGATGTTTAACGTGTGGAGAATACATGAATGTTGATATTGTTATATTGCCTCTTGGAAAAATATATTATGATGTGATAAAAGATGTGAAATTTGATCACAATGGAGGATTGTGTAGATGAATTGAGAAATTGAGAAATTTCAAGACATTGATATAGAAATATATTGCATTAGCACTTGATTTAATTATCATCACTTTTCAAATTGTCATTGTTGAGATGTTTAATATGACACTTTATTATTGCATTGGACATTGCATCATTATTCCATTTTATCATTAATGCAATTGATTTTGAATATTGCATTGGAAAAAGTATTTCTTTGAAAAAGGGAATTGTTTTGTGAGACAATATCATATGGATTTGTTTTTGGGGTAAATACATTGATAAGTTCGGATAGGGGATGTAGTTGGTATTGGTGTAGTTGGCCTGAGTGCCCATGGTGAAAGATCGAAAACACGCGTGGAGGAAATACCACGTGCCTTCTGGTTATCTACCGGTAAAGTAGGAATTGGTAGTGCTTGTTATGCCTACTTGCAGATACCAACCTAGGGATTACCTGAGTCGTATTTACTGCCCCTTTGAACTACATTGAAATTATTGAATTGTTAAATTCTCAAGATTGCATTGTGCACAAAAGTTTCAAAAGGTAGAGATGTATGTTTTTGAACCTGGCATGGTATATGCATTCATTCCATGAAATTGTATAAAATGTATATATTTTGTGAAGATTTTTCCTATTTTGTGCAAGAAAGGATGTGGTGATCAAGCCGAGTTAGAGGCGTGGAATATGTTTTAAGAGCACAAAACTCTTTTCTTTTGTTGTAATTATTTTGATAAGTCAAGGGCTTTACATGTATGGGTTCGGAAAACCATTTTTGTGTAACCGGGCTTAAGCCTTGGAATTTGTAGTCCTTGAGGGCATTTATTTGTATGTGACTTATTATGCCACATGCTATAGATTCATATATTAGGGATGTTAAATGTATACTCACACGTGGAATATCTTTTGTAAATCTCTTGATGGTTAATGAATACATATGTTGGGGATTTAAGAATGACGTCAATATTGAGATTTGATTTCCGTTTACATTAAACAATGGAAGTTGGTGAATTTTTCTTGTGTAAATCTTCGGGGCATGATGTTAACAATTAAGTTGGAGACTTGGAGAGAAGCACTTAAATCTAAAGGATTTAGGATAAGCAGAACTAAGACAAAGTACATGAAATGTAATTTTAGTAACAGTAACAATGGAAGCAGAAAAGAAGTGAAGATTGAGAACCAAGAACTACCTAAGAGTGAACATTTTCACTATTTATGATTGATTATCACAATGGTTGAGGAGATTGGAGCGGATGTGGTCTATAGAATTAAGGCTGAGTGACTTAAGTAGAGGAGTCTGGGGTACTGTGTGATAAACGAGTACCCACTAGACTAAAAGAAAGTTTTATAGAACGACTATTAGACCAGTGATATTGTATGGGACAAATATTGGGTAACTAAGAAACAATATGTAGATAAGATGAGTATTGCTAAGGTGGATGTATGTCAAACTAGAAAAGATAGAATTATGAATGAGTATAGTCATGAATGGGTAGGAGTAGCATTGATAGAAGATAATTAAGAGATAATGGGGGTGTTTGGGAAAGCCTTGAAAGGCTATTTAACAGAGACCAACAAAGGCAGTAGTGAAGAGATGTGATACAGTTACGGTAGATGAAAGTATTAGGGAAAGGGGCAGACTTAGATTGGCATGGGTGAGTGTAGTAAATGGAGATATGAATCTCTTTAATTTGACTAACCAAATGGCCATTGATAGAGTCGAGTGAAGAAGAAAGATTTATGTAACCAACCCCATTTGATGGGACTTAAGCTTGGTTTGGTTTGGTAACATCTCCAGGCCAGAACTCGTGACATAATTCCAGTGGAAGTGAATAGAGAAAAATTTAGAAATACATAATTCTTCCTGTCTTGGCCTAACAAATCCAAGGAAACATTTTTTTTGTCATTTTATTTTAATTTTTTTTTTATAGTCAAACATTAGCAAATCTTAAATCCATTAAACCCAAAAACAATACATTTATAATCTGTACAAGAACAAAAGACAGAGAATTTAATACAAACAAATTCAAATTCACACCAAACCAAAACCAAACAACAGCAGCACTAATTCCAGTACTTGCACATGAAGCAAATGGAATGCAAGACCAACCAAATCATAAAAGCAGAACGATTTAATTAAACCCCTGACACGTAATTAATCTAAGGAACACTTAAAAAAATAAATAAACCTCTGTAACTAGCAACAAAGTGCGAAATCGACACGCATATATACATATAAAAGGAGAGGAAGAAGCACAAGTACCTTTGAGAAGAATGAAGAGTTAGGGCTTTTGATGAGTTTTATGGTTGGCTGAGAAAAGAGAAATGTGTATTAACGGGAACTTGATTCTGAGAGAAGAATCTTCTATCTTAATTTGGTGGTGTAAATTTGGGAGAGTTGAAAGAAGCTCTATACGCAATTATTACCAACAGTTGGCTCTCTTTATCTAAATCAATGTATCTAGTCTGTTGACTGTAGTGTAGTGGTGGAGGTGGTCGGTCAAGTTGTGTGGTGGCCCAATAATTTAAAATTGATAGTGCTGGTTGGGGGTGTCTCACTAGAGTGCTCGTTACCTTTCAAATCACAAAGAAAAATATTCACTACCTCCAAAATTTTACAAAAATTTTACTAATGTCTATAAGATTGTAGAATAGATATTATATAGGTCTCACATTCATATAAAACATTTGATAAAAATTTTTATAAAATTTTTAGAATCTCTTAACATTACTCCGGATTCGTTTGGAATGTGGGTTGGCTTTTTGACTATTTTTAGTCTAAACTAAAAAGCCTATTTTAGAATAGGCTTTTGAACTTTTTTGACTTTTTGAGAGAAAAAATAAAATGATTATAACTTAGATGTGATTTTTGTCTTCAGTTAAAAAGTCTATTTTATCTTTTTATAACTAATTTAATTAAAAAGCCTCATTTTAATTTATGCCAAACGAAAGTTCAATTACAAAACATGAGTTTGACAAGTCCAGATCCTCTCCTTGGAGGATCTCTACTTGGCTCCCTAGTTGGTAGGCCATTGGGCCCACTTTTGGGCTCAATTTCGATAATTCGAACCGTTCACATTGTAGTATTTGTTGAGTATATCATACCTATAAAACATCAAGTCGATTAGATATCGGAAACCACGCATTCGGATCATCAAACTAAAAACCATTTTATTAAAAAATAAAATTGTTTATTAAATTTTTTAAAGTTTCGTTTAGCGTTGGCTAATATAGTCAACTTTTTTGTATTAAGATTTTTTTAGCTTGACTTTTTTAGACTTATTTGATGTAGATTTTTTGATTTTTTGACTTTTGTAAGAGAAAAAGTATAATGATTATGGGTTGAATGTGATATTTTATCTTATTAGCTTATTTAGCCTATTTTATCTTTTTGTACTTTTTTAGTCTCAAAATTATAGCGCGCTTAATAAATAATTTTTAGTTCGATGATCCGAACACGTGATTTCCAATATTTAATCAACTTAATTTTTTACAAGTATGATACATTTAACAAATCTTAAAATATGAACGATTCAGATTATCAAAATTAAATCTAAAAGTGAGTCTAATGGCCCATTAAATGGAGAGCTAAGTAGAAATCTTCCAATGAGAGGATCTCGACTCGAGTTTGACTACCCTTCTTGCTTGGAAATCGATTAATAGTGCTGGGGTTAGTTTTTGTTTTTTTTTTTTCGTTGGCACAAGGTAGCGATTAGTTGTTACAATTGAGATCCTTAAAGTCACTGGAGCATTTGTCTGGAGTCCTAAGTGATTAAATTAGTTAGAAAGTTAATTTTAGTATAAAAGGTTAAACGAATCCTTTTTGTTGCTTTTTTAGTGTGTTTGTAATTTTTTATAAAAAAAATTGAGGCATGTTCCATTTTTTTAGACCATAGACTATTTTTAAGAATAATTTTGGCTACATTTGTTTTTAGGGTAAACTACCAATAGGTCCTACTTTGGAGACTTATTACCCAATAGGTCTTACTTTGGAGACTTATTACCCATTAAGTCCTATTGATAAATTTATTAAGTGATAAAGATAAATTTATCAGTCTTTTATTTTTATGAAAAAATTTATAGTGATAAATTTATCAGTCTTTTGTTTTTATGAATAAATTTTTAGTGATAAATTATCACTCTCTTATTTTTTATAGTGTTTAAATTTATTAGTTAGGACCTGTAGGTAAATAAGTCTAGTTAATAGGACTAATTGGTAAGTACCCCTTGTTTTTATTATTATTATTTTTGTCAACAAGTATGCTGACATAGTAACAAGTATGCTAGTAACGTAGCATGCAAGAGATGATGACGTTGTTTGAAAAGATTAAATAAAGTCAATAAAGATTTTTGCTAAAATCAATTAGAAACCATATGCTAAAATCGGGGGGGATCAAGTCAAAGTACAAAATCTGCAAGTAGTTTCTATAAAAATATGGGATATGGTTGAATAGAGCGAAGATCAAGGAAGATCATAGATTGATAACTACAACATAAGGTGGCCAAGCAAGTATAAAAGGAGGACTTGAAGAATGATCAAAAGATATCTCTCAATCATCAAACACTAGCAAAGAGTTTATCTAGGAGGAGCATAATAGTGATAGCTTTCTCCAAACCTCTCTCTTTCCCTCACTTCTCTTCTTTTCTTCTGTCAATTGTTGTATTTCTTCAATCTTTTGTTCTTGTTTAAGTTCTTGTAACTAGTGACAAATGACAATTCATTCGAATTAATACATATTCTGTTCTGTTTTATTTTCTTCTTCATTCAATCACCTCCAGGGAAGTCCTTAATCTGTTTAAGGCAAAGAACTCAACCACAAAGCCTGATTTTTTATTTGTGTTTATTGAAATCTATATAGGCCTGTCGATCAATTGCTGTCGATTGGGCTTGAACTGAATTTTTACCAACATAAGGCCTCGTTTTGGAATAGGCTTTTTTAGTAACTTTTTAACTTTTTGGCTAAAATATGATGTAAAAAAACTAGTATGTTTGGGATATTTTTTAGTTTTTTGCGAAAAAAATGTGCAAAATGTAGAGAGAAAAGAAAATCTTTGACTTTTTTATATAAGTTGTTGGCCTTTTGATTTTTTTAGTGACTTTTTGACTTTTAGGCTAAAAAATGATATTGCCAAACGAGGCCTAAATTGGCACGCCCAGTGGGACCATTCTAACTTGGAGTGATGATGGTGAAAAAGCAGACTTATCCTTATAGAATCATGCCTTCAACAGGTATGTTTACATTTTCTGAACCCATGGATGCAAACTGCCAATGAAGTGGTAGTGTTTCTATCAATACAAATTATCAGTGGAATACCTCATATTCTGAAAATTGTTAGTATTATGGTGGTGGTTTTACTACTTATTGTCAACATAATGGCATGACAAATGATATGAAAAGAACGATTTGATATTGTGATAATGAAATTTATTAAGTGGCAGTGTTCCCATTAATACAGATTATCAGTGGAATACATCATATTTTGAAAATTGTCAGTATTATTATAGCGATCCAGGTTTCTATTTTCTTTATTTATCGTATCCGGACTCGGTTCCGTGGATGTGTTGTTGTCATACTCTTATCTCTATTCTCTACTTTGTGTTTTTGAGTTTTGGTTTGTTTTTGGGCAAGTTGGGAATAGGTTGGTTGTGTCGAGAAACCTAGAAAAGTTGCCCAGAATTTGGCCTCTCCGTTCGAGCGGGGGTTTTAGCGGCTCGAGCGGGGAAATCACCCATCCAGTTTTTCGTCTGCAGTGTTGGACGTTCGAGCGGGGATTGGCCGCTCGAGCGGGAGTCTGTGTGCCGCTCGAGCGGGGGAGTTGGACGCTCGAGCGGGAACCTGTCTGCAAAGTTCTGGGAGCGTGCATACGCCGCTCGAGCGTGGGATTGGACGCTCGAGCGAGGATCTGTGAGTGACGCTCGAGCAGGGCTTTTGCCGCTCGAGCGGGAAGGCTTTTATAAAAGCCGAGATCCGACCTTTTGTTCACTTTTTCAACATCCTTTCTCTCTCTTACTTTTCCAAAAAAGCTATTTTGAGAGTTCCTCTCACTAAAACCCTAACTTTCTCTTAGGATTGATTTAGTAGGAGTTGTTTTCTCACCTTGGGCCTTTACAAAAGTTGTGTGATCGTCGAGGCTATCTTTTAATCTGAAAATTTCGGGATTTGGAGCATTTTCCGTTTTTTTCATCTCCTTCGTTGGGTCCATCATTCGAAGTAGGAATAACTACTCCATCTTATGAGCTTTGTCTTTAAATTTTAGCATTTTGATATGTTAGGGTTGTTGAGTAATTTTGAGAAAGTTTAGGCCTTTGCGTAATTTTACAAAAGTTGGGGTTTTTTTTATATAAACCTATATGCAAGTTAGGCAGAGAATGAATTAATGTTGGAACATTGATGGAAATGGAACCTTAGGGTTGTTTGTGAATTATGGTAAGTTGCCCTAATTGGTTTAATTAATTAATGTATATAATTAATAAAAGAAAATGAGGAATTGAATTGAGATGTTGAAATTGGGAATGTATGGGACTAAAGGGTATAGTTGAATCATTTATTGCTCACCTAGTTGAAATGTTGATATATTATCCATTTGTACATTTATTTCCTGTTTAGAAATAATTGCTTTGGACTACCGATAGAGAGTAGTATTGATTGCTGTAGACAATGCATGATGATTAGGCAAACTAAAAATTAATCATTGGATGTGTCATAGAGTATGACGGTTGATAGAATACATTAACTTCATGTATTGATAGATTGTGCATATGACCAATGTGTTTATGTGCATTATGTAGACGGTTAATAGAATACATTAACTTTATGTATTGATTGATTGCGTATATGATTCGGTGTTTATATGCATTGCTTGTGTATGGGAGGAGATGGGGGATGTACTCCACGATTTAGGGGAAGATGGGGGATGTACCTCTAAACCGGTTAATGGTTGAGGGAAGATGGGGGATGGACCCAGGGATGCAGCTCATATGCTCTCCCATTGGAGTGATGATTGTAACAACCCCCATACCGTTTACCGATAAAATTACTGAATTACCTACTGATTATTGCTAAACTGGACTGCTTATGACAGATAATTGAACTAACTGAAGTACTGAACGGACTGATTGAAAACTGGAACTGAATCGACTAAGCATATATTGTATTGCATTTTTATCTGTTCGATTATTTGATTTTCTGTTGGTATGTTTATGTTTAAATTGCGAATTGAAGGCCTTATCGGCGGCCGAACTGAAAATTGTTAGTGTTTCATGATCAGTGGAATTTATGTGATTTAATGGTATATTTATCTAAAATGTGATTAGGAATGATTAAATTAGATTAAATAGTGCTAAATCGCTAACTTGGACTTATTTACCAAACTTGCCACTATGGGCCATACCTCACACACTTAGAGACTTGTATATGCTTGATCAAAAACCATTTCCTCAGCCCTTTTCCTTATACTAGCCGACCAAGAGAGGAAATAGAGAGAATTGAGTTCATTTTGTGGATTTGCTTGGAACTTGGGGAATTAGCTTGAACCTTGAGAAATTGAAGTGTAAATTGGCAAAATTGAGCTTTTAAACCTTGAATACAAGACTAAGGTAGGACATTCATCTTCTTGTTGTTGTCATAGGGCTAATTCTTGCATGATTCATGCTTCATTTTAGAATTAAGTCATGTTGTAGCTCATACATGGTGAATTATGCTAGAATTCATGCATGCATGTTTGAAAGGATGAGTTTTGAGTTGAATTCATGGTAGAATTGTACATGCATGCTCATGTTTAAGCTTAAGTCTATGTTTCAAGTTGTTTTTGGTATGATTAGCTCACTAGAGCATCAAATTGGAGCTTTGAAATGGTTTAATTCCATGCATGTTTGCATGTTCTTCATATTCTTGAAAATGGGTTTGAATATGGTTTTAATTGACTCACCTTTGGGGCTTGAATTCATAAATTGAGCTTTGAAACTTGTTATACATTGAATTTAGATATGTTTTCCAGAATTTGGGCCCAAGAGGTCGAGTTTGGAGTGGTAGAATGCTTGGTTTGAGCTTGGGAGGCAAATCTGGAAATTCCAGATTTGGCTTCCTCGCTCGAGCGAAGGATTCCTCGCTCGAGCGAGCACCTTTGTCCAGGGCTCCGCTCGAGCGAGCATCGAGCGACCATCGCGCGTAAAATCACAGCATCCAGTATTTTTACTGTTTCGACAGACCGCTCGAGCGAAGGATTTCTCGCTCGAGCGAAGCCTTTGATTTTGGAAACTCGCTCGAGCGAAGGAAGGCTCGCTCGAGCGAGGCTCCTATTTTCAGCAAACTTTGCAAAATGTTTTCTAAGTGTATTTTTGCATCCTCATCCCATTCTAGACATTCTTAGGCCTAGTTTAAGGCATCTTAATGAGGATATAGATGTAGAACACACCCAGGCAAATTAGGGATTAAGTTATGATATTTCCCAACTGTGTAGCTGTAACAACCCCATACTGTTTACCGAAAAATTACTGAATTACATACTGATTACTGCTAAACTGGACTGCTTATGACTGATAATTGGACCAACTGAAGTACTGAATGGACTGATTGAAAACTGGAACTGAATTGACTGAGCATATCTATTGTATTGCATTTCTATCTTTTCAATTAATTGATTATCTGTTGGTATGTTTATGTTTAAATTGCGAATTGAAGGCTTTATCGGCGGCCGAACTGAAAATTGTTTAGTGCTTCAGGATCAGTGGAATTTATGTGATTTAATGGTATATTTACCCAAAATGTGATTAGGTATGACTAAATTAGATTAAATATTGTTTTATTGCAAACTTTGATTTATTTACCAAAATGCCTTTGAGTGGGCCTTTGTTTATTTTATTCTTTGAACCTTATACACACTTGATCAAAATTCCAAGGCCCCTTTTCTACACTCTAGCCGACCAAGAGAGGGAGAAGGAGAGAATTTGAGTTCCATCTAGAGATTTGGCTTGTAGACTTGAGGAATTGTAGGAAATTTGCAAATTTAACTTCCTCACCTTGAAATTGATACTCTAGGTAAGGGATTCATCTCCTTATTGTTGTCATTGAGCTAGCTCTTGCATGATTCATGCTCCATTGTAGAACTAAGTCATGTTGTAGCTCATACATGGTGAATTATGCTAGAATTCATGCATGCATGTTTGAAAAGATGAGTTTTGAGTTGAATTCATGGTAGAATTGTACATGCATGTTATTAATTAGGCTTGAGTCCATGATTTCAACATGTTCTTGAAGAAATGAGTACATTTGAACAAGTTTTGAAGTTTAAATTTGGTTTGAATCCATGCATGTTTGCATTTCTCCATGTTTATGAAAAGTGGGTTTGAAAAATGGTTTTAATTAACTCACCTTTGGGGCTTGAATTCATAAATTGAGCTTTGAAAATTGTTATACATTGAATTTAGATATGTTTTCCAGAATTTGGGCCCAAGAGGTCGAGTTTGGGGTGGTAGAATGCTTGGTTTGAGCTTGGGAGGCAAATCTGGAAATTCCAGAATTTGGCTCTTTCGCTCGAGCGAAGGATTCCTCGCTCGAGCGACCAACCTTTACTCTGAGCCACGCTCGAGCGAAGAATTGGTGGCTCGAGCGTAAAATTGCAACATCCAGTACTTTTACTGTTTCATCAGACCGCTCGAGCGAAGGATTTCTCGCTCGAGCGAAGCCTTTGATTTTGGAATCTCGCTCGAGCGAAGGAAGGCTCGCTCGAGCGAGGCTCCTATTTTCAGCAAATTTTGCAAAATATTTTCTAAGTGTATTTTTGCATCCTCAACCCATTCTAGGCATTCTTAAGCCTAGTTTAAGGCATCTTAATGAAGATATAGATGTAGAACACACCCAAGCAAATTAGGGATTAAGTTATGATATTTCCCAACTGTATAGCTTAGTGTGTGTTCAACCTGTGAACTGTGTAGGGTTGGCGACTGGGGAGACACGCTCTAGCATACTGTAGCCCAAACTCTGTGAGTAACAATTGTGTAAAGATATGTTCAAAATGCTTATCATTTGAATACTGAACAGAACTGTTTACTGAACCGATATTGATTACTGAATGAATGTATGTCCTTTATTTCTAAACTGTACTGTGGCATCCTTAGCACCTACTGTTTACTATTACTGTTACAGAGATCTCTGTCGGTTCCCTCGTGGAACCACTACTGTTTACTGACTGATGGCCATCATTACTGTTCGGTCTTTAAGACCTACTGTTTACTGCTATGCTAATGGATGTACCACATATGACTGAATAACTGTTCTGACTGAAAGACTGAAACATTGTTTAATGAACTGTTTTCATTACTGTAAGGACATTTCATTCTTAACCTCTTTACACATCATGTTATTCACTGGGCTTTAGCTCACTGCTCATATATATATGTAGGTATACAGGCACCGGACCAAAGCTAGAGGCGTCAGGGTTACTCCAGTTTTGTCAAGCCAGCCTATGTGCCTCACCGCGAGGTTCCGAGCCTGCTATGCTAAGGCTTAGGGGTGTTTTAGTAATCCCCCCCCTTCCGTACTGTTTTGTCGTACTGTTTTATAATATTGTATAGACCGAATGTTTGTACTGTACTGTACTGTAAAGGGGATTAGGTCCCTGTTTCACTGAATGTTATGTATGTATATATGTATATATACTGTTTTGTACTGTACCGTCTATGCATATATGAATGAAAATTTTCTTTGGCATACAGACTGTCACAGCTCATTGGACATTATTTGATTACTGTATTGGCTTCCGCCAAGCCCTGAACTCTGTTTTACTGTACTACTGTTTAAGCAGGCCTTCGGTAATCTCGGATTACTGGCCAGTTACGGTGCTAAACCCATAGGGCCGGGTTTGGGTCGTGACAGAGTGGTATCAGAGCGATACTTAACCACGAGTTATACCCCACACGTGTCCAAATGAGCTATAGGGTGTCCTAGAAAAGTGATTAGGGTATTTCATGAACTTGAAAAGTGTGTGGCTATGTTATGACTGAATACATGTTAATGTGATAACTGTCTAAATATGCAACTGTTTATGTTATAATTGCTACAACTGTTATAACTGTCTATAGTGAAATGGACAATGCAAATGAACCTGAATCCTCATCTACTGAGGCAAGAATGGCAAGAATGGAAAGAATGATGGAACTGATAACTGCTAGACTTGAGCAACAACAGAACCAACAGCCCCCACCTCCTCCTCCTCCGGTACAGCCGGAACCGAATGTGAATTTGAATGATGGGGACATAATTGCTCTCACCTAGAAGTTCAGCAAACTGAAACCGCCATCCTTTCAGGGAGGCTTGGAACCGTTGAAAGCTGAAGCTTGGGTACTTGAGACTGAAAAGTTATTTGAAGTGTTTCCGTGCTCGGAAGCAAATAAAGTATTGTTAGCTACCTTCACCTTGCAAGAAGAGGCCAGAAGGTGGTGGATGCTGGTCCGTGATACTAACACAGTAGTGACTTGGGCTCAGTTTAAGGAGTCCTTCTTTGAAAAATATTTCCCCCAGTGTATCAGGGATAGGAAAGTGACTGAGTTTGAGCAACTGAGGCAGGGCACCATGTCCGTTGCCGAATATGAAACGAAGTTCACCGGGCTTGCCAAATATGCACCACATATGGTGGACACCGAATACAAGAAGGCCCGAAGGTTTGAAAGCGGCCTGAATGCTGCAATACTGGACAGAATAAGTGTGTTAAAACTACCGACCTATGTAGGTGTTCTTGACCGAGCATTGATGGCCGAGTCGAACATCAAGGCAGTGAAACAATCTAAAACACCAACAACTAAATGGCATGGCAAAAGACAGGGTTTCAAATTCAAGAAAGGCAAGCATAATCAGTTGAACAAGAAACAGAATACGGGGTCAACAAATAGCCCCAACCAAGGGAGTGGTTCCATACCGCCCTGCTCCGAATGTGGTAAGAATCATAAAGGAGTTTGTTATAAAATTTCTGGTGCATGTTACAGGTGTGGCAAGGTAGGCCACATGTGAAAGATTGCCCTTCCACTGCTCCGGGCAATAGTAAAGCTGCAGGCAGCGTCGCAGCATCAACTGTAGCACCAAAGCCTAACCCCAAAGCTACCAGGAAAGAGCCGATGAGGCAGGGCCGAGTGTTTGCCCTAGTACAGGGAGACGTGCAAAATACTGAAACCGTTGTGTCAGGTATCCTCTCTATTTGTGCTCAAAATGCATATGTACTGATTGATTCGGGGTCTACACATCTTATGTGTCGCATGCTTTTTCACAGAAATTGAATAGACCCTTAGAGCCCATGAATTATCTGTTAGCCGTATCATCACCCGTAGGAGGATCCATGACATGTGCTTATATGTATCCTGCTTGTGAAATTATTGTTGGGATATGCATCTGTTTATTGACTTACTGCCATTGAACATTGATCACTTTGATGTAATATTGGGGATGGACTGGTTACAAAAATTCATGACACTATTGACTGGTGTGACAAAACAAGTTATTTTTCCGTCCACCTGGTTTACCTGAATTGTGTTTAATGGGGTTGGAGTAGTACCTCATCCGTATTTTGATCTCTTCTGTGAAAGCCGTTAAATTGATTAGAAAGGGGTGTAAAGGATTCTGTGTTCTGTACTGACTGTCTTACTAATGATAGTGTTAAAACTGATGTGAATTGTATTCCTATAGTCAGAGAATTCCCAGATTTCCAGATGATCTGCCAGGGGATTTGTTGACAGGGAGATTGAATTACCGTTGATGTGATTCCGGGTACACAGCCAATATCTAAAGCTCCTTACAGAATGGCCCCAACTGAACTGAAGGAGTTGAAAGTGCAATTGCAAGAACTGTTAGACAAGAAGTTTATCAGGCCCAGTACTTCACCGTGGGGTGCACCTGTTTTGTTTGTAAAGAAGAAAGATGGCTCACTGAGACTGTGCATTGATTACCGCGAACTGAACAAGGTAACTGTAAAGAATAAATATCCTTTACCACGTATTGATGACCTGTTTGACCAGTTACAGGGTGCACAAGTGTTTTCCAAGATTGATCTCAGATCGGGGTATCATCAACTGAAAGTTAAACCAGGACATCGATAAAACTGCTTTTAGAACGAGGTATGGCCATTATGAATTTTTAGTTATGCCATTCGGAGTCACGAATGCCCCTGCTGCTTTTATGGACCTTATGAACAGAATTTTTAAACCATACCTTGATGATTTCATTGTAGTATTTATTGATGACATACTGATTTATTCAAAAAGTAAGAAGAACATGAACACCATCTGAGACTTGCCCTGCAGACCCTAAGGAACAGAAACTGTATGCTAAACTGTCTAAATGTGAATTCTGGCTTGATCATGTTATGTTTTTGGGGCATGTTGTTAGCAAAGATGGAATTTCTGTTGATCCGCAAAAATTGAAGCTGTAGTGAACTGGCCTAGACCAACAAATGTGACTGAAGTCCGAAGCTTTTTGGGATTGGCTGGATATTACAGAAGATTTGTCAAAGATTTCCAAAATTCTAAACCCTACCATTGACTCAGTTAACTCAGAAGGGGACATCATTTGACTGGACTGACCAGAGGGAATCAGCATTTCAAGAGTTGAAAACTCGACTTGTGACTGCACCTGTTCTTACTTTACCTCAGGTACGGATGGTTATACTGTATTTAGTGATGCTTCTCATAAGGGTTTGGGGTGTGTTTTAATGCAGAATGGGAGAGTTATTGCTTATGCTTCCCGACACTGAGACCACATGAAAAGAACTACCCAACCCATGATCTGGAACTTGGCAGTGGTGTTTGCACTGAAAATTTGGCGTCATTTGTATGGGGCAACATGTGAAGTATACTGACCACAAGAGTTGAAATATTTCTTCACCACAGAAAGAACTGAACATGAGACAACGGAGATGGCTAGAACTGATTAAAGATTATGACCTACAGATTCTGTACATCCAGGAAAAGCCAACCTGTTGCCGATGCATTGAGCCAAAAGTCAATTGCAACCTAGCTTGTTTGCTCACGGACAGAAAGAGCTGCTTTGTGACCTTGAAAAATCTGAAATTGAAGTTGTTTTGAGAGAACAAGGTGGAACACTAGCCGCTATTTCTGCTCAACCAGCCTTGATGAAGAAATTAAAAGAGAAACAGCAACTGGATGACTTCTTGAAAAGATCATCGAAGAAAGAGAATTAAACCGAGACCGGGTTTCAAATTTGAAACAATGTACTGAAATTTCAAGAAAGACTGTGTGTGCCGAATGACACTGAACTGAAAAGAAGAGTTCTGCAAGAGGGCCACAATTCAAAATTGTCTATTCACCCGGGGAATACGAAAATGTACCAAGATCTGAAACAGAATTTCTGGTGGCCGGGAATGAAGAAAGAAATTGCCGACTTTGTGTCCAAATGTCTTCATTGCCAACAAGTCAAAGCTGAACATCAACGACCTGCCGGATTATTGCAACCCTTACCCATACCAGAGTGGAAATGGGAGCATATCACGATGGATTTTATCGTTGGGTTACCTCGCTCCAGAAAAGGTATGGATTCAATTTGGGTTATTGTTGATAGACTGACCAAATCTGCTCACTTCTTACCTGTCAAGACAATTTATAATGCCGACAAGTTGGCTGTAATTTATATTGATGAAATTGTTAGACTGCACGGAGTGCCTGTATCCATTGTTTCTGACAGGGATTCGAAGTTTACATCGAGGTTTTGGCAAAGCCTACAGACTGCATTGGGTACTGAATTGAGGCTGAGTAGTGCCTATCATCCTCAGACGGATGGACAGTCAGAAAGGACCATCCAGACTCTGGAGGATCTATTGAGAATGTGCGTCCTTGATTTTCAGGGAAACTGGGAAAGTCATTTGCCATTGGCTGAATTCGCCTACAACAACAGTTACCATTCAAGTATTGGTATGGCGCCTTTCGAGGCATTGTATGGCAGAAAATGTAGATCTCCAATCTGCTGGGCAGAAGTTGGAGATGGGCCTTTGCTTGGGCCCGAGATCGTATATGAAACGACTGAAAAGATAAAACTGATACAGCAGAGGCTGAAAACTGCACAGAGTAGACAGAAAAGTTATGCGGATGTCAGAAGACGGGACAGAGAGTATGAAGTGGGTGATCACGTTTTTGTGAAGGTGACACCAATGAAAGGCCAGACTCGTTTTGGAGTCAAAGGCAAGTTAGCGCCGCGGTATGTCGGACCGTATGAGATTATTGAGAAAATTAATCCGGTGGCGTATCAAGTTGCGCTCCCTCCTGAAATGGAGCATATGCATAATGTTTTCCACATTTCGATGTTGAGAGATTATCTCCGGGATCCCTTCCATGTAATTGAGCCTACTCGAGTAGTGCTGAGTGATGACTACACTTACGAGGAACGGCCTATACAGATTGTAAACAGATGGATCAAGAAACTGAGAAACAAAGAGATCCCGTTAGCGAAAGAAGGCTCGCTCGAGCGAGGCTCCTATTTTCAGCAAATTTTGCAAAATATTTTCTAAGTGTATTTTTGCATCCTCAACCCATTCTAGGCATTCTTAGGCCTAGTTTAAGGCATCTTATGAAGATATAGATGTAGAACACACCCAAGCAAATTAGGGATTAAGTTATATATTTCCCAACTGTATAGCTTAGTGTGTGTTCAACCTGTGAACTGTGTAGGTTGGCGACTGGGGAGCACGCTCTAGCATACTGTAGCCTAAACTCTGTGAGTAACAATTGTGTAAAGATATGTTCAAAATGCTTATCATTTGAATACTGAACAGAACTGTTTACTGAACCGATATGATTACTGAATGAATGTATGTCCTTTATTTCTAAACTGTACTGTGGCATCCTAGCACCTACTGTTTACTGTACTGTTACAGAGATCTCTATCGGTTCCCTTGTGGAACCACTACTGTTTACTGACTGATGGCCATCATTACTGTTCGGTCTTTAAGACCTACTGTTACTGCTATGCTAATGGATGTACCACATATGACTGAATAACTGTTCTGACTGAAAGACTGAAACATTGTTTAATGAACTGTTTTCATTACTGTAAGGACATTTCATTCTTAACCTCTTTACGCATCATGTTATTCACTGGGCTTTTAGCTCACTGCTCATATATATATGTAGGTGTACAGGCACCGGACCAAAGCTAGAGGCGTCAGGGTTACTCCAGTTTTGTCAAGCCAGCTTATGTGCCTCACCGCGAGTTCCGAGCCTGCTATGCTAAGGCTTAGGGGTGTTTAGTAATCCCCCCCCTTCCGTACTCTTTTGTCGTACTGTTTTATAAATTGTATAGACCGAATGTTTGTACTGTACTGTACTGTACTGTAAAGGGGATTAGGTCCTGTTTCACTGAATGTTATGTAGTATATATATGTATATACTGTTTTGTACTGTACCGTCTATGCATATATGAATGAAAATTTTCTTTGGCATACAGACTGTCACAGCTCATTGGACATTATTTGATTACTGTATTGGCTTCCGCCAGGCCCTGAACTCTGTTTTACTGTACTACTGTTAAGCAGGCCTTCGGTAATCTCGGATTACTGGCCGGTTACGTGCTAAACCCATAGGGCCGAGTTTGGGTCGTGACAATAGCTTAGTGTGTTCAACCTGTGAACTGTGTAGGGTTGGCGACTGGGGAGACACGCTCTAGCATACTGTAGCCCAAACTCTGTGAGTAACAATTGTGTAAAGATATGTTCAAAATGATTATCTTCGAATACTGAACTGAACTGTTTACTGAACTGGTATTATTTACTGAATGAATGTATGTCCCTTATTTCCGAACTGTACTGTGGCATCTTTAGCACCTACTGTTTACTGTTACTGTTACTGTTACAGAGATCTCTGTCGGTTCCCTCGTGGAACCACTACTGTTTACCGATTGATGGCCATCATTACTGTTCGGTCTTTAAGACCTACTGTTTACTGCTATGCTAATGGATGTACCACATATGACTGAATAACTGTTCTGACTAAAAGACTGAAATACTGTTAAATGAACTGTTTCATTACTGTAAGGACATTTCATTCTTAACCTCTTTACGCATTACGTTATCACTGGGCTTTAGCTCACTGTTTATATATATATGTAGTGCTCAGCCACCAGATCGGAGCTAGGAGCGTGGGTTAGACTCCAGTTTTGTCAAGCCAGCTTTTGCCTCACTGCGAGGTTCCGAGTTGCCATGCTATGGCTTTGGGGTGCTTTGTTTTTCCCCCGTCTGTCTCCGTACTGTTTGGATTACTGTATAGACTGTCAGCTACTAACTGTACTGCTATCAAGGGATTAGGTCCCTGCACTGAGTGACTGTAAATATTGGTATAGACTGTACTGTTTGACTACATGAATGTATGAAAAATCTTTTTGGCATACAGACTGTCACAGCTCATTGGACATTATTTATTTACTGTATTGGCTTCCGCCAGGCCCTGTACTATGTTTTACTGTATTACTGTATCACTGTTAAGCAGGCCTTCGGTAATCTCGGATTACTGGCCAGTTACGGTACTAACCCATAGGGCCGGGTTTGGGTCGTGACAATGATACAGCTCATATGCTTATCTTAGAAGTGTTGATATAGCTCATATGCTTATCTATTGAAGTGTTGATATAGCTCATATGCTTATCTATTGAAGTTTGATATAGCTCATATGCTTATCTGTGGTAGTAGTGATTAGCTCATATGCTTATCTATTGAGATGTTTTTAATTTGATATAGCACTAAAATGTAATCATTTATGAAGTATGGAAGTGGTTTATGTGTTATGATACAACACCAAAATGTGTATCCTCCTTGGATTTCGAAAGTGTTCTAGTGATGAACTATAACCTCATCAAAGGTTTTGGCCAGAGTACTGAGCCTTGTTTTCAAATTCAATGTTGAATAAGAAATGGAAAGTGAATTGTAACATAGACTTGATTGTCATGGAATTGTAATAAGATGTAAATGAATGTATAAGTGTTGACCATCTATTAACTGCTAATCTTTTAGTCACTGTTTATAGTTAGTTTAGTGTATTTCTACTGGGCTGTGGCTCAACCTATATGGGACACCATTTTCAGGTACATGAAGCATGCCACCTCCAAGGACATGCTTGGGAGGCTAGAGGCAGGCAGACGTTTGTGTGTTTTGGTTATCTTTTGTTGTATTACATGTAATTTCAAGCCAAGGCTTAATGTGTATTTGAGTTAGTACTCTCCTCTTTGTAACCAAGTGTTAGCTTGGAAAGCTGTAAGCCCATAGGGCATTTGATTTTGTTGTTAACATGTAATGCTTCTTGTAAAGAATTACTCTGTGGATTAGAATGATGTTTGTCTCTTATATCAATGCATGTCTAAATTGATGGGTTTAATGTTATTATTTTGAGTGCGCGACGACTTGGTATCAAGCGTACCGGGTTCGAATCTTTGGGTACGGGGAAGTGATTAGGATCACAATGGGTTTGTCTCGCTTGTTAGAGACTAGATGTAATGTTATGTGCTTATGTGATACATGTTTATGTGACTATTTGGGTATGGGATTTAGTTTCTAGGATGTTGATTGGATCCTTGGGTTTCTGGGAGTCCTGTTGGAAAAGCACTTGATCAATGCTGTTTCTAACCGGAACTCTAGTAACACCTCGGACTATCATTATCCGGAAACGAAATTCGTAAGTGCTTATGTGTTTATGTGCTTACGTGGAGTGAATTACAGTTGTCCATAATAGGACGTGAGTGTTTAGCTTCGGCACATGTATGAATGTGCTAATATCCTTTGTTACTTTTACTAGGAGCCTAAGGCGAGGAAGTTGTGATTTCCTCCTTCCGCTCGGGAAGAGTTGCGGAAACAGTTTTGTGGAGTTACGCTAAGGTACTACACCTTTGGTGCGGTTTGAAAGATGGTTTGCTAACCTGTCGAGAGTTTGCCCCAGAATTGGTGAAACAGAGGAATTGCGTTGTTTCGAGTTTGAGAGTAAGCTGCATGACGACATCCGTTAAGAATAGTGGGTCTTGGCATAGAAGTTATAGTTGTGCTTGTTAAGGCGGCTGCCCATGTAGAGGCTGCGATGCTAGCAATGGGCAGAGTGGGGAGGAAGCCATCTACGGCGACTCCCTGACTTAGGGTTTAGTAGCCTTTTAAGAGGCAGAGGGGTTTAAACCCGCAACAAGGGGTCGGGCTAGAACTACCCTTCCAGTGTCAGATTGGGTTCGAGAGAAAGTGAACAAAGGGTGCCATTTGTTTCAAATGTGGTCTACTGGGCCACAAGTTTCGATTTGCCCACAGAGGAAGGAGGCAGGGTTAGCAGTTCAACCAGTAGTTGTATCACCAGGATCATTTAACCAGCCGGGTTTTGGGCGATCAAATGCTCAGTGGGGAGGCAGTTGTTGGTCTTCATCAGCCCAGATTTTGAACCAGTCTCGTGCTCAAGCACCGCCTACTTGTTGGGTGTGTAATCAGCCGGTCATATTCGACGTTTCTGTACTCAGCCGGGGGCTTCTTTAGGGTTTTGCAACCTAGTCAGGCTCAGTTTCATTCAACTAGACAGGAAAGTATCGTTTTGGGGACTAGCAGGCCAAATTTCGAGGGCCTCAGTAGAGTCAATTCCCAAGCCCCAGTTGGGAAGTTTGTAGTTGTTCCAGGTGTGGACAGAGGGCACGTCAGTAGTTCTTGTCCGTGGCTTGTAAGCTCATAGGTTATCTTGTATTTGGGATGACCAATTTTGGCGGTCCAGCGAGGGACGGCAGTGGTGTAATACCGAGGGGTTGGTTTGTTTGACTGATCCGTTTTGTAACCGGTGCATTATCGTCTTGTGGCCGTTGTTCTGTTGTCTAACCAATGTGTTTTGGAATGTTGAAACATCTAAACTGTTGTTTATCTATAACATATGCTTGGCTTGTTAATATCCTTGGATTGGGTGGATTGGAACATGCTGTAGCTCTAAAAGTTTATTAATATAATAGGTTGTTGTGAGACCATAAAATTTTTATTAATGCATTCTTCTGCGTGTGTTTGGTTTGGAAAAGTGAGGCTGTTGAGCCGTGTTTCAAATTTAGAAGGATCACTGAGAAATGCGTATCTTAATCAGAATTACTAGGGAGCGGGAACAAGTTATACTTGCCGGATGCTCGAAATTGCATTAGTGCTATCTAATTGATTCTTATGTGTGTGAAAGCGATGTTAGTCTACTGTCGCAGGGAACTCCCGAGAGGATGTAAATGAGATTAATACTAGGTATAGTATGTAATTACATGGTATTTACAGGACGTAGCGCAAATCTTGTTAGGATTAGACTTGTACCTTCGTGGTAGGTAACGTTGCCGAATGGGCATGTGGTATGATTGGTCGTTCGATGGAGGGAGTGTTAGTCCCTATATAAGGGGTGGGGCTTTAACATCGAGAGTGTACGTTGTGAGCAGCTGGTGCATATCTCGGGTAGTAGCCTATGGACGTTTCCTAAGTCTTGGACTTCCTTACTTTGATCAAAAGTGATAGTTCGTACCTTAACACTGGTTAGGTCGGGAGATGCTGTTGTGAGGGTTATTGGGTATATTGAACCGTGGTTGGGGTGTGACCCGTGAGTCGAGTCACTGTAGTAAGTCTTTTGCGAAGTCAGGTTTGGATGGTAATGAGAAGGTGAGGACTTTACTCCTTCGGGGAATTTAGAATGGGTGTATCTTTGAAAGCCTTATCGGCGACATGTAACGGTTGTCGGGTTGGTTCATGGTGGCTGTCTAGCGGTAGCATTGGTTAGTGGTTTGGCACGGAAGCTGCGGTGTCTGTGATTGTACTCGCGGGTGAGTGACAAGTAAGATTTGGAATGAAGGGTGGACCCTATAGGTCGTTGGCGGATGAAGGTACTATGTTAGTTTGTGTTCGGTACGAACGTGACTTGGTAGTGGTGAATGTCACGGGGTAGCAAACCCTGTCAGTTAACTTAGTACGAGGGAAAGGGTATGCAAATTTTATTACTTCGAGTTCAGTCGAGGTGGTGAGTGAAATCTCTAGATGAGGGAGTTTTGCACAGTGCGATGCGTGTCAGTGTGTGGTTCGTATGGTTTCTGAGTGAAATCGTGAGGTTGGATGTTTGGTAAAGTTAGGCCACTTCGGCATAAGTGTCCGTCGCCCAGTTTGGACAGTGGTGACACAAGTGAAGTAGGAGAGTTGTGAAGAGTGAGTGAGGTACTCAGTTGGAATCGTTTTGATTCGTTTGGTCCTTGTTAGTATGTTGTAAAGCACGGGGGTGTGCAATGTTATCCGTCGTGTCGTTACGATATTGGGAATTTCAAGTGTTTAAGAGTTCTTTTATGAAAGTTCTGTTTTGAGTACAGCGTCATCAACGTGAGTATGACGGGTTTTGTGGGATGGCTATGTTGTGTTTCACTTGGGGTTCATTGGATACTCCTCGTAAACTAAGATGATTTTTGTTCAAGACCTTGAATTTTGGGCTAGTAATGCCGTAATGTTGTTCTTTACCCGTGTTTCGTCTTACACCTGTTGTGTGAAAGTTGACTGGAAGCTTTGTGCGAATGTTTCGTGTTTCCTTATTGGGATATTGAGTACCAAATATAGTTTAAGTATTGTGGGTAGTGGGACGTGGTGGATGTCTCAGAACACTGTAGTGTTGAATGTGTCTTACTATTATCATTATTATCGAGTCTGGATAAGCCGGACTTTTCCATTCGTTAAGTATTGTGAAAACGTAGTGGGGTTGAGGAAACCACTTGGGTAAGTAAATTTCGGTTCCGAGAGAGAGGTATCTGGATCCATTGGTAGGTATTTGAACGTATGTTGAATATCTGGTTGTATTGATGAACTGTATGAACATTGCTTATGTTTTAGTCTATGGTAGTATATTATTGAAAATGGTAGTTAATTTAGCATTATATATGTTAAATGTGATGTGGAAATGCAAGTGTACCATTAACAGTGAATGTGTTTCGGAATTGAACCATGCATGTTAGAATTATTGAATTTGAAAGAAATGCATGTCGATAATGCATGTTATAGCATATATTGTAAATTGTCTCTTGAATAGAGATAGGATAACCGGTAATGGGTTAGGTTGTTGAATACTAAATTGTGTATTGTGGAGAAATTGATCCAATTTAAACGTTATGAGAAATTTCAATGAGAATCTTGGCCAAATCAATGAGAATGGTTAGGTGTTGTGAGTAACACCGTGTTATGAGAAATGTTTACAAAACTCTTGGATTTCGCATGGGAAATGCAAAATTTATTTCAGAATGTTAACGTTGAAAACTTGATTATTTTTGAGAAAATGCCTTTTAACCAGAGAATAATTTTCTATGTATTCATACAAAAGCTTGCATTAGTTGTTCTATTCGGGATTGTGATTTTGAGTAGTGACTTAGCTTGGAGCGCTAGTCGGTTGTTTTGATGAGTTATCTCGGAGAGGGTTTGGTTTTGTTGAAGTTTCGTATGCCGGGGTGTTGTTTCTCTTTCGGATCATGTTTCCTTGTTAAGCCCTTCCCATGTGTGAGGGTAAGTGGACAATCAGTTGAGAGATTAACATCTTTGTATTGTGAGCTTTGTGATCAGTTGGTCTCGTGTTTTGTCGTTTCCTTAATTTCGGGGACGAAATTCTTTAAGGGGGGGAGGTTATAGCGATCCGGGTTTCCATTTTCTTTATTTATCGTATCCGGACTCGGTTCCGTGGATGTGTTGTTGTCATACTCTTATCTCTATTCTCTACTCTGTGTTTTTGAGTTTTGGTTTGTTTTGGGCAAGTTGGGAATAGGTTGGTTGTGTCGAGAAACCTAGAAAAGTTGCCCAGAATTTGGCCTCTCCGCTCGAGCGGGGGTTTTGGCGCTCGAGCGGGGAAATCACCCATCCAGTTTTTCGTCTGCAGTGTTGGACGTTCGAGCGGGGGATTGGCCGCTCGAGCGGGAGTCTGTGTGCCGCTCGAGCGGGGAGTTGGACGCTCGAGCGGGAACCTGTCTGCAAAAGTTCTGGGAGCGTGCATACGCCGCTCGAGCGTGGGATTGGACGCTCGAGCGGGGATCTGTGAGTGACGCTCGAGCGGGGCTTTTGCCGCTCGAGCGGGAAGGCTTTTATATAAAGCCGAGATCCGACCTTTTTGTTCACTTTTCAACATCCTTTCTCTCTCTTACTTTTCCAAAAAGCTATTTTGAGAGTTCCTCTCACTAAAACCCTAACTTCTCTCTTAGGATTGATCTAGTAGGAGTTGTTTTCTCACCTTGGGCCTTTACAAAGTTGTGTTGATCGTCGAGGGCTATCTTTTAATCTGAAAATTTCGGGATTTGGAGCATTTCCGTTTTCTTCATCTCCTTCGTTGGGTCCCATCATTCGAGGTAGGGATAACCTACTCCATCTTATGAGCTTTGTCTTTGAATTTTAGCATTTTGATATGTTGGGGGTTGTTGGGTAATTTTTGAGAAAGTTTGGGCCTTTGTGTAATTTTACAAAAGTTGGGGTTTTAATTATATAAACCTATATGCAAGTTAGGCATAGAGAAATGAAATTAATGTTGGAACATTGATGGAAATGGAACCTTAGGGTTGTTTTGTGAATTATGGTAAGTTGCCCTAATTGGTTTAATTAATTAATGTATATAATTAATTAAAGAAAATGAGGAATTGAATTGAGAATGTTGAAATTGGGAATGTATGGGACTAAAGGGTGTAGTTGAATCATTTATTGCTCACCTAGTTGAAATGTTGATATATTATCCATTTGTGCATTTATTTCCTGTTTAGAAATAATTGCTTTGGACTACCGGTGGAGGTAGTATTGATTGCTGTAGACAATGCATGATGATTAGGCAAACTAAAACTAATCAATTGGATGTGTCATAGAGTATGACGGTTGATAGAATACATTAACTTCATGTATTGGTAGATTGTGCATATGACCAATGTGTTTATGTGCATTATGTGTAGACGGTTGATAGAATACATTAACTTTATGTATTGATTGATTGCGTATATGATTCTGTGTTTATATGCATTGCTTGTGTATGGGAGGAGATGGGGGATGTACTCCACGGTTTAGGGGAAGATGGGGATGTACCTCTAAACCGGTTAATGGTTAAGGGAAGATGGGGGATGGACCCAGGGATGCAGCTCATATGCTCTCCCATTGGAGTGATGATACAGCTCATATGCTTATCTATAGAAGTGTTGATATAGCTCATATGCTTATCTGTGGTAGTAGTGATATAGCTCATATGCTTATCTATTGAGATGTTTGTTTAATTTTGTATAGCACTAAAATGTATATCATTTATGAAGTATGGAAGTGGTTTATGTGTTATTGATACAACACCAAAATGTGTATCCTCCTTGGATTTCGAAAGTGTTCTAGTGATGAACTATAATCTCATCAAAGGTTTTGGCCAGAGTACTGAGCCTTGTTTTCAAATTCAATGTTGAATAAGAAATGGAAAGTGAATTGTAATATAGACTTGATTGTCATGGAATTGTAATAAGATGTAAATGAATGTATAAGTGTTAACCATCTATTAACTGCTAATCTTTTAGTCACTGTTTATAGTTGGTTTAGTGTATTTCTACTGGGCTGTGGCTCAACCTATATGGGACACCATTTTCAGGTACATGAAGCATGCCACCTCCAAGGACATGCTTGGGAGGCTAGAGGCAGGCAGACGTTTGTGGTTTTGGTTATCTTTTGTTGTATTACATGTAATTTCAAGCCAAGGGCTTAATGTGTATTTGAGTTAGTACTCTCCTCTTTGTAACCAAGTGTTAGCTTGGAAAGCTGTAAGCCCATAGGGCATTTGATTTTGTTGTTAACATGTAATGCTTCTTGTAAAGAATTACTCTGTGGATTAGAATGATGTTTGTCTCTTATATCAATGCATGTCTAAATTGATGGGTTTAATGTTATTATTTTGAGTGCGTGGTGGTTCTACTACTTATTGTCAACATAATGGCATAACAAATGATGTGAAAAGAATGATTTGGTATTGTGATGATGAAATTTATTACTGCGATTGGTCCTAAAAGAAGAAATTAATTCTCTTTATAGGCAAAGATTTCAAATAATTTCGTCATCTCCGTATTATTTTACACGAAGAGATTTAAATTACCGTGATGAAAAAATTCATCGATTTAAAGGCCAAATTTTCCTAATTGATGAAGAAATTCTATATTTAAAGAAAAAAAATTAGAAGACATAATGGCCAATGAAAAATTAAGATATGAAAATAATGTGACTCATAAAGTTAATACACAATTTTGAAGAGCCAATCATTCATGAAGAACCAAGGTATGTGGCTTGAAGGGTTAGCACACCAAGTCATGAAGATAATATGACTTTGAAAATTTTTCATAGGCCATTAATGTCTAAAATTAAAAAACAACCTCTCATTTCAAAAAATATTGAGAATTCTGATGATAAAGGTTCACTTGGGAGGACATGATGTTTTGCCAAAAGTGACAAAAAGTGACAAGTCATTAATGGCTAAAAAAGAAGAATAACCCATTCTCTCAAAAAATGTTAAAAATTCATTACAAAATAATGGTAAAGATTCACTTGGGGGGCATAATTTTAAGCCAAAGATGTCCGAAAATTATGAACGTAGGGGGGCATGATTTTAAGCCAAATATGGCTGAAAATTATGAACAACCCACATTTGTTGAATTTGAATTTTTTGACATTATTAAATTTGTCAAAAGTTTTGATTTTCTAAAATCATTTGATATTATGGTTTTTGCTACCCAACGAATACCATGGGTTTGTGATTCACATCAAAAATTTATTTTGATGGACTGGTTAACAAAAATAATATCTTATGTAAGTTTGATGGAATAAAAAAAGAAAAAGAGATATATAATAGGCAATACTTGGCCAAACGAATAATGGCCAATGGCCAATTGGTTACTTTACATGAAGGCCAATTTAATGGCTAATTGTTTAGTGTCAACACATGTCAGTTTAATAGTCGATGGCCAATTGGTTATACTTTGTATTGACAGAGGGCCAATTAATTATTTTAACCACATTTTATCTTTCTATTGATTGTGGCCTATTAACTATGGCCAAGTTCGATTATGGTCTGTAGATTGAAATCATAAATTATTTTCAAAGAATAACCTTGACCACATTTGTTTTTATTTCTGTCGACAAATATGCTAACATGATTTGAAAAACAACAATGGTTGAAAAATGCTATATGTAGTGAATTCTTTTTAGCCAAAATATGGCTAAGAGAGACTTGTTTTGTTTTAAAAATAAGGGATGTGGCTATTTGTTATGTCACTCAACAGAGCCAAAGATGGAATGTTCACAAATCGACAGTGATAGATTACTATTGGTATAATCTAAGTTTTCAAGAAGTCAAATTATTTGTACCGTAAAATATTTTCTGTCGATTATGATACAACATCTTATAAATCATTTAATTGGATTTCTTTCTTCAATCCATTTAAATAGGGGGGGCATTGTTTGCATCACATTTTATTTTTCTGTCGATTATGGCCTGATTGATTATGACTAAGTTCGATTATGGTCTGTCGATTAAGACTATAGACTATTTTTAAGAATAACCTTGGCTACATTTGTTTTTATTATTATTATTATTTTTGTCGACAAGTATGCTGACGCGGCATGACAAGTATGCTAGTAACGTGGCATGGAAGAAATGATGATGTGGCTTGAAAAGATTAAATAAAGCTAATAAAGATATTTGTTGAAATCAATTAAAAATCATATGCTAAAATCGGAGGGATCAATATCAAGTCAAAGCAAAATTTTGCAAGTAGTTCCTATGAAAATATGGGATATGATTGAATGGAGCAAAGATCATGGATTGATAGTTACAACATGAAACAAGTATAAAGGAGGACTTGAAGAATGATCAAAAGACATATCTCAATAGTCAAATACTCGCAACGAGTTTATCTAGGAGTAGTTTAACGTAACATTTTTAGGAGTAGAATAGTGATAGCTTTCTCCAACCCCCCCCCCCACTTCTCTTCTTTTCTTCTGTCGATTGTTGTATTTCTTCAATCTTTTGTTCTTGTTTAAATTTTTGTAACTAGTGACAAGCGATAATTCATTCGAATTAATACATATTATGTTATGTTCCATTTTCTTCTTCATTCAATCACCTCCAGGGAAGTCCTTAATCTCTTTTAGGGCAAAGAACTTAACTAAAAGGGCTGATTTTTTATTTGTGTTTATTGAAATCTGTTTAGGCCTGTCGATCAGTCACTATCGATTGGGCTTGAACTAAATTTTTACCAACAATATCCCATGAGTTTTTTTTTTTTTTTGGGTTTAATTTCAGTGTTGTTTCATGAGCTTTTTTTTTACCCTGTTATGTTTCAATTTCAATCCATTTATATATGATAATTTAGATTTTCTTATAGATTGAGATTACTGATACATAATTTCATGAGATCATAACTGTCCCACAAATTTCTTCAATTTAGAAATTTAATCACAAACAAGTCTTCAACGGTTTTGAATTCCATGAAGATCTTCCACAACTCTCTAGCCTCCTTATGCCACTCAACATAAGACAACGGTCATTTCCACCATTTCTATATGGTTTAGTTCTTTGAATTGCATCCTTCGCATCAACCACACCTTTTATACAAACAAAATCAAGTCGAGAGAGACAGAGATATTAAAGTGAGTGTCGGCAATAGTAGATTTGATCTTCAATAAGGTAGAAAAATGTAAATATTCACACTTTTTATTGGTTATTTAAATTTTAAGTAAAAAGTGTGAATGTTCACATTTTTAATTGAATGATTTTAAAATGTGATATAGTGTTTAAAAATGTAAAGTTTTAAATTTACAATTTTTTTATGAATATTCACCATTACAATTTTACGCTTCCCAAAAATTATTTATTATTTTATTTATAAATTCATATTTTTAAACATTATTACATCTTCAAACCATTCAATTTCAAATAATCAAGAAGTTTGTTCATTCTTGACCTCTTTGATTATTGTTTTAAAGCTAATTTTATATCCTAAATTAGTGACTTCCTATCTAAAGAATCTCTAAATTTTATCTTATTTAAAATTTTTAAATTTCCTAATATGTTTCTGTTTTTTATATTATATTTATTTATGTAACTAGTGACAATTGAGTCATTTTGCATCACATAAGACTTGATGGGTCATAACAATTTTCATGAGTAATGTTGTCCAAATGGAATTTTTTAATATTAGTGCCTCAATTTTTTAATATTATTTTGTTAAAAAAATTAATTTTTTAGTTAGTATTTGATTTCTTTTTCATTTTTGTCGGTCAATAGAAAGGGAAGAGGATCACCCCAACACCTCACATTCGGCTTGAACTTGCAACCTCCACTATCGGAGTAGGAGATCATAATATTATTATGGTACAATGATTTGGGTAATTAATATTTGATTAGAAGATCTAAGTTTTGATCATGTTTAAAAAATTCTGAAGTTTTCATGAGTAACAAATTTATTGAAATGTGTAAAAAGTGTATAAAAATATTTTGAAATATGTGAAAAATAAATTAACATTAAATATTTTTTCATTTTGTGACATTCTTAAAGATAACTCTTAAAACTATCATTAGTCAATCCTATTATTATTATCTGGATGAGAAAAAAAAAAAAAAAACACATTATAAATGTTAACGAAACAAAGAGAGAGAAAAGAATGATTCTAAACGTAATAAATGCCAAAAAGAATATAGTATTCTCACTAATCTTGACAAAGCAAGGTACTAAAAAAAAAGAAAAGGAAATGTTGTAAATATTAATTAGTGTATCAATTAACACATCAATTAAATGTAATATTAAATAAGATCATGTTAAGTAATAGAATATACATGTATGTCTTGTATGGTAGTTGGTACACTCATTAATATTTTTAGCATTACTCTAAGAAAAGAGGGCAACAGAAGGAGGCATAAACGAATAGGTAAAACAAGAAGAAATTTGAAATTATCTTTCCACTCACACCAATTTGAAGGCGAAAGAGAAAGAGAAAACACAAGGGAACAATGCCAAACATTAAAATGCCTTCTAAAGTAAACTCTATTCAAAGTCAGCTAGGAATGGCAACGGGGTGAGGCGAGGCTGAGGATCATACTCCCCGTCCCCGATGGTGAAAATTCTCCCGATCCCTGACGGGGAACCTATCACCATCCCCACCCCCGCCCCTAACGGGGATCGGGTTTCCCCGACCCCGAATATTCCCCGACCAAAAAAAAAAAAAAAAACAAAACAACAGAGCAGCAGCTGCTGCAGCTCATCATCATCAACATCAACAACAACTAGAGTATCATCATCATCAACATCAACAACAACAAAATGTATATATAAATATATATATATTACCTCGGATCAGAACATATGAGAGGCAGTGTATATATATATATATATAGTGAAGATCTAGATATGTACATCAATGAAGAAGATAAGATCTGTCTCTAGGCTTCTTCTCCGTCGCGGCTTAGATCTGGAGAAGATCGGCGTGATGGACGACGGAGAAGAGAGGTGGAGGAGAGGTGCGAGAGTGATGAGGTGGACGAAGGTGGAGAGTCGACGACGGAGGTGAAGCGGCAGTGCTAGTTGGACGGCGATGGTGGTAGATCTGGATGAGAGACGCGGTGGTGGTGGATTTGAGAAAGAGAGAGAAGTCAGTGAGTGAGTGAGGTAGAGAGAGATGAGAGACGCAGCTCTGTGAGAGAGAGAGAGAAGTGAAAGTGAGATTCAAGGGTTTGGTTTCTATATATATATATAGCGGTAAAACTGTAATTTCACATTGGGGAAAAACCGGGCCGGGGGACGGGGACGGGGCCGGGCCGGGTACGGGGCTGGGACACTTATCCCCTTCCCCGACCCGAAACTGTTCGGGGATTGATTTTTGAATACCATCCCCGTCCCGTCGGGGATATTTTTCGGAGAAAACCCGCTCAATTCGGGGTCGGGTCCCTATCAAGTCAGATTCAAATTGCCATCTCTAAAGTCAGCTCTCTCACATCTGAAAATCAATAATCCCAACAGCGGATTATATATCTCCAAATCTTTTAATTTTTGTATTGAAGTACTTATGTCTATAATTTTAAATAAAAATATCAAAAAATGTGTTAGTAATTATCATAACTTGACAATATCAAGAATGTTGAACGATACATATCAAAAATTAGGCCTGCACACATATTCTTTTATTGCACAAATATTATAAAGGGTCTGCACACATATTCCTTTCTTGCACAAATATTATAACATAAGATCATGTAACTTTACTATATTCCTCATTTTTCAAATCATAGAAGTATTTGATTATTTATTATTAGATAGACACATAATCAATATAATACATCAAAATATAGAGTAATTACTTTTTTTTGTGGCTAATCACGTCATGCCCTTAAAAAAATTATTAAATATTCTCGGAATATCACGTGTCTATATTTCCTTATCAATTATCATTTATCATGTCTTTTCATAATTCTCAATTATCTAACACAAAATTATAATATGTCATATTCTCCATAAATTATAATACCATGAAATATCATGTGACCGTACTACAAGACTATTCAATAATCACCCTACGTGAAAATGCAAATCCAATGTAGAGCAAACAACTTGCCGTTAGTGTTTGAAGTTTCGTGTTGTAGTTTTTTTGTTAACTTTTTGTCTTTAATGAAAGTTTTAAAAAATATTTTTAGACTTCTGAATTTTATTCACGAGACGAATTGAAAAACTAAAAGATTTATTAAAAAAATCCATGAAAGACAAATAATCCAGTAGATTTTTTAGGCCTTATTTTGACCTTTTCTTATTTTTCAATTAATTTTTATATTCGTCTGGACACAAAAAAAAAAAATGACATATTAAAAAAAACAGACAAAAAGATCTTTTAAAAAATGAATTAGGCCAAGTTTGGCATGTCACAAAAAGTCAAAAAATTACTCAAAAAGTTAAAAAAAATTATCACTATTTATCAAAAAAAAATATTAAAAAATTAATTTTATCACTATACACCAACACATCAATCTGACAAAATCAGATCTGTGCTACGGTTGTGTGACAAAAAGTTGCACAGTTGGGAGCAATTTTACCACACTGCTGTTCGGCCAATGGGGATCTATCACGGGTCCCGTTTTGATAATCTGAACTGCTGAATGTGTAGAACTCGTCGAGTACTATATGCCTGTAAAAAATCACATTGATCGGATATCGATAGCTACATGATCAAATCAGTTTTGTATAAAAAAATAAAGATGTTATTTAACGGTTGGAAAAAAAAATTCTGATTAGATAGTTATCGATATCCGATTAACGTAATTTTTTACAAGCATATAGTACTCGACGAATTTTACACATTGACGATTCAAATTATCAAAACGGGACCCATGATGGCCCCCACGAGCCGAATAGCACCGTCCAGTGCAATGCCCAAAAAGTAGACAATTACTTCTTACCATCTATTCCACCTTTGCACACATGACCGACGTACAAGTCACCCTCTAATCTTTTTCTATACTCTAACTACACACTAATTTATACAATATTTTAATACATATTTTTTCATAAAAAGTCAAAAAATTAACCCAAACAACCATATTTTTTTTCCTCAACTTGTTAGTCTAAAAAATCAAAAAGTGCACTTATTTAGACACCCAAACAACCCCTTACTTGCGAGATCCCAAACAAACAACGGGCAAAACACGGCGAGTCTGGATCCTATGCAGTGTTTTCCTACAGGGGTCCCTGTAGTTGTTTCAAAACGACGACGTCGTTTTGGCATTATTTATTTATTTATTTTGATTTTTTTGTTTTTTTTTTCTTCTTCTCTCTTCTGTGTGCGTTGACAAACATTACCGGTGAAGACCAAAACGAAGCTATGTTCAAGATTCATGATTCATAATTCATGATGTTCTTTCTTGTTATTTGCCCCCAGCAAACACACATAGATATAGATATACGTATATGAGTTGGTTGACAGGAATCCTAAAGAAAATCCTAAGCACGAACGACCGAAAACGTGGCGGCGGCAACGGCAAGACTTACGCAACCCAGCCAACGAAAGACCAAAACGAATCTCTCTATCGTTTTCGAGAGACTCCTATTCCAACAACAACAATTGCATCTACAATAACAACAGTGTCAACAAAATGCTCCTCTCTCTGGAATTTCAAGCATTGAAGATGAACCCAAAAGAGGATTAGACTCCAACAATTGCTTTTCCTCTTGGGATTGCGAAGATAGCATTGTTTCGTCGCCGGTAGCGAGGCAATAACCCCCTTTTCTCTCTCCTCTTCTCTCTCTGTTTTTGCTGCTTCTTTTGAAACATCTTTTTTATTAGTAAATTTCTTAAAAAGCAACAAAGGTGCATTCGTCCAAATACTTTTGCAACTTGATTGTGGTAAATTTGTTGTTTATTTTCAATTACCAATGTCACTCATCTTTGTGATAGCTTTCTGATTAAGTATTAATGGCTTTGTTTTTTTCTCACTGTGCATCACTATTGTCACGACCCAAACCCGCCCCTATAGGTTTAGCATCGTAACCGGCCAGTAATCTAGGGATTACCGAAGGCCTCTGAGACAAATTAACATAATATTAGGGGCTAGCGGAAGCAAATAATAATATACAATGTCCATCGAGTTGTGCAGACTTATATGAGACAGAAAAATTTTAAACTTTTTATATACATATACACATTATCTTTAAGTCATCATATATATATATTAGACAAAAAGGGACTTAGCCTTATTTACAAAATACACCAGACTTGTTCAACCAAACACGAAATCAAAACTTAAACTTTAAATCACATAGCGATAATCACTTGACATGTCCGGAACCTCCACGGGAGGCACATAGGTTGGCTGATAAAAACAGATTCTAGGCAGATGTCTCTAAGCCTGGTCATGCGCCTGATCACCTACATACATAAATAATACAGTGAGCTAGAGCCCAGTGAATAATAACAGAGTAAAGGGTTTTAATGAATGAGTTCGTACAGATTCAAAATTCATAATTCAGTTTCACATCAAATTCATAATTTGTCCAGATCATATACAGAAATCATAAGTCATGCATAAGCATACGTGATACATCTATTAGCATTAACAGAACAGAACAGAACGTATACACGTGAGGTTACGAATAACCAGTTCCATAAAGGAACCTCCAGATCCGGGTAACAGAACAGAAGCTGAGCCCCCATGACGGGGCCTCCAATATGGGTAACAGAGTGCTGACAGATTAAGTTCCATAAAGGAACCTCCGATACCGGGTAACAGCTAACAGATATCACATGGTGCTAAGGATGTTACGAATAGATATCAGAAATTGGACAATTATTCATTGTACAGAACATATCATTTCAGAAAACAGATCTCATTTTATCACACAGAAAATAAATACAGTTGAACATAACTTTACTAAGTTATTACACACAGATAGCTACAGAAGCGAATCAGACAGACTGGACATACCAGATAAATCAGGCAGACAATGGCGCGTGACCTGCACAAACACATAACATATACACATTGAAATACAATATTACTCCCTCGATCAAACTTGACTTTCCTAGTCTTTTTTCGTCTAAACAGTCCGAAGTTCTACTATGCTTATCCTTTCTCATTCAAATAAATCGGGTTCTTATTTCACATATTCTTTCATTACTAAGCCATTCTTTTCCAAATAGATTGATCTTTTACTTGGCTTCTTAAACAATTACTACTAGATCAATGATTCATTCTTCAACTAATTAATCTATGTTGATTGGTAGCTTATTAATCTTTATTGAGTCATAAGTCATGTCTAGAATGCCTTGGAAAGAGATGAGAATAAAAATGTGAACTAAATGTAATTTTTCAAAATATGCTGAAAATGAGTCTCCGCTCGAGCGCCATTTTGGTTGCTTGAACGGACTGTAAAATTTGAAAAACTATTGGGAGCTCGATTTTCACGCTCGAGCGAGACTTTCCTCGCTCGAGCGGACAACGTAAATTCTGAAATTCCAAAATTACAATTGAAGTTCAAATTTGGTATTCAATGCCTCAAAACATGTACTTTTGGTATACAAAAATGGAGAACCATTGGATAATTTAGTGAAGACTTTCAATTAGAAATCATTCATTCAAATCATGCTCCAATTGTCTAAATTTAGTTTTAACTCATCTTCTTTACATCAACCCACAATTCTAAAATATAAATTAGACTTCCCAATCTCTTGAAATTCCATGATGTATGTAATACAAATAGATCCAATTTTATTATTAATAACAAAATCAACTTAACTATGAATTACACAATTCAATTTCTTATAAATTCAACTTAACTCAATTTCTAACCAAAACTTAATTATAATCATGGGTGTTCTAAAATGTATCTAAATTGAATAGAATTCTTAAATTACATCACATGCATGGATTAAATAAAAATCTAATTATAAAATCAAAACTTTAGGATTAATTCCAAATTTCCATAAACTTGGTTTTCTTAAAACATTTCTTTTGTCTCTTCAAAATATAGACTTGAATGGCCCAATTCCCTTAAAACTCATGTATTACAAGAAAATACTACAAAATCAAATCAAAACAATTAATTTTCCAAATTAATTTCCACAACTATGAGTCTACTTAATTTCTTACTTAAAACCTTATTTCTTACAAAATCCAAGAGACTAATTTCATAGCTTTCTTAATTCATGATGCATATAACTCATTTTATGTTTAAAACTCAATTTCATCCTAATTCCATGAATTTAATCTCAAATCTCAAGTATTTAGGATGATTCTACAAAATCAAGCCAAAGATAATTAATTTCTAACTTAACTCTCAAAACTGATTTTAGCTCCAATTCATCATTTTCTTATCAATTTCCTTCTAATCCCATAAAATTGATTTCTAGCTCTTTTCTATCCCTTAAATTATGAAATTAAAATTATAAAACTCTTAGAAAATATTTGCATGTTGTAAATTAGGGTCAAAATTCAACCAATTACATCCAAAATTCCTTTAATTCAATATTAAGTTCAAAATGTTCATGAATTTATAATTTCCCAAAACTTGCTCTCCTTATACCCAAATGAAATTAATTCTCTCCAACTTTCTCAAGATTCATTGATGCATGTAAAGATGAAATCCAAATTCATGAGGAATAACACAAATTAAAATTTACTTGATAAATTTTCCCAAACCCATTCTTAATCTCAGCTTAACTCAATTTATTTTAACCTCAATTTAATTCATAGTCATAGATGTTCCAAAATGTTTAATTTGAGTCAAACTCTTAGATTATATTACATGCATTGGTTAATAATTAAAATCAAAACCATATTTATTCTTTAATTCTTCCAATCACATGCATGTAGAAATAAGGCCAATTCATGCAAGATTACAAAATTAATACAAAATAGTTAATTTCTAAATTGATTTCCATAACCATAAACCTACCTTAATTTCTTCATCTTTGTTTCTCTAATTTCTTCAAAATTATATGAAATTGAACCCAAACTCATCTTTAATTCAAGTGTAATACAAAGATTCTACAAAATCAAGGTTGAAATCCTTACCATTAATCTTTAATTTGATAAATTCTTGATGATTCTCCATTTTCCTTTCTTGAATTTCCTTCAAAACCCATTAGCACAAAGAAGCAAGCTATCTCTCTCTCTCTCTCTCCCCGTTTTGTCCTTCCTCTCTCTCTCGGCTGCTAGTGTTCAGCACAAATGAACACACACACACACAACACACACACCCACCCACCCACCCACCTACACTAAGTCTATAATAATAAAGAGTGGTGCTACAGGGCCCGAAAACGGGGTGCCCCGAATGCCCCGAATTTTTTTTTTTCCTTTTCAGCAGAAGAAAGGAGGGAGGAAGACGAAGGGGGGAAGGGGAGGGGGAGGAGGGGAGGGGAGGGGAGGAGAGGAGAGGAGGGGAGGAAGGACTGGAGGGGGCCTAAAATATGGAGGAGGAGGACGCGATCGGCGGCGATCGCACGATCGGAGGAGGAGGACGGCGATGCGATCGGCGGAGGCCGACGCGACCTCTCTCTCTTTCTCTCCCTCTCCCTCTCCCTCCCTCTCTTCTCTCCCTCTTCCTCTGCAACTCAGAGTTGCAGAGGTTCAACAATGGCGGAAGAAAAAAAAAAAAAAAAAAAAAAAAAAAACGGAATGCCCAAAACGACGTCGTTTTGGGCATTCGGGGCATTCGAGCCAACAGTATTCGGGCCCTCAAACATTTTCCAATAATAAATAACTAAAGAATAAATAACTAAAGAATTAATAATGAAAAACCACTATTTCTCTTCACCATCTTTTCTAGGCTTTTAAAATTTTACTCCATTTTATTTTATAATTAGGATTAGATTAATCACTAATTATCCATTAGCTTAGTTAATCACCCCTTAATTTAATTAATCTTGATCTTGATTCAATTAATCGTAGTTACAAATTCCACATAATTTAACTAATCTAATTTTACTTCCATTAGAGCCAAATTAATTATATTTAAATTTATCAATCTGAATCAGGTGTTAATTAAACTCCCAAAAGCTCCAAATATCAAATTGAACTTATTATCATTATCAATTTTGATTTCCCAAATCATTTAGGCCTTCAATTTCTGATCAGACTCAAATTTCCATAAATAAATTACATATTCAAATTGGACCTCCCATAAATGAATCTAATTCATAATAGTCACAATTCTCAATCCTCATAATTTAATTAACTTAATTTTCTCCAATTCGGCTCTAATTAATCGAATCTCAATTTTACTAAACTGAATCGAATATTTAATTAAACTCCCAAATGCGTCCGTAATTAAGATTAAATTGATTCAACTTTCTAACTTCATTTCCTTAAGCCATTTGGACCCTTAATTTCTAATTCCAAAATAAATCCTCGATAAAACCATATATGAATCAATCTCCATAATTTTCGTGAATCCCAGATTAAATTCTAATAATTGGCAATTAAATTTCAAATCCTCCTAATTAATTAAGTGTTAATCATTATACGCGATGGGGTCGTTACAAATATTTAGGACAACAAATAGCACTGTGTTTGAAGTTCTTTAATAAAACGCGCTACCTAGAAATTTGTCACAGTTTGGGTCTGAATTAGTAGAGATTAGGTGAAAATGAAGATTGAAAGGACCTCGCCACTGCAGAGTCGCCGTCTTCTCGCCGACTCGCCGTTTTCGTCCTCCGATCCTTTGTTCTTTCTCTGCTTAGGGGTCTCCTCAAAGGTTCTCAGATCTGGGAGTGGATTCGCGGAACCCCTTAGGGGTTGCCGTTGCCACTCTTGGTTGCCGGTTTCCGTCGACTGCTCTCTCCCACTCTCCGTCTATCTCAGATTTGAGTCTCAGATTTAGGAAAAGCGTTTTAAAAAAAAAAAAAAAAAAAAAAAAAAAAAAAAAAGTTCAAAAAAAAAAACAAAAAAGTATCAAAAGACATGGTTTTGACATCACTAGAGGACCCTGTAGAGAATCCGGACTCAAATTCATGTCATAGCCGTCAGATTCGTGGAAAATGAGTTCTAGCTTTTTATGTTTTTTGTGGGACTAGTGTAAAATGGGTTATGTCCAAAGAAAAACATGTGACTTGATAACAAACGACAATCATTTTGACACCACCACAGGGACCCTGCAGAGGATCCCTACTCAAACACGGCTTCATGTCATAGCCGTCAGATTCGCGAAAAATGAGTTTTATTTTTTTAATTTTTTTGAGAAACAGTGTAAAATGGGTTATGTCCAAAGAAAAAGGGAAAAGGCTAAGGGTCTGTTTGGTAACGTTTATTTTTTTAATTTATATTTATAAAAATTTTATAAATTAATTTTTATTTATTTTTAGAAAAACATAAACTACAAACACGTTTGGTAATTGACAAAATATTTAAAAAAATTTAAAAATATAAAAAAGAGTGAGAAATGACAAGTGGTGGCAAGTCGCGGAAGACGGTGGTGAAAGTGGTGACGGTGTGGTGGGTAGCGGGTGGTGGTGGTGTGGCGGGTGGGTAGTGACGGTGGCGGGTGTTAGCGAGTGGGTGTGTGGTGGTAGTGGTAGGTAGGTGGCGGATGGCTGGTGGTGGTGGGGTGGTGGGGTGGGTGGGTGACGGTGGCTGGTGGTGGGAAATGGTCGGATGGCGGTGGTGATGTGTGGTGGTGACGGTGGTGGTGGGTGGCGGTGGTGGTGGTAGTGTGGTGGTGGGTGGTGTGTGGGGTGACGTGGTGGTGAGCGAGTGGGTGTGGTGGTGGAGTGGCGGTGTTGATGGTGGGTGGGTAGGTGACGGTGGTGGTGGCGGGTGGCGGGTGCAGGTGGGTGGCGGATGGCGGGTGGTGGTGTGTGATGGGTGGGTGACGGTGGTGGGTGGTAGCGAGTGTGGTGTGGGTGGTGTGGTGGGGGTGGCGGGTGGGTATGAAGTGGTGACAGGTGGGTGGCAGATGGCTGGTGGCTGGTGGTGGCGGGTGTTGGATGGTGGTGGCAGGTGGGTGGTGAGTGGTGGTGGTAGGCGGTGGATGGTAGTGGCGGTGGTGGCGGTGAATGGCAGGTGGGTGGTGGTGGTGGCAAGGGGTGGGTGGTGGTGGTGGTGGGTCGTGGTGGCAGGTGGTGAGTGGTAGCGGCAGGTGGTGGTGGGGTGGATGGTAGGTGTGGTGGCGGAAGACGGTGGTGGAAAATGGGTGGCGGGTGGTGGTTAGTGTTGGGTGGTAAAAAAAAAAAAAAACTAAAAACTCAAAATAGAAACACATTTTTTAAGTTTACATTTTTTGGCCAAATTTATAAACTGGGACTACTGATTTATAAATTAAAAATTTACCAAACAAATTTTTATTTGAGTTTTTAAAATTTTTATAAATATAAACAGAAAATTGAAAACGTAAGTGTTACCAAACGACAAGCATTATGAAAAATATTTCATGAAAATTATTATGAATAAATTTTTATGTTTATATTACATTTGGTAACTTATTATATATATAATTTAAAGATTAAAAATGTTGATCATTTTCATAAAATATTTTTGATGATAGCTAGCAAATGACAATCAATCAGAAGCCACCGCAACAAAACATTGACCTTTTCCTTCCTCATCACAGTCCGATTGATAATTTCAACAAAAATCTCATGGATATCATTATAATTTACACTTATATGGGTGTCACTGTATGTATTATTCTGATTCTCAAATATTTGGGCTACGTTTCCACTGGCACGCATTCTCTCTCCACTTTCTTTCTCTCCCTAGAAACTAGAAACAAACTCCATAAGCTCCAAATCACCAGAAATCCAGACCCAATTTTGAGTTACAAATTGTTGTTTGATTCCAAGATCTCATCATTAATTTGCAAAGAGTCTGTCTGGTCTGGTGATTGAATATTTGTACAGAATGGGCAAGCGTATAAGCTTGACAGCGTTGCAAAACCAACGCTACAGGCACTCCTTCGGCAAGGCAGGCCTCAAATCGGTGACCACCGATCTCGGTGACGGCACCGTCATGCACTTCTGGATTCCCAAGTCCCACAAACCCAACAAGCCCACTCTTCTCCTCATCCACGGCATCGGTGCCAACGCCATGTGGCAGTGGAACCCGTTCATATCTCGATTCTCCTCCAAATTCAACGTCTACGTCCCTGACCTGCTCTTCTTTGGCGACTCCTACACCACCCTGCCCGACAGGACCGAGGCATTCCAGGCCCGTTGCATCATGCGGGCCATGAAGGCATACAGGGTGGCGCGGAGCATGCTTGTGGTGGGACTGAGTTATGGCGGATTTGTTGGGTACAGCATGGCGGCGCAGTTTCCGGAGGCGGTGGAGAGGCTGGTGATAGGAGCTGCTGGGGTGTGCATGGAGGAGAAGGACATGGAAGATGGGTTGTTCAAGGTCAAGAGTATAGATGAGGCTGCTACCATATTGTTGCCGCAGACCCCTGACAAGATGAGGGAGTTGGTCCAGCTCACGTTTTACAAGCCGCCCAAGATCCTGCCTTCATGCGTCCTCACCGATTTCATTCGAGTAAGGTCTTCAAAACTTTATGCTCCTCATACTCAGACTCATACTGCCTAATTAAGTTGTTTGATTGTGACTTTTAAGACTCGTATCATAGTTGCTGTTAGAGGTGGCAAAGGGACAAGTTTGGTGGTGGCGGTGATGGTGACGGTGTTTGGTGGTTGTGGAATTGTGGCGGCGGCGGGGGTACCCAATCTATTTAAACCGAATGTTAATTGAGCTTGTAACATGAAATCTATCTATTATGAATTTGGACAAATCTAAATGGATTTTAAATAGATATAATTAGTGGAGTTCATGATTTTGGGTTAAGTTTACCAACTCTAGCTGGTATTAAATTGTTTTTCTTTTTAATGGTATGATAATCCAATAAATAAGGAAATTCACTTGTTGGAAACTAGGATTGTATGATTTTGTTGCCTTGTCGAGTCTATAATTAGTGTTAGGTGTTAGGTGGAGTCATAAATGCTGCAATCATTTGCTGCTCTTTTTACAGAGCCTGACATGGAAATTTGTGATGACAAGAATTGTAAGTTCGTAATATACCTCTGATTATGCCATCATCTATTGAATGTAAAAGTTCATCAAATCTGTGCTCATCATTATTATTATTTTCTCCTAAATTTGGCTTAGTTTCTTGGTTAATGCATTTTTTCCATTTAAGATGAAACCCCTATCATTTAGTACTGCAATTTTGAGGGTCTAATGTAAAGAGGAAGGAAATTTCCCTCATAAAACAAGTGCTGAAAATCAGCAGCAGTGTGCTGAAAATATGTTGCAGAATGCAGAAAATCTATATGCCGAGATTAAGGAAAATCTTATAATGGACTCCATATTTATCATGTGCTTTTGTGTAAGTGACCAAGATTTCCCAAAATTCTGTTCTCATAAATTGTTTATACTGTCATCCCTCAAGAATAAAAAACTGCAGGCATAGCAAAATATCAATTATATTGGGCAAATATTAATACACTGTTATCAATTGGATTTTGTTTCCAAACATTAAAGGGTCAACTAGTTAGCTTCAATTCCAAAATGGTATGTAAGACAGAGAGAGGGAGAATATATTAGAATTTAGAATTTTACCCTCTTTTCATTTGTGAACCAACAACATTTCTGTCATTTTTATGCTCCTTGTGCACTGTCTAATCAGATATGGTTGTATAATAATTGAATCCCCTGTATTGGTATCTATCCAATTTTTATCTATTTGCTTCTCATTAACTCACTCTATTATAAGATTTACCTGTTGTTGTGGTGGTGGTGTAATTGTTGTTTGTGTTCGTGTTATAAAGCTCTAGATGGTGTCAATCTCAGAGTGAGATTTATCAGATATTTTGATATCTGTGCTTGATGTATGACTTTCACTTGTTAATGGATTTGTGGAGGCAATGAATATCCTACATTGTTCTAACTGAAGTTGGTTTTTTGAATTTGGCTGCTCTGCGCTGCGCTGGGTGGGCAGGTGATGTGTACAGAATACCTTGAAGAAAGAAAAGAATTGATCCAAGCATTGCACAAGGACAGAAAACTCTCTGATCTTCCCAGCATAACCCAGGTTCTCTCTCTCTCTCTCTACTACACAGTTCACTACATCTTGTTGATTCTACTTTATTTCTTGGATTCAAGGTTGATGATGAGAGGCCCATCTAATGGTATAAATTTTTCCTTGATGTAGCCCACATTTATAATATGGGGAGATCAGGATCAGATATTCCCAGTGGAATTAGCACACAGATTAAAAAGGTCAATATCGACTATTATATAGATGTACATATATATGAACATTTTGTTTAGTTATTATCTACTCCCTTTGGTCACCAAGGGGCCAGAGGAAAAGAAAAATGACAATTTTGAATCATTTGTTTTCTAACATTTCTTAAATTTTAGTACAATAATTCTGCAGTCACACAGCTAAATAGAAAATTGACCACAAAAAATATTAGTGAAACAATGCTAGCGGAACACACTTTTCAGTGGCGGTCCTATCTGATGTGTATGATGTATTATAATTAAAGTATTATTATATGCGCTAAACCCTTATTAAAATGTTATCAAAAGTATATATGTCAGAAACATCATTTAATATTAAGTATCATTATTTTTTTTTTACAACGAATCATATTTGATCTCTTACACTCTTGGTAAGATTTTTTTAGTAAAAGTGTTACTATCAATAAAATTATTTTCTGTGACTAATTTTATAGTCAATTTTGTGCTAGTGAAATTATTCATTTTAATATCCTTTGTCCTCTGGGCAACCAAGTTGGGCTTTTACATTTTTCTAAATTTTGAATGGCTTTCAAGTTTGGAGGCGTCATTTTTATTATTTAATTGTTTTCATTTTGATTTTACAGGCATTTGGTGGAATGCACAACTATTAATCACAAAGAATGCAGGGCATGCCATCAATATGGAAAAGACGAAAGAGTGGTTCAAACCCATGAGGTCATTCCTTATTGATCCTCTTCCTATTCCTCCTAAGCATGTAAACAATGGCAATGATGGCAAGGCAGATTAAGAGGTTTAGGGGAAAAGAGGGTAGTCAATTCAGGATTGACTTAAGACAGAAATGCATACGAACAAAATTGAACGGTTCAAGTTTAGTTTGTGATAGACTAAATTGAATCTTTTTTTAATTGATCAAAAGATTAACAAATAAAGAGTTTACACATTAATTTACATTAAACTTAATTAACTCACGGTTCGACTCGTTTATAGTCTTAGTCTGAGCTATGAAAACATTCCATTTGGTTCAAGAATACTCTGGTTATATTTAGCCAGAATTTGTGATTAATTTTTTAGTGGATTTTTGGTTAAACTTTTTTGGGTGAATTACGTTAACGGTCCCTATAGTTTGGGACTTGTGTTATTTTGGTCCCTGACTTTTCAATTGTAACATATTTGACCCTGAATTTTGAATCTTGTTCCAAATAAAGACAATTGAAGACACCATTTGATTTTTCAAGGGCAAAACCGTTAATTTGATAAAATATAACTAATTTGACAAAAATAAATATCAAAAAAATATTTTGGAATTTTTAAAAATTATTTCTACTTACTAAAGATAAAATTATGTAAAATTAATAAATCTTTTAGACATTTATTTATTTTACCAAATTAATTTTTATTATGTGCTTGGATGATAATCATGTAATGGATAGTTGTTTTTGTTTTCATTTTAGTTTCTATTTTTCCAAAAGTTAAATATGGCGACAACTTTGATATCATTATTAAACTAATCAATTAAATCCAAAAAAAAAAAAAAAATCCAAAACTAAAAATATTTCATATATTAAATGGATCGATTACACGTTAAAAGTTTAACAACTACCCGTTACATAATCATCATCTAAACACATAATAAAAATTAATTTGGTAAAATAAATAAATAAATAAATGTCTAAAAAATTTATCAATTTTACATAATTTTATTTTTGGAGTGTAGAAATAATTTTAAAATTTTAAAAAATATTTTTTTGATCTTTATTTTTGTCAAATTAGTTTATATTCTATCAAATTGACGATTTTACCATTGAAATTAAGCAATGGTATCTGCAATTGTCTTATTTGAAATAAGATTTAAAATTCAGGAACAAATGTGTCATAATTGAAAAGTCAGGGACCAAAGTGACACAAACCCCAAACTATAGGGGCTATTAGTGTAATTTGCCCAACTTTTTTCTATTTTTAGAGAATTTTTTTTTTAAAATTTACACTTTTAGGTTTCACTTGACTAAATAGAGTAGAAAAGTAGATATATATGAAAAAAAATTAATTAAAAAAGAGTGCTGCTATTAGCACCCCATGAATTATTTTGAATCCCTTAATTTTTAGTTTTTTTTAATTACAATAATAACCTCAAATAAAATTATTACAAAGGACATTATTAATTTTGGGACACCCCACTCACAATTAAACTTACACACCCACTACATGATGAATTAGGGTTTATGAGAGTGCCAACCTCCATCACTACCCATCCATCTTTCCTAAATTCGATCATGGAAATTTGTTAACAATTTCAATGGTTAAAACTCTTGACACTTCCAGAAGTTTTCATTTTTTCAAGCTTGGGAATACAGGCCTGAACATTACTTATTTGTTCGGGAACACAGTCCCGAACATAGCTTATTTATCTGAACATGGAAATTTGTTAACACTTTGAATGGTTAAAATTCTTTTTCTAAGTTCGGGAATACATGCCTGAACATTATTTATTTGTTTGGGAATACATTCTCGAACATAACTTATTTGTTCAGGAATGCAGGTCCGAACATGAAAATTTGTTAACAATTTCAATGGTTGAAATTCTTGACACTCCTAGAAGTCAAAATTTCAGTTTTGAAGAAGCAATGTAAGAGAGAGAGATAGAGAGAGAGAGAGAGAGAGAGAGAGAGAGCGTTATTAAGAAACACTTCATGTATGAGAGAGAGCTTATTAAGAAACAACAAATTTAAAGTTACAAAGAAACAAGAAAAATGAGTAGCTTATTAAGTCACCAAGATTTCTCATCCATAGCACCGCCATTGTCAGTGTTTCATTTGATCGTTGGAAAACAAGTTTTGGATGCACAACAAGCGATGATATTTTACCCACCCCTTTTGTCAACAGCACTGCTAACGCCCTTCAAATGTGTGGGTTTTCATGGGATTTGAGTTGATGGAGGAGTGAGGTCTATGGAAAATTAGGGAGAAAGTGGGGAGGGGATGAGTGAAAAGGAAGAGAAATTAGAATGAGAGGAGGCATAGAGATATGAGACTATGTGAATGAGAGATAATTTTGGGGGTGTGGGGGTGTTCAATGGGTGGAATGTGTGAGATAATTTTGGTATTATTGGGGGATAAAAAGAAATTTTAAGGGTCTCAAAATTTATAAGTGAGAGTCCAAAATGATTTATAGGGTGCTAATAGCACCACTCTTTAAAAAAAAAAACGAAAAGAGTTAGACTCTTTTTTTTTTTAATTAGATTTTGCATTTTTGTAACAGCCTTTCGGATCCTTTTTTTTTTTTTTTGGGCATAAATTTAAAAAAAAAAAAAAACATTTTTAATTGGATGTCAAACCACACCTTAATTTGTTGAAACTATTATCCCACGTGGTTAATTTTTGTTGATGTTTGGTTTGGTTATGCTAGGGTAATTGTTGAAAGGAGAATTGTTCAACATGCTTTGGTCATGCTCATGCTATCTACCACTTCCCCCCTTTTTTTTTGACTAGCAAAAATAATTTTTTTTTGATGTATATTAAATGAGTACATAAACAATTAATTCCTTACATGAACATCAATAAATGACCTATATAGAATGCAACGATAACTGACCCAAATACCCCCTTTCACATTCGAAAAAACGTGAAAATGTAGCTTCCTAACAAATTGAACGAAACCAGGAGTTGACAAAACTATAAAAGGGCACTAGCACTGTCCACAGACACAAAAAAAATATTGAAATAAGTTTAGAAACTTGTCACACATTGGAAAGAGAATAAAAGATAGAACTTTTAATAAAGAGTCATATTGAATATTTTTATAAATATGACATTGCGGTATAGATGCTAGTGTGTATACACTCTAAGAATTGTATGTCATCCGCACATGCCCGTGCATCATGGGATTCGAAAGTTGTCAAGTCTTTTGTAAACTTTTTTTTCCAATAATATAATATAATATTTTATTTGACATTTTTGATTAATTATTATTTGTTTGCTTTTAAAAACTCGCCGACACTCACAAGCTTTTCAAAAGCCATTTTTAAAGCTTTAAATGTCTTGGTCCTCAACTTTGCCTCTACAAAATTAATTTTAAAAATAATTGTTTGTAAAGTTTGGTGCTGTTACCATTATCATTTTTAAAAAAACACCACCATTTAAAAATATATATTTAAAAAAAAAAAAAAAAAACTCGTGGACAAAAGCCCAAGCTCTTCTCCTATAAGACCATTATCATGGATAGGCTCATGGATAACAACCCAAAAAGAGGTTGGTAAGACCCAAAAATGGGCATGCTGGAACATTTTCTTGCAATCTGCCCAAAGAAGGCTATCCCACAGTAAGACCAAAAAATTGGCATGTGGAGATTTCATGTTCTCATTTCTAATGGTGGTATTTAAAAAAAGAAAAGAAAGCTGGTCACAAATTTTCCAATGCAACTTTGCAGAGAATGGTGCGCAAGCCTGAAAAAAAAAAAAGGGAACAACAGAGGTTTGCCTACAGAGGCCAACAATAGAAAAAAAATACCACAGTTCAAAATTTAAATTGAGGGTGTTAAAAATAATAATTTGTAATGTGAATTTGAAAGCCACAAGCTGCATTGTGGCTGTCTTCAGTTCATGCACCAAAGATGAATGTGTGCTAGCGTGCACCATTTGTGTTCACATTGTATTGATTGCCTATAAAAAACACTCACAATTTGTAATTCATGCACTGAGTACTGAGTAATCAAGTACAATTCTCTCTCTCTCTCATCTTCATCCAATTCAACCACTTTACTCTCCTCTCAATTGATTCCCCCCCGCCCCACACACACACACACACACAAATCTTGTACAGGATACCATTAACTGTAAAGTATCCATTTCCAATCTTTTTGCTTTCATCCACCTCATAGCTCCTGCATTCCTCCTAACCCAGTGGTGGTTTTAAGTCCTAGTATGTACAATAGGTAATAATAGGAAACGTATTAGAGTGGTGTTGATTATTGAACAAAATAATTTGAGTTTGATCACCATAGTTGTTCACTCAAGATACAAGACATACATTATACAATAATGGGTATCATTTATTCTGTAACAGTAAATAACACATCCAAGTAAAAGATTAAATCAACTTTCCTACCATAATCTTCATGCTTTCTTTTTCCTATTTTTCTTTTCCTTCCTTTTAAAGTTGTTGCTATATGAACGGCTCATGATTCAACCGGAATTTGTGCTATTTTCCCTGCTTAGCTTTTGTGTTAGCATTGCTCACTATAGTGAAGAGCTTCTTTAATGAGCCTATCAAAGTTATTGTAGGATAACCCTCCAACGTCAGTTGCTTCTTCTGCTTCCTTCTTCAATTCGAGAACTTTCTTTCGCATTTGCTTCCCCTTATCACCTTCCAACATTTCATTAATAAGTGCTACGATTTCATTGCGCTTCACATCATGATTAACCTCCATTCCAATCCCCCACTCGGTGCATGCATATCGACAATTTGTTTGTTGCTCAGCAAAGAAAGGCCAACAAATTATGGGTACTCCTTCACATATGCTTTCCAATGTAGAGTTCCAACCACAATGTGTTAGAAAGACACCAATTGATGGGTGGGAAAGTACTTGTTCTTGTGGGCACCAACTTGCTAGCAATCCTCTATCTTTAGTCTCCTCAACAAAATGTTCAGGCAAGATTGCTGAATCGCCCATTACAATATCAGGTCGAACGATCCAAAGAAATGGGTGCTTACTATTTGCAAGCCCCCATGCAAATTCCTTCAGATGTTGGTCTGTCATGACGGTTACACTTCCATAGTTGACATACACAACAGAGTTTGGTTCCTTTTTATCAAGCCATTGGAGACATTTCGTGTCTTCCTTCCATAAACTTGAATTAAGTGACTTGAATTCATCATCAATCACCTGCTTGGATAGCAAAGAAAGTGGCCCAATAGTGTAAATGTTATGGAACTTGGATGCGATAGCTTGCAATACCTGATGCTCCAATGTGTCGAAAGTGTTGAAGATGATTGCAGATGCTTTTAAGCAATTTTGTACTTCCCCACTCTGGTAATTGAACAAGATGTCATTAGGATCTGTGGTTCTGATAAAGGATGGCATGTCCTTGAGCCGAATGTTTCTCATGCCAGGGATCCAATCTATAGTTGTGTCAAGAGAGCCATCACTTTGGAAACTCTCATCTGGAACACTCAAGGCCATAATTACATTCTTTTTCACTTTAATTCCAAAATTTGAAGCAATAATATTCAAACAATTATATAGATATAATATATATATATTCTATGCATGGTAAATCAATAAAATAAATAATCAAGTCACGCAAATCTTCTTGGGCATAGCATAATGTGTTTTAGAGTATATATAATAGCATTAATAAACAAAGAGCATTGTTATTCTGGCCTAAAAGTTAGACCTATTTTCTACAATCAGCGATGTGTCAACTGGTTCTAAAAAGTGAGTCTAAAAAGTAGACTTTTATATCATTTTCCATAAAGAAAGAGAAGCACACCTACTCACTAATCTGTCAGAAAAAGTAATCAATCTCAATAACACATTAATTTATTTTTTTTTGTAAACTTCTGGACATTATTGTACGTGAAGTGACATATTTTTAATTAAAAGTCGTCTATATTTACCAATTTTGTTTTTATAGTACTTGTATTATCTATACTATTATATTAAAAAAATTCTACAAGGAGGTACATAAGACCGTAAGTTTAAGGTAAAAACAATTTTACCACTTAGACAACATATGTATTATAATAATAATTTCACAAACATATATTTTAATTCTTATTTATTTAAATTACACATAATTCTTTGAAAATTAAGGAGAAAATAACATTTGTGATAAAATTAGAAACCATGGGAAGGGAAGATTGGCATAAGAATTAAATATAACAACAATGCTTGGTAACCCAAATTTTTATGGTTTGAATGTCTCAAAACAACGTCGTTTTGATGCATTGAACCATTCGAACCACAAATTCGAGTTACCAAGCAATTCCTTAAATATAATGAGTATTTTGAAGAAGAGAAGTAAGTAAGTAATACCTTTGAATGGGAAAATGCCTCTTTGGACAAGTTGAGGAAAGTGAAGGTAGGCCATGAAGCCACAAGCCGATGCAGTCCAAAATTGCACCTCTGGAATCCCAGCTTCTTCTGCGGCTTTCATGGCAAAGTTCATAATTCCATCAGATACTACGCACGTAACAGCTGGCACTTGCCGCGATGCAATCGAGTTGTTGTTGTTGTTGAGCTTATTTAATAAAACTCGAAAGGGATCCAAACAGTTGTCTCGAATTGCGATGCAGAGGGTCGGAGGATCTTGAGTGGCATCACGATCGGACGGTGGCAGCCCATCTGGTATAGTCTCAAACTGGAAATCAGCAAAGCCCTTTAGAAATTCAGGACCTTTGGATTGAAGCAAGCGTCTGTGGTTGAACTCGGTGTTGACGAAGGTGATGTAGAAGCCTCTAGAGTGTAGAAGCTTGGCCAGTTGCATCATTGGGCTTATGTGACCTTGTGCTGGAAATGGCACACAAACTGCGTGGGGCTGCTTTCTGCTACCCATAATAACTAATATCAGCAATGCCAACTCAAACTGTAAAACTAGTCTCTTTGTATAGAGCTAGAGGTCACTTAATTTAAGCATGTATAAAGGATGCCAATTGAAAATGAATATCCTATATCCATTCATTGCTATATCAATTAGTATACTAATAGATAGTGTGACATAATTTTAGAAATTTTAAATTTTTTTAATTTGTATAATAGGTGATATCATAATTTTAAAATAATAATATCATAACATATATTGATACACTAATGCCGTATTTGATTAGGAGATTTGAAGAAAGATTTAAAAAGAAAAATAAATGTGAATAAAATATATCTATATTTCACTTAATTTTACACACATTTTTTTTTTTTTTTTTTTATCCTTTTTAAATTTCTCCCAAGTCCAAAGTCCACAACCACCCCAACTAAACACAGCGTAATTGGTGCGTATTGTACACCGATTAAAAATTGACGCGCGCGTGTTTTGACTGGAAAATTATTGATCAAATAAAAGACACAAAAGCAGTTTCGTGTACCAATTAGAATTGGTCAAATAAACCAAGCCAAACTTCTGTTAACCAATCTGTAAGGTTGTCAAATTGCTGTAATTTTTAATTCGGTAATACTATAAATTTAGACTTATGTATTTAGAATTTATTTAAAAAAAATAATTAATAATTGAAATTTAATTTATTCATAAATTTCACACTTTTATCAATTTAATATTCATCACACAAGTACATTTAAATAAATTATGAATTGATAAAACTGGATACATAACATTTTTCTTTTTAATTACCTCTCTCTCATTTATTTAGTAGAAAATAAATCAAAGTAGTATAAGACAAAGGCGGCTTTATTTATTAACTTCTTTGGGATTTTTTATTGGGCTTAAGGTAAACCAATCTAAATGACATCTTTTATACATTTTTAAATCATAATTTTTTTTTTCAGAGTAAATTATACTCTTTTTTTTTTTTTTTCTCTTGGTAAATCTTTTCCTACAATCATTGTCAATAGGGTTTATATTTCCTACTCTGATCAATGCCATCGAGTCAGGTTAAAACCTTATAATGATACCACTTAATGCAGTGAAATACAAACGAGGATTATATATCGTTGTGATAGACAAAATAATTCCAAATCCAGGAAAAGAAAATCTTGAATGCACAAGAAATAAAAGAATTTTCAAAGAAAAATTGAATATTATTAATAAAAGTTGTCTTTGTCATAAAGTTTACATAACTTAGAATAAGAAAAATTATATAAAAGTTTATTTTCTAGATCAATTTTAATGGTGTTTAAAAAGATGATTAACTAATGATTAGAGAAAATACGAGAATGAGTCTCACTTTTAGAGTAGAATAGTACCACTAAGTAAATTTAGGCACTAAGAAATATAAAATTGGGAAACAATAGACTAGTCTAATTCTTAAAAAATAAGGAATCTAAAAATTAAGAAAACAAAACAAATTCAAATTAAGAAATTTAAAATTTTAGAATATTATACAAGTTTGATAATAAAGTTCTATATCAAAAATATGAAAATTAAAATATAGAAACTTCTAAAATCTTGTCCTTTAACACCACAAGAAGTATATGTTTTAGAACACATTTGAGATTAGGACAATATTTTTTAAAATTATCATATAGTCATTTAATTTTTGAATTCAAAAAGAAAATAAAAAATTCTAAATTGGTTTGCTAACAACCAACGTGACAATCCAATTAGTCCGGCATAGCAACTATCTAATTGGATGAGCTGGAGAGAGATTGGACAATCCAATTAGTCTACCAAAGTATCGACCTTTGCTAGCGACAGAAATAAATAAATAAATAAATAAAATATGACCCAGGCCAAATCACTGTGTCTATCTTTTGACAGTTGTATAGGTTTTTTTTAAGGGCAAATTACTTACGCCCCCTTCACATTTAGTTAAATTACAAATTTTTACTTGAAGTTTCATAAATTACATCTCATTCTTTGAGATTTATATTTATATAATAATTTAACCTATGCCGTGAACTAAAGAATGGTTACAGAAGCATGCTGGCATCACCAAAATATATATTGATGGACGATATTGCCCCTCATATCTTCCCGAAGCACCAAACAACTTAACTTGAAATCCCTTTCATAAGTCAACAAAATTTACAAAAGAATTACGTTAGATGGAAAAAAAAAATTAAGTTTTTGGAACCATGTTGGGTAAAAATTTCATGATTTTTTTTTTTGAAAAAATGAAACTAATTTAATAAAAATAAATATGAAAAAATATATTTAATTTGTAAAAATTATTTCTAACCAATCAAAAGATAAAATTATATAAAAATGATAATTATTTTTTATTTTTTATTTCTTAACCAAATTAATTTTTAATTTTTAAAAAAATTTCTGAAACAAATTTCTAAAAATCAAACCAAACATAGCTTAAAAATATTTTGATAAGCTATTTCTTGTGTTGGTAACTTATTTAATTATTTGTTAATTTTATGATATTTTCACCATCTGATAAGTATTTTTCCATTATAATTTTGCATTTCATAACTTATTCAATTAATTAATTGGATCACATTTATTTAGTTAATTTATTATTTTTTGAGTTTTTTTTTTTTTTTTTTTTTTTGTGGGTGAATAGTTTTTTTTTTTTTTGGTAATAAATAAGTACATGGATCCTCTTCAACGGAAGAATGAAGAAGAGCACTCAAGTAGCTAGAAATTGAAATATTAGCTTAGAAAAATTTAATACATTATCTTTTCTTTTCTTTTTTTTTTTTTTGGGTATTCAATGGATTTTTTAAAATTTTTTTGCCCAAATTCTATATTTTTTAAATATATCTAAATTAAATTGATCTAATCTAAATATAATGGTTGAAATAAAAATGAAAAATTATATTCATATATAAAAATTTACACAAAACATATCATAAAAATATTGTAATAGTGATATTGTTATAAATATATAAATCAGGTTTATGAATGTTTTGTTTTAAAGTGAAAGGTCACCATTAAGTTATATCATTGTGTTTGAAAATTCTATATAAAGTTTATGTTTGTATATCATCACTCAATAACAATATGTTCAGATAGAATTTAATGATGGAAAGTTGTAGAATGTAGTCATGTTGATAGAAAGAAGAAATTGTAGGAAAAAAGACAAGATGATCACTTAGAAAATTTTAGGATATGACATCAGCAATTAGGGAGCAATTTGTAATGCGATTACAAATCTCAGATAAGGGAATGTAATTTTTTAAATGTGAGGGAGATCTGTATTAAATAAAAATCTCAGAGGTATTAGTGTAATTTACACAAGGGCATTTTAGTCAATTTGCTATATCCGTTAACGGCGTTAATTGTGGTAGGGTGGGATATAATTTCTGAAACCTCAAGGAAAATCTGTAATTTAGCTAAACCTCAAAGGGATGTAGGTAATTTGCCTTTTTTTAAAGAGACTTATGTAGGTCCTAATAAATAGATTTATTGTTCAATAGGTCCTACGATAATTAATGACACTTTTCATTAGACATTATTAAAAAAATTTCACTAATTGTTAATTTTCTGAAATAGTTTGAAAATTTTGTCAAAAAAAATGTCACTAATTATAAGTTTTAGTGACAGTTTAAAAAAATATCAGTAATTTACAACTTTCAACAACAGTTTGAAAAATTCATAACAGAAAAATGTCACTAATTGTAAATTTTAGCAACAATTTATAAAAATTATGACAAAAAAAGTAACTAATCATCAATTTTTAACAACATATATAAAAAATCTTCACAAAAAATTTATTTTTAGTGACAATTTTATTAAAATTATTGTTTGTAAACATGTTATTTTAGTAATTTTTTGAATTTTTAGTTAAAATATGAGATAAAAAATTAGTATGTTTGGAATGACTATTTTTTACGAAAAGATGTGCAAAAAGTAAAGAGAAAAAAATATTTGACTTTTTTATATAGTTATAGGCTTTTTGATTTTTTTTAATAACTTTTTGACTAAAATACTAACATATCAAACGAGATCTTATTTTCAATAACTGCATAAAAATTAAATCTAACAATTAAAACTTATTGACATTTATCTTTTTTTTAATCTCTTGAATTTATCCCGAATTATTATAATTGCAACTACAACATCTGTTGTTGAAAGTGCCAGTTTTTATTTATTATTTATTATTATTATTATTATTATTATTTTTTAATATTTATTTTGGGATCATCTATGTGTTATTCTCACTTTTCTATACAATCTAGACGCTATCTTACAGCTCAGTCCCTTTTCTCAAAGTCGTTTTTGATTTTTCTAAATATCTGGATGGTCAAGGAAAGCAAGTGGACTTTTTATTGCATAATTTATAATCATTAAATTTTCAAAGGGACAAAAAAAAGAAAAGTGGACTTTTTATTTAGTACAAGTAATTTACATAAATAATAGAAGCAATAACACAAATGTCTATGACACATGGATCTATTCACTAGTAAACACAAATATATTAATTTATTCAAAAGAATGAATCATTGCAAGAAGGCATGAAAATAGTTCTATTTGCATACAAAGAAGCAAAATTATGAACTGGCAATTAACTTACAGAAAACGGAACAATAGCCTATTCATATAAATTACTTGAATCTCTAAACATGCAAATTTATATTTTGCAAAAATGCCTTAGACCCCACCACCCTCACTGTTTTTTGATTGGCTCAATTTTTTTTTTTTTAAGTCTTGCTTTCACAGCCCTCCACGTGGAGGTGGGGGTGCTGGGGTCCCCAGCACTGTTGTATATTTTGTATCATTGAAATAGTGAGCAATTCCGCAACAGTTCCTAGTAACAATATACAAAACTAATCTAATTGTCTATATAAATCTATTCAATCAATTTCATAGAAAATATACGAAATTTGTTTTAACCTTGTTGTCCAAATTGTAAAATTAAATAAATAGATTTACGAAAAAATCAAAATTATATACTAAGAACATATGCTGATAATTACAACTAAATTACAACAGAAATATACAATACAATAAAATGGTAAAGAAATCAAACCGAACCTGTACGGTAGCAATTTTCTTAAAACAGATTTCGCCGCCTCATGGGTCGAGTGCTTGAGGAATTCTAGCGTCTGTCTTCCAGGATACGATGATCAAAAACCAGCTATGACAGAAGCACTCTCTGTCTAGCTTAGCGAATAAAAACTGCGACAGCACTCTCTCACTGTAGCGGATGGATTAAGGCCTCGTTTGGCAAGTGGCTTTTTAAGCCAAAAAGCCAAAAAGTCACTAAAAAAATCAAAAAGCCAACAACCCATACCAAAAAATCAAAGATTCTCTTTTCTCTCTACTTTTTGCATATCTTTTTCGTAAAAAGCCAAAAAGTCATCCCAAACATACAAGTTTTTTTTAGCTCATATTTTAGCCAAATAGTCAAAAAATTACTAAATTAGCCTGTTCCCAAACAAGGCCTAATTGACAAATATAAAACAAAACTTGTGGTCAAAGGTTTTAGACAAAAAGAAGGTTTTGATTACTTTGACACATACTCACCGGTTACTAGAATAACATCCATTAGAATGCTTATTACTATTGCATCATTGTACAATCTAGAAATTCATTAAATGGATGTGAAAACCGCTTTCTTAAATGGTAAGTTAGATGAAGAAATTTACATGGAACAACCAGAATGATTTTTTGTTCCAGAAAAAGAAAAGAAAGTGTGTAAATTGGTTAAATTATTATATGGTTTAAAATAGGTGCCAAAATAATAGCATGAGAAATTTGACAAAACAATGATGTCAAATGGATTCAAAATTAATGAATGTCACAAATGTGTTTATATTAAAAACACTAGCAACAGTTATGTAATAGTATGTCTTTATATGGATGATATGCTCATCATAGGTAGTAATAATGACATGATTAAAATTACCAAGAAAATGTTGAATAAACATTTTGACATGAAGGACATAGGAATTGCTGATGTATTTCTTGGTATGAAAATTACAAAACATTAGAAGGTTATGCTTTGTCACAATCTCATTACATTGAGAAAATACTTGACAAATTTAGCAAAGATGATAATCATTTTGCTAGAACACCTATGGATATTAATTTGTTTCTTTCTAAGAATGTACATGAAAGTATTTCTCAATTAGAGTATGATCAAATTATTGGAAACTTAATGTACTTGATGAACTGCACTCGCTCGGATATAGCTTATGCAGTAAGTAAAGTAAGTAGATATACGAGTAACCCAAGAGTAGAACACTGGAAAGCAATTATAAGGGTTCTAAGCTATCTCCGATTTACTCGTAACATTGAGCTTAATTATACTAGATATCCAGCAATACTTGAAGGATACTGTGATGCAAACTGGATATCGGATGCTAGAGACTCAAAATCCACTAGTGGGTATGTCTTTACTCTTAGTGGGGCGGCTGTATCTTGGAAATCTTCCAAACAGACTTGCATTGCAAGGTCTACTATGGAATCAGAATTCATAACTTTAGATAAAGCTGGGGAAGAAGCAGAATGGTTTCGTCACTTCCTTAAAGATATTCTAATGTGGCCAAAACCGGTGTCTGCTATATGCATATATTGTGATAGTCAATCAACAATTGGTAAAGCACAGAGTCATATGTATAACGGGAAGTCACGATACATTCGTCGTTGGCATAACACTATGAGACAACTACTCTCTAATGGAATTATTTCCATTGAATGTATGAAGTCTAAAGACAACATAACGGATCCACTAACCAAAGGGTTAGCAAGAGAGTTAGTTGAAAATTCATCGAGGGGAATGGGACTTAAGCCTATTAAATAAGAGTTACCACAATGGCAACCCAACTTAGTTGACTGGAGATCCCAAGATCAAGGTTTAAAGGGATAACCGAGTTGTGTATGACTCAGAAGATCACTGGGGAGTCAAACTCCTACCCATTTTATGATGAAATAGTGATGTCTGCAACGTTTTAGGTTAAGTAATACTTTTAATGATTCTTATATCTAGGTATACCTAGTGGAGTATGGCAGGATACTCTTCATAAGAATCACCTATGTGAGTGTGAACTGGGCTGGTTCTATGAGATTTGTGAAGGGTTACAATTCTCTATAGCACTCATGAAAGATCAGGTTGTTCAGAACCAAAATGAACACAATAGTGAGAACTAAACTGTGTCTGGGGATATACTGTGTGAGTTCTATTGTCTTGGTCTACACAAATGGCTGAACAGTTCAAGACCTCATATTCACTAGTTAGCTAGTAAATTCGATAGTGTCTCATAAAGGAAGGCTCAAAGCCAAAAGCTACATATCCTTTGCAGAATATTTCTAATTTCTGTACTCTCTGTATTTAGATCATGTTATTGCATTTTCTCTCTGTCAAATTCCATTCAGGTGGGGGATTATTGGAAAATTGGTTTTATAGAGCCTTATTTTGGGCCATCTTTGAGCCCAAAATTGAGTGGGGTCCACACGTCTTTTGAGGTGGGTCCAAAGAGGTGATGTGTTCCTTGTTGCGTGACAAGTCACACGGTGAAGACGGTTCGTCAAAACCATTTATGAGTGAATGGGAACATAACGTCATTTTCGGGTTCGTAGAATGGACATTTAAAGAATTAAATGTGGGTTTCCTTGAAATGGATCGTCCAACATTGAAACTTTACGAGAGCTTTTGTGAGTATATAAGCTCTTGGTATACTAACTTGGGTTGGGCCCCAAAGGGCATCCTAAGTTGGTAGGCATGAGGAGTTATGGAAAAAGTGAACCTTAGCCCAAACCACCACACACGCACACGCCGCCCCCGCCGGCCGAGCCGTGCCGTGTTGTGCCGGGTGCGGGTATAGGTTGTCGGTCGGGTCGATTCTAATATTAATTTTTTAGAGAAAATTTTGTGCCAAATTTGAATTTAATTTTTCTATCCATATGTTACCCGTTTTCCAGTCCAGTTTCAGCAAAGTTCAAAAGGTCCAAACTGTTTTTAACAGTGTTAATAATTGCCCAACAGTTACAGATCCATAACTGCCGAACAGATTCAAAAACTGGCAGTGGATCTGTCCAGTTTGAATCCAGCACCTATTCAATTCAATTTTACACCTGTTCAGGTTGGTTTCATACCTGTTCGGGTTGTTTGTGTTGCCTATAAATTCAGATCCTTCCAGCAGTGTTTGAGATCCGAAATGATCTAGAAAAAGTCTAGAAAAAATTCATTTCCTTCTTGGTTTTGCTCTTTGGCTTGCATTATTCTTCATATTATTTTTAGGAAAAAATAAAGAGAGTGTAGAACACAAGGTTTTTGTTCGCCAAACAAATTGTTTGGAGTGCTACTACAATTTGTGAAAATCATTGTATCCTGGGAGATAGATACCATTTGTTCATAAGAACCGTAGCGGGGCGAATCTGTCTAAGGACAGAGTGTCATACACTCGACTTAATCTTTTAAATATTCATTTCGGTTTGGTAAAATAAATTCTGTAAGTTATTTATTGTATTTGTTTGATTTAGTTTCAATTTATTTATTGTACACAAAAGATTGTTCTAACAATTATCTGACCGAACTAATTTTTTTCATAGATATACATTGCGAATCCTACAAAATTAGCTGTTCGAATCATCAAAATAAGACCCGTAGTGCGCCCTATAGGCCCTTTAAATTTGATCATATTGAGATCTCAACCAAAAAAAAAAAAAAACCAACTATTTAAATTTTACTAATTGATGAGAGAGGATTGAGTCTATTAATGGCCTCTAATTTCCTTCCATTGTTTCTAATCTTACAAGGAAAAGAACATCGGATAGATATAAATAGATAAAATTTTATGAAATTTGACGATAAGAGCAAAAAATTTTTTTTTGTTCATTTTATCTATATATATTTTATATCCAATTATGTTTGAGAGACAAATAAAAAGACTAACAAGATGACACCACCGTGAGCACAACCAAGAGGGCTAAACAAGTAAATGAAGGCATTCATGATAGGTAGCAGTAATAGTAGAAGGGATGGGAATTTCCAACACGACTCGAACCGTACATGAAATTAGTGGGTTAAGGTTGAACATTTTTCAACACGAACACGTATATGACACGACCTGTGAACTCATATAATAAATAGGTTGTGTTCGGATTGAATCCACAAAACTCAAAAATGACATATCTAATCCGTTTATTTTACCGTGTCACCTGTTAACATGAACACGACCCGCAATTCAAAAATGACCTATTTATGACCTGTGTAATTATATATATATATAAGTGTATGTATGTATATATGTAGCTAGATATTTATATTAATTAAATGAGAGTGATATCCTTTTTTTCCGATTGCATAGGCATCCATTACCTTCATGACGACCCCCTCGTCATCTCTACTTTCTTGTCCAACTACAAAGTCAGACGTGCTTGTCGACAATAGCAGCTCTTCAGACATCATCTTCCTAAACGCCTATCGCCAGCTCAAGGTCGGGGAAGAAAGATTGTCCCATCTCCAAACCCCACTAGTCAGCTTCATAGGGGATTGGGTGACCTCCATAGGCTCCCTGATCTCCCCATCACCATCGGAGAATATCCACGGCAAACCACCAAGTTACTCACTTTCCTTGTCGTTGATTGTCTCTCTGCTTATAACATCATCCTCGGTTGCACGACCCTTAACGCTTTTCAAGCTGTCACATCCACATACCATCTGGCCATAAAATTCCCTACCGACCTCGAGGTTGGCACCATGAGGGGAGAGCAGACGGTGGCCAGAGAATGCTACGTCGCTTCACTCAAAGAGGTCAAGCTGAAGGAGGCCATGATTATCGAAGGACTCAATGTCAGAGACGAAGACGAGTTAGTTAGAGGGGAACTAGTAGAAGAACTTATTGAAGTCCCCATCGACCCTACCAACCCAACAAAAATAGCCAAGATCGGCAGCCAACTATCCTCCCAAGCCAAGGCCGACCTTACAGCCCTCCTAACCGAGCACAATGATGTATTGTCCTAGACCCATTCCGACATGTCGGGTATCGATCCCTCCTTCATCACTCATCGTCTCAGCATCGAGCCCCACTTCCGACCCTTTCGCCAGAAGCAGCGTGTCTTTCACCCAGAACGCAATGCCCTTATTGCTTCTGAGGTAGACAAACTACTGGAGGCACGGTTCGTCAAAAACGTAGACTACCCCAGATGGCTGTCAAATGTGGTCTTGGTCCGTAAAAACAACGGTAAATGGCGACTCTACATCGACTACTCCGACCTTAATCGAGCTTGCCCCAAAGATAGTTATCCCCTCTCTCGCATAGATCTGCTTGTCGACGCCACCGCTGGACATCAGATGCTCAGTTTCATGGACGCCTTCTCTGGTTACAATCAAATTCTGATGCACCCGGCAGACTAGGAACACACTTCCTTCATCACAGACAGAGGAACTTACCGCTATCGTGTTATGCCATTCGGATTGAAAAATCCCGGTGCAACTTACCAACGGTTGGTCAATGCCGTCTTTCATCATCAGATAGGTCGAAACATGGAAGTCTACGTCGACGACATGCTTGTCAAGAGCAAACTCTTCTTCGATCAGCTGACAAACCTGCGAGAAACCTTCGAAACCCTACGCAAGTATCAAATGAAGTTGAATCCGGAGAAGTGCGCCTTCGGCGTAGGATCTGGGAAATTCTTGGGTTTTATGGTCAGTCAGCGGGGCATCGAGGCCAACCCCGAAAAGATCAAGGCCCTGATAGAAATGCAATCTCCCAGAACGGTCAAAGAGGTTCAACGGCTTACCGACAAAGTCGTCGCCCTCAACCGTTTTATTTCCCGTGCAACAGACAAGTGCCTTCCCTTTTTTCAAAGTCCTTCGACAGGCCTTTAAGTGGACCATCGAATCTGAAGAGGCCTTTCAACAATTGAAGCAGTGCATGGCCAACCCCCCTTACTCGCTCAGGCGCTCTCAGGCGAGACCCTCTTTCTCTACTTAGCCGTATCAAACACCACAGTCAGTGTGGCCCTCATCAGGGAGGACAGCTCAATCCAACGTCCGGTTTATTACATTAGCCGAGCTCTCAGAGAGGTAGAACAGAACTACCCTCTGCTGGAAAAAATGGCACTTGCTTTGGTCATAGCCTCAAGACGTCTCCGACCTTATTTCCAAGCTTACTCCATAGTGGTCCTCACTGATCAACCTTTGAAGAAAGTAATGCAACAACCAGAACTGTCGGCAGACTTATGCAATGATTTGTCAAGCTCAGCCAATTTGAAATCTCTTACCGAACTTGAATAGCGATCAAATGACAGGATGTCGCCGATTTTATCTTGGAATTCACCAATCCCACTCCAACTACGCCCTCTCTGCCAAGGCAATTCAACGCCGAGGCAGAAGATCCCCACTCTTGGACCCTCAATGTCGATGGATCATCTCGCAAAGAAGGCAGTGGGGTTGGTCTCATCCTCACCACTCCCGAGGGCGGTTATTTCAAGTGTGCCCTCCGTTTCCTGTTCGACGCCAGCAATAATGAAGCTGAATATGAGGCCTTGATAGTAGGTCTTCGCCTAGCCAGATACATTGGTGTAAGCCATATCCAAGTGTTCAGTGACTCCCAATTGATCGTCGGATAGATTATGGGGAATTCGACGCGAAGGAAGACACGATGCGAGCCTACAGGGACATTGCACTCCCTCTTGTTCGCCTCTTCAATACTTTCATATCAAACACATTCCTCGGTCAGAAAACTCCAAGGCAGATGAAATGGCCCAATTAGCCTCGGTCAACCAGTCATACCTTAGCACGGCGTCCATCTTAAATACCTGGCCCACCCGGCTACTTCGCCAATCCAGGAGGAGGTTCACTTCCTCCAAAACGAACCTATCCCATGGGTTGCAGACATCATTTTGTTTTTGACAAGTGGGGAGTTGCCAGACGATAAACAGTAGGACATCAAAGTCAGAGCCCGATCGTCCAATTACATCCTCATCAACGGCCTACTGTACAAACGTGGATTTTCACGCCCATACCTCAGGTGTCTCAGTCCTGCTCAAGCGACCTATGTAATGAAGGAAGTCCACGAGGGCGTATGTGGCAATTATTCGGGTGCCAGGTCACTGGCCCATAAAATCCTTTCGCACCGGCTATTTCTGGCCTACTCTCAACTAAGATGCCACTGAATTTGTGCTTAAGTGTGATAAATGCCAACGCTTTGCCAACATTTCCCATGCTCCACCTACAGAACTGATTACACTCTGCAGTCCCTACCCATTCGCAAAGTGGGGCATCGACTTAGTTGGTCCGTTGCCCACCGGTAGGGGCCAAACCAAGTTCACTGTAGTTGCCATTGACTACTTTACCAAATGGGTGGAAGTCGAACCCCTCGCCACAATTACTGAACGGAACACAACAGATTCATCTGGCAGTCGATTGTCTGCCAATTTGGAATCTCTCAAGCTATCGTCTCAGACAACGGCAAACAATTCGACAATGCCAAATTTAGGAAATTCTGTGACGAGCTCCACATTAAGCCATGTTTCTCTTCTCTAGGTCATCCCCAAGCCAATGGGTAAGTCAAAGTCACTAATCGCTCTCTCGTGAAGATCATCAAAACTAAGTTGGAAGCTGCTAAGGTATTGTGGGCTGAGGAACTACCAAATGTACTCTGGGCTTATCGAACTACCGCCCGAACTCCTACTGAGGAGACCCTTTTTCGCTTAACATGACGCTGAGGCGGTCATCCCAGTGGAAATCGGCCTCCCGACCCGAGGGTTTTGCACCCGGATCTAGAACTAACCGAAGAATTGCGACGGGCTGACTTGGACTTGATTGAAGAGCTCTGAGAGACCACTGCTGTCAGACGGGCCTCATATCAGTAGAAAATGAGAACACACTACAAGCACAAAGTCGACCGAGGGAGTTCGCAATGGGGGACCTAGTCTTGTGGGAAGCAACTCTTGCCACCAAAAATTCCGCCAAGGGCAAGTTAGCAGCCAAATGGGAATGATCTTACATTGTTAAGGCCAGACCTTACCCAGGTACTTACCGACTCCAAGATATAGAAGGCAGAGACCTCCCCCATCCATGGAACGCTGAGCACTTAAAGCGTTATTTCCAGTGAACTGGTGTCTCCTGTTTTTGTACCATTCCATTATTGTATGCTTCTTTTTTGTACCTTTCCATTGATGTAAACTTGTGATCAACAGGTTGTGCCTTAAATGACAATGACTTTATATCTCCATTATTTGCGCCATGCCTCAATAACAACTTGTTAACTAAAGCCTCAACCAGACTGAACACGAAGAGCTCAGCCAGACTGAGTTAACTAAAGTCTCAGCTAGACTGAGCACAAAGAGCTCAGCCAAACTGAGTTAACTAAAGCCTCAACCAGACTGAACACGAAGAGCTCAGCCGGATTGAGTTAACTTAAGCCTCAGCGCGAAAGAGCCCTCCAAGTCTTCGTCAGAACTCACATAAAGCACTCAGCCGATCTGAATCAAAGCTAGTCTCAGCTGTTGCCATACTTAGTTAAAATCTAAGTTCATAACCATCCATTTTCACCGGTCTTACAAGTTAGCCTGTTTGCCCATTTTTAACATTTTTTACATCATGGTTTACTACGAAATTTCATATTACATCATGGTTTGCCCATTTTTAACATTTTCACTAGTCATCTATACAAGTCAACTTGATTGCCCATTTTGACCATTTTTATATCACAATTCACTTACAAGTTTCACAATTTACGCACAAGTTTCATTTTTACATCCATTTTTTTATTGAATTCTGCTCAACCATTTTCATTATTCCAAATTTATAACTCAGAAGCATAACGACAACAATACTAAAAAAGAAAACTCGTTGTTTTATTCACAAACTTACGCTTTTATACAATTCGTTGCAGAAATTATATATTACAAAAAAAAAAAAAAAAAAAAACAAAATAACATTTTTACACTCAGTTACAAAGATCACTCTTCTTCACTGGAGGCAAGATCTTCCTCTTCAATCCCCTCGTCCAAGGGGGTCTGGGCGACGTTGTCTTCTCCTACCTTCACGAGGTTGAAGTCCACATCCGGGAATAACTCTTGCGCCTTATACTTGAAAGTCATCCAGCCGCTGTCCCAGAACTGGCTCATCTCATGCTTATAGAAGTCAGACCGCTGGAAGCTTTGGATCATTTCCTCTTCACTCCTACCTCCAGCAGCCGCTCCCGACGGCCTTGCTCGCCCATCCCCCTCATTCGCCAAGCTACTGGCGACAGCGGCATCAATGGCCATCTGGAAGTCGGCGGACCCCTTGAATTGCTTTATGGCCGCCATACACAAGTCGGGGTACGCCGCCCTCTCAGATGCCAACTTGGCCCTCTCCTCTATCAGGGCCTTCTCCAACTCCGCAATCCACCCATCTGCCTCTTCTTTGTCTTTGACCGCCTGGTCACGCAGCTCTTCATTGTTGGTCATGGCCTCCTCCCACCTCTCATTGGCGGTGGTGCAGGCTTGCTGGACCTGCTCTAGTTTCCTCTTCTTGCCCGCCAACTCGAACTCTAGCGATACCGCCTTGTGGCCCTCCACTTCCAGATCTGATTTGGTTGCGAGGAGCTCGGCACTGGCTCGCTCTGCTGAGTAGCTCTGCACCAACGCTAATACTTCCATGTTCTTCGCCCTTTGCGTATACTCCAGCCCTTTTGCGCATGCGCTCCGAGCGGCCCTCCTCCAGCCCGCTGTCTCAACCCTTAGGTTCTGCAGCTACGTCTTCGCCTCTTCCAGCTGGGCCCTCAGCGGCTCTACCTCCATCTTTGAGCGTGCTGCTTTGTTCATCAGGGCAGTCGCTCGGCTCGCTGTCTCCATCTGGGCTGAGTAAAACCCTTTCAAGAGGTTGGCCTCTGTCAACCGCGCCATTGACCGCATGGCCGCATCCTTTACCACCCCAACAAGGCGGTCGGCTGCGACCCTGGCTTCCCCTCTTTCTTCTGCCGAGCGGCCTGCCAGAGCGTGCGCATGGTACATGGCGATCTTCAATGCGACACTCACCTTCGATCTGCCAACCCCAGACTTCCTTTTACCAGGACTGGGCGACACTTCTACCACAAACCCCACTGTTGCCACCGTTTGGGCGCTTGTGCCTATGTTTTCTTTCAGCATTTGGCCACTCGCGCCCATGTCTTCTTTCACCACTTGGTAATCTTCTTTTCTGGGGCCTCCTCTGCCCTCTCATCCTTCATCTCTTCGCAACAGGGGCGTGCTTACTCCCCTCTGCCATCACCCTCTTCTTCTTCGTTTTCTTCAACACTGCTTCTACCTCCTGTTTGCCCCTCTCCTTTAGCGGATCCACTGGGGGCGGTAGTGGGGCAAAGTCGGTCAGCTCTTTACCTTCCAACGGTTTCGGGCGAGGTCGGACTCTTTCCCTCACCACCAACTTAGGAGCAGGCCCCAGCTGAGACCCCTTATACTTTTTTGCCCTAGGCAAGGTCCTCCGCTCCTTCGGCTCCTCCGCCTTTCGCCTCGCTTCCAACTCCTCCAGGGGGGGTCCTCTTCCATCGGCTGCGGTCCTAAACCTAAGGCATACAAAGCTGAAGGACAAACAAGGTCGTCCCGCCTCACACCCTCATTCTCCCTCCATTCCTTCACCCTTTTCACCCTACCTTCTGCCTCCGCCCCCCGACTTCTACTCCACCGACTTCGTGGGGACTTTCCATGTCGTGCGCACTCCCCCCCATCATTCGCTGACACATAGAACCACCTTGGCCTCCACCCCTTCACCGACAAGGGCAACCTGGCTACTAACCCCTTACCTGCCACCGCCTGCAAAATCACCCACGTCTTTTGTTGACCGGATGCTTTGTAGCAAGAAAAGAATTCTTCCACTATCATCGCTGCCCCATCGGTCGCCCGTGGCTATGCGATCGCGCAGGCGATTATAATTTTCCATACATTGGGCATCAGCTGCCTCGGCGCCGCCTCTAATCGGTTCAATACATTTACTACTACTTGGGGGATCGACAACCTTAGGCCTCCTCGCAATGCTTCCTCGTACAAGGTGAATTCTGCTGGATGTGCATCCGACGCCCTCTCCTTAGATGTGGGCAGCTTCAACTCTATCTTCGCCGGAATTTGGTACTTCCTTCATACCTCCTCAAACTCCTCCACCGCAAATGTAGACCTGTCGGCCTTGGTGTGCCAGTGGTTCGGCTCCACTTGGCTAATTGGCCTAACGATTGTGATCATCGTCATCGGATGAACCCGCGCCACTTGTCCAGCTCCCCTCTCCTTTCTCCGCTCCGCTCGATACTGTTCCGCCAACTCCACTGTGTCGTCATCTCCCAATGAGTCAAGCCTTGCGGCTGGCACTTCATCTCGAGCCATTCCTCCTACGTGTCCGCGTATCGCTTCGGACGCTGGCACAAGGAGGTTCGCAAAGTGTTGCAGAGACATGTCACACGAAACAAATGAGTTCACCTCTGGGATGTGTTGGTTTTTTGCGATAAGGTAGGTAAAGCGAATAACTCCAAATGCCTACGGTTTGCCTATATTCCAAGGGTCAAGATTAAATTTTGCTAGTTTGAAAAATTTTGAAAACTTTCGCCCTCACTTCTTCAACGCCCTATATTAGTATGTCCCTTCATTTCCTGCTAACTCATCACTTCTCTTATTACGGGATTGTGCCACGTGTACGACCACGATCCACTACTCTCTTTCCCTTCCCTGGCTATTCCACTTCACATCATCACGTGCCACGCCGCGCCTCGAGCCCCGGGCGCCGCCATTTCCCTTTCTTACTTAGTCACCTTTCGCGGTCGGCCCTCCTTGCAGTCGGCCTTCTCACGCAGTCACTCTCCGTGGTCGGCCCTCCTCTCAGCCAGCCTTCTCACTCGATCACCCTTTGCGGTCGGCCCACCTCCTAGTCGGTCTTCTCTCCGTCGACCCCTCACAACCCCCGTCTTCTTCCTTATTCCCTTCGTTGGACTGAAGCTGCACTTGGAAATGGGGGACTACTGGCATAGGTGGGCTTATAGGGGCTTTTGGCCCACCACTTAGAGCCCAATACATAATTCAAACACTAAAGCCCAATATTGCTGGAGCCCAACGTTGCACCAAGGGCCAATGACATCTAAACACTTGTCAAGAGAAGAACCAGCCACATAAGCAGACAAAGATCCTGCAGAGTTATTGCACTACACATCAGCCATTAATGAGGTTCCTTGCAGCATTTAATGCTAGAACTCCTTCACGTCGGGACAGAACAGCCTCACCATGAACAAGGCAAACTAAAACATAGGCTTTCGGCCAACATGACAGGTCGGAGTGGACAAGGAAATGATGAACAAAGGATATAAGTAGGTTTCTAAGACAAAAAGAAGGTTAAGTTCTTTATCTCCATCCTATCTCTATATTCCGTTAATCTCTTTTCCTGACTTGCTTGTCGGAGGGTTTGCTGGGGGACTCCTGTTCCTTGTTGGACTCTTGTGCAGGTTTCTCTGTGGATCCAGCGATCAGACAACGGTGTGGGAGACGTGGATCAGCCCGACCCGTCCCTCTGGGACAAGTAGTATCATCAAAATACAAAAACAATTCAAACTACAAAAACCATTAACAGAGTAGTAGTAGAGATTGTATGCCTCTGTATTGTTACATCTATATCTATTTTTGAAAACAAAATCCAACCAGCATATATCATCTTTTTTATTTATTATTTTTAGAGTTGGATTTAAAAGCCAAAAAATATAGATAAATAATACATTTATTTTTTTCAATTCAAAAAATATATTCAAATTGAAAATTCTTTTTCAACAGAATATATTTAACAGAATATTTAAACTTTTTTTCAATTAAAAACACAAAGAGAATACTTTCCGTTCGTCATCATGCATCCGTCTAACATGCGACGAATTGATTTGGTTCGGTCGGTTTGAATGGATCGGTATATCTTGTATTCACTCCTAGCTGGAACATTTTCTTGCAATCTACCCAAAGACGACTATCCCACAGTAAGACCAAAAAATTGGCATGTGGAGATTTCATGTTTTCATTTCTAATGGTGGTATTTAAAAAAAAAAAAAAAGGCGCCGGTCACAAATTTTCCAATGCAACTTTGCAGAGAATGGTGCGCAAGCCTAAAAAAAATGGCAACAACAGAGGTTTGCCTACAGAGGCCAACAATAGAAAAAAATACCACAGTTCAAAATTTACTTTGACATTATAAATTGATTGTGTTAAACTAATAATTTGTAACGTGAATTTGACAGCCACAAGCTGCATTGTGGCTGTCGTCAGTTCATGCACCAAAGATGAAATGTGTGCTAGCGTGCACCATTTGAGTTCACATTGTATTGATTGCCTATAAAAAAAAAAACTCACAATTTGCATTTCATGCACTGAGTTCTGAGTAATCAAGTACAATTCTCTCTCTCTCATCTTCATCCAATTCAACCACATTACTCTCCTCTCAATTGATTCCCCTAACCACCCCCCCCCCCCCCCCCAAAAAAAAAAAAAAAAAAAAAACACACACACACAAATCTTGTACAGGAACCATTAACTGTAAAGTATCCATTTCCAATCTTTTGCTTTCATCCACCTCATATAGCTCCTGCATTCTTCCTAACCCAGTGGTGGTTTTGAGTCCTAGTATGTACAATAGGTAATAATAGGAAACGCATTAGAGTGGTGTTGATTATCGAACAAAATAATTTGAGTTTGATCACCATAGTTGTTCACTCATTATACAAGACATACATTATACAATAATGGGTATCATTTATTCTGTAACAGTAAATAACACATCCAAGTAAAAGATTAAATCAACTTTCGTACCATAATCTTCACGCTTTCTTTTTCCTATTTTTCTTTCCTTCCTTTTAAAGTCGTCGCTATATGAAGGGCTCATGATTCAACCGGAAATTGTGCTATTTTCCCTGCTTAGCTTTTGTGTTAGTATTGCTCACTATAGTGAAGAGCTTCTTTAATGAGCCTATCAAAGTTATCGTAGGATAACCCTCCAACATCAGTTGCTTCTTCTGCTTCCTTCTTCAATTTGAGAGCTTTCTTTCTCATTTGCTTCCCCTTATCACCTTCCAACATTTCATTAATAAGTGCTACAATTTCATTGCGCTTCACATCATGATTAACCTCCATTCCAATCCCCCACTCGGTGCATGCATATCGACAATTTGTTTGTTGCTCAGCAAAGAAAGGCCAACAAATTATGGGTACTCCTCCACATATGCTTTCCAATGTAGAGTTCCAACCACAATGTGTTAGAAAGACACCAATTGATGGGTGGGAAAGTACTTGTTCTTGTGGGCACCAACTTACTAGCAATCCTCTATCTTTAGTCTCCTCAACAAAGTCTTCAGGCAAGATTGCTGAATCGCCCATTACAATATCAGGTCGAACGATCCAAAGAAATGGGTGCTTACTCTTTGCAAGCCCCCATGCAAATTCCTTCAGATGTTGGTCTGTCATGACGGTTACACTTCCATAGTTGACATAAACAACAGAGTTTGGTTCCTTTGTATCAAGCCATTGGAGGCATTTCGTGTCTTCCTTCCATAAACTTGAATTAAGTGACTTGAATTCACCATCAATCACCTGCTTGGATAGCAAAGAAAGTGGCCCAATAGTGTAAATGTTATGGAACTTGGACGCGATAGCCTGCAATACTTCATGCTCCAATGTGTCGAAAGTGTTGAAGATGATTGCAGATGCTTTTAAGCAATTTTGTACTTCCTCACTCAGGTAATTGAACAAGATGTCATTAGGATCTGTGGTTCTGATAAAGGATGGCATGTCCTTGAGCCGAATGTTTCTCATGCCAGGGATCCAATCTATAGTTGTGTCAAGAGAGCCATCACTTTGGAAACTCTCATCTGTAACACGGACATAATTACATTCTTTTTTCACTTTAATTCCAAAAAATTGAAGCAATAAAATTCAAACAATATATAATATATATATATATATATTCCATGCATGGTAAATCAATAGAATAAATATCATGTCATGCAAAGCTTCTTGGGCATAGCATAATGTGTTTTAGAGTATATATAATAGCATTAATAAACAAAGAGTTAGTGCGTTTGGTTTGAGTTTTCTGAATTCAGTTTTTTGAAAATTGTGTTTTTTTGTTTGTCGTGTTTTTTTGGTTTTAGTAAATATTTTTTAAATTTTAAGCAATTTTTTTTATTTTTTTAGATGCACCTTACTTAAATGTATTTAAATAATAAAATATTTGTGAAAAAAATATTTTTAAAAATTAATAAATACACAAAAATATAAAAAAAATGTACTGAATTTTTGCTCTTTTTTTTTGTGTGTGTATTTTTTGGTATTAGTGTATTTTAAAAAAAACAATTTCACAAATATTATATATTTTAAGTGTATTTATGTTAGGTGTGTCTAAAAATTTTAAAAAATTGCTTAAAATATTAAAAAAATTTATTTGAATAAATTAAAATACGAAAAATAAAGAAGTAGAATTTTTTGAAAACTGTTTTTTGAAATCCAGAACAACAAGTTGATTGTTATTCAAGCCTAAAAGTTAGACCAATTTTTTAGAATCAGTGACGTGTCAAGAAAATGACCAATCATTTTCTTGATACATCACTAGTTTTAGAAAGTGAGTCTAAAAAGTAGATTTTTATATCATTTTTCATAAAGAAATAGCAGCACACCTACTCAGTAATCGATCAAAAAAAGTAATCAATCTCAATTACACAATAATTTATTTTTGTGTAAACTTTTAAACATCTATATTTTTAAATAAAGTGACACCTACGTGAAGTGACATATTTTTAAATAAAAAACATCTATATTTTCCAATTACTTGTATTATCTATACTAATTATATTAAAAAAAGTTCTACAAAAAGGTACATAAGACCGAAAGTTTAAGGTAAAAACAATTTTAGCACTTAGAGAACATATGTATTATAATAATAATTTCACTAACATATATTTTAATTCTTATTTATTTGAATTACACATAATTCTTTGAAAATTAAGGAGAAAATAAGCATTTGTGATAAAATTAAAAACGATGAAAAGGGAAGATTGGCATAAGAATTAAATATAACAATAATGCTTGGTAGTCTAAATTTTCATTGTCCGAACGATTCGAATATTTCAAAACGACGTCGTTTGGGAATAAAATAATGTCGTTTTAATACATTTGAACCATTCGAAATCACACAAATTCGAGCTACCAAATATTTCCTTAAATATAATGAGTATTTTGAAGAAGAGGAAGTAAGTAAGTAATACCTTTGAATGGGAAAATGCCTCTTTGGACAAGTTGAGGGTAGTGAAGGTAGCCCATGAAGCCACAAGCCGATGCGGTCCAAAATTGCACCTCTGGAATCCCAGCTTCTTCTGCGGCTTTCATGGCAAAGTTCATCGCTCCATCAGATACTACGCACGTAACACCTGGCACTTGCCGCGATGCAATCGAGTTGTTGTTATTGTTGAGCTTTTTTAATAAAACTCGAAAGGGATCCAAACAGTTGTCTCGCATTGCGATGCAGAGGGTCGGAGGATCTTGAGTGGCATCACGATCGGACGGTGGCAGCCCATCCGGTATAGACTCAAACTGGAAATCAGCAAAGCCCTTCAGAAATTCAGGACCTTTGGATTGAAGCAAGCGTCTGTGGTTGAACTCGGTGTTGACGAAGGTGATGTAGAAGCCTCTAGAGTGTAGAAGCTTGGCCAGTTGCATCATTGGGTTTATGTGACCTTGTGCTGGAAATGGTACACAAACTGCATGGGGCTGCTTTCTGCTACCCATAATAACTAATATCAGCAATGCCAACTCAAACTATAAAACTAGTCTCTTTGTATAGAGCTAGAGGTCACTTAATTTAAGCATGTATGCATGGTGTACTTATTTATTAAGGGTGCCAATTGAAAATGAATAATATATATATCCATCAATTATATTTAATTATTATATTAATAGGTGATGTGACATAATAATATAAATTTTAAACTTTTATAATTTATATAATAGATGAGGTCATAATTTTAAAATAATAATGTCATAATAAATATTGACATACTAATACTGTATTTGGTTAGGAGATTTGAGAAAAAATTTAAAAAGAGATATGAAAAAAATATATATATGAAATATGAATAAAATATATTTATATTTTACTTAGTTTCATACGTATTTTTTATTTTTCTTTCTAAATTTCTTTTCAAATCTCTCAACTAAACACAGTTCAAATCATCCAATCAAACATAGGGTAATTGCGTATAAAAACCATCGATTGAAAATTGACGCGTGTTTTGACTGGAAAACTTTTGATCAAATAAAGACACAAAAGCAGTTTCGTGTACCAATTAGAATTGGTCAAATAAACCAAGCCAAACTTTGTCCCAATAGTATTGGTAGTTCCGTGTACCAAATTTGATCACTTCTATTAACCAATCTGTAATGTTGTCAAATTGCTGTAATTTTTAATTCGGTAATACTATAAATTTAGATTTATGTATTCAGAATTTATCAAAAAAATAAATAAATTAATAGTTCAAATTTAATTTATTCATAAACTTCACGCTTTATCAATTTAATATCCATCACACAAATACATTTAAATAAATTATGAGCTGATAAAAATAGATTCATTGCATTTTTATTTTTAATAACCTCTCTCTCTCATTCATTTGGTAGAAAATAAATCAAAATAGTATAAGACAAAGGCGGCTTTATTTATTAACTTCTTTGGGATTTTTTATTGGGCTTAAGGTAAACCTATCTAAATGACATCTTTTATACATTTTAAATCATAATTTTTTTTTAAGAATAAATTATAACTTTTTCTCTTGTTAAATCTTTTTCTACGATCATTGTTAATAGGATTTGTATTTTCTACTTTGATGAGTGCTATCGAGTCAGGTTAAACCTTACACTAATACCACTTAACGTAGCGAAATACACATGAAGACTAGATATCGTTGTAATAGACCAAATAATTCAAATCCGAAAAAAAAATCTTGAATCTACAAGGAATAAAAGAATTTTCAAAGAGAAATTAAATATTATTAATAAAAATTATCTTTGTCATAAAATTTACATAACTTATAATAAGAAAAATGATATAAAAGTTTATTTTCTAAATCAATTTTAGTGATGTGTAAAAAGGTGAGGGACTAATGTGACAATCCAATTAATCCGGTATACTAACAATCTAATTGGATGAGCTGGAGAGAGATTGGACAATCCAATTAGTCTACAAAGTATCGAGCTTCGCTAGCGACAGAAATAAATAAATAAATAAAATATGACCCAGACCAAATCACCGTGTCTATCTTTTGACTATTGTATAGGTTTTTTTAAGGGCAAATTATTTACACACCCTTCACGTTTAGTTAAATTATAGATTTTTACTTAAACTTTCAGAAATAACATTTCACCCTTTGAGATTTATATTTGCATAATAATTTAACCCATGCAGTGAACTAAACGTTAAGAATAGTTACAGAAACATATTGACATCACCAAAATATATATTGATGGACGATATTAACCCCTCGTATCTTTCCAAAGCACTAAACAACCTAATTTAACTTGAAATCCTTTTGATAAGTCAACAAAATTTACAAAAGAATTACGATAGATGAAAAAAAAATATATATATATATATATATAAAATTAAGATTTTGGAACCATGTTAGGTTTGTTGTTTAGAAAAAAAATTCACAATTTTTTTTTTTGAAAAAATGAACACTAATTTAATAAAAATAAATATGAAAAAATATATTTAATTTGAAAAATTGTTTCTAGCCAATCAAAAGATAAAATTATATAAAAATGATAATTATTTTTTATTTTTTATTTCTTAACCAAATTAATTTTTAATTTTAAAAAAAAAATTCTAAAACAAATTTCTAAAAATCAAACCAAACATAGCCTAAGAATATTTTGATAAGTCATTTCTTGTGTTAGTAACTTATTTAATTATTTGTTAATTTTATGATATTTTCACCATCAAATAAGTAATTTTCCATTTTAATTTTGCATTTCATAACTTATTCAAGTAATTAATTTGGTATTCACAATTTATTCAGTTAATTTATTATTATTTTTTATTATTATTTTTATTTTTATCACTACAAGAAAAATCATTTTTGGCGACTAAATTTTTAGTCGCCAAAAGTCCGCTTTTAGTCGCCGAAAGTCGAGTTTTTACTTTCAGCGACTAATTTTTTTAGTCGCCCCTTTTGTCGCGCATATGTGGTCGTGAGAGGTATCGGCGACTAAACTTTTTTTAGTCGGCAAAAAAGAGCTCTTTAGCGACCAACTGTTTAGTCGCCAATAGTCCATGAATCGCCGACTAAACTATTTTGTCGCCCAAAATAACACTTTTAGCGACTAAAAGTTTAGTCACCAAAGGTCCTTCCGTAAAAAAAAAAAAAAAAAAAAAAATTCTTTGGTTTTTTGAGATTCGAACCGTGAACCATTCCAACTGCCAACACCTTTACCAATACTCCCTCCACTACGCCACTTGAACATCACATGACTTATATGCAATATATATTATTTATATACTATTTTGACCGGTATTCATACAAAACCATATATGTAAATATAATTATTTTTATTGAATATAATTTATGTAAAAAATAAATTATTTATTAAAAATGTAGGCCACTTTTGGCGACTAAATCAATGATTTAGTCGCCAATTCTATGATTTTTGGGCTACTAATTAATTTGTTGTCGCTAAAAAAATTGTTTAAATTTAAAAATAGCACTTTTGGCGACTAAATCTGTTTTTTAGTCGCCAAAAACGTCCCGTTTTGGCTACTAAATTGAAATTTAGTCGCCAATTCACTGTTTTTAGCTACTAATTTTTTTTTTGTAGCCACAAACCTTCATTTTCAGCGACTAATCTTTTTTTAGTCGGCAAAAGACCTATAATCGGCGACTAAAATGGTTTTTAGTCGCCAAAACCATCACTTTTGGCTACTAAATTATTTTAGTCGCCAAAAACCGTCGCTTTTGGCTACCAAACAACCTTTAGTCGGTAAAACTGCTACATTCGGCGACCAACAAACAGTTTAGTCGCTAAAACCCTGGTATTCGGCGACTAATTCATTTTAGTCGGCAAAGGTCTTCATTTTTGGCAACTAAATCCAGTTTAGTCGCCATTTGGCCAACTTTCAGCGACGAAATTCTGAATTTTAGTCGCCATTTGTGCTTTTTCTTGTAGTGTATTTTTATTTTTATTTTTATTTTTATTTTTTGGGTGAATAGTTATTTTTTTGGTAATAAATAAGTACCATGGAATCCTCTTCAACATGGAAGGAATGAAGAAAGAGTACTCAAGTAGCTAAAAATTGAAATATTAGCGTAAAAAAATTTAATACATTATCTTCTTCTTCTTCTTCTTCTTTTTTCTTTTCTTTCTTTCTTTTTTTTTTTTTTTGGTATTCCATTGGTTTTTTTAATTTTTTTTGCACAAATTCTATATTTTTTAAATATATCTAAATTAAATTGATCTAATCTAAATATAATGGTAGAAATAAAAATGAAAAATTATATTCATATATTGAAATTTACACAAAACATATCATAAAAATTTGCAATAGTAATGTTGTAAATATATAAATCAAGTTTATAGATGTTTTGTTTTAAAATGAAAGGTCACCATTAATTTATATCATTGTATTTGAAAATTCTGTATAAAGTTTATGCTTGTATATCATCACTCAATAACAATATGTTTAAATAGAATTTAATGATCGAAAGTTATAGAATGTAGTCATGATAATAGGAAGAAGAAATGATAGGCAAAAAGGCAAGATGATCACTTATAAAATTTTAGGATATGACATCAGCAATCTAGGGAGCAATTTGTAATGAGATTACAAATTTTAGGGAAGGGAATGTAATTTTTCAAATGTGAGGGGAGATCTGTATTAAACAGAAATCTCAAGGTATCAGTGTAATTTACCCAAGGGCATTTTAGTCAATTTACTATATCCGTTAACGACGTTAATGCCGTGGGGTGGTATGTAATTTCTGAAACCTCAAGAGAAATCTGTAATTTAGCTAAACCTCAAGGGGGTGTAGGTAATTTGCCATTTTTTTAAAGAGACTTATGTAGGTCCCAATAACTAGATTTATTGTTCAATAGGTCCTATGATAATTAAGGAATTGGAGTCACTACTGTGGTAAAGGCACAGCAGTGACTGTCGGGCAAAGTCGACCGCTACGTCTGGGTCTCGAACGATCGAGTCCGCCTCCGTCATGGGTCTATTCTTCACAAATACCGCAAAGCTTAATGGGCACGGATTCGCGTCGGACCTCCTCTCGACTCGGGACTGTGGAGATTTACCCTACGACTGCTTTTCTCGCCTGGGCGATCTACTGCGACGTCGGGGAGACTGACGCCTCTCTCGACCCCTGGAACTCCTACTTCCTGCCCGCGAGGGTTCGCCACCTCGATTCATATCTCCGCCAAGCTCAGCTAGGGTCTTCGCCTCCCCTTTACTGTTAACGAAGAGTCGGTTCGACATTCGCGCAATCAGACTTCCCCCAGGAACTCGAGTCAGTTGTCTACCAAGCTCATAAAGGATGTACCTTTGCTCATTTATCCTTCACAGAGGCAGCACGTTCGAGGCAATCTCATTAATTGGAGATCCTGAATCGCCCGACGCCGGCTGAGTCGACGGCAGGGGCACGATTTTACCATAATCGCGAACCGCCTGGGGCAAGGGCAGATTCATCAATCTATTCGGCTCAGGTACCCCAGCCGGCTCACAAATCGACAGTTCATAATTCGAATCCAGTCGGCATGAGAAAGACGAATCAATACTGACAGGATATTCGATTCTAACCTCTGCAGGAACCGCCTGGGGCAAGGGCAGATTCATCAATCTATCCGGCTCAAGTACCCCAGCCGGCTCCCGACTCTGCAGGAACCGCCTGAGGCAAGGGCAGATTCATCAATCTATTCGGCTCAGGTACCCCAGCCGGCTCACAAATCGACAGTTCATAATTTGAATCCAGTCGGCATGTGAAAGACGAATCAATATTGACACAGGATATTCAATCTCTAAAAGCTGAAACTCAGCAACAATTTTACGCAAAGTAGCGAAAGGCTTTGAGCCAAACTCAACAAAATATTTCATTAACATAATCACACAAATTGTGCACAAGTAGCAGTGACATTACAAGGAAATGTTCATTAATAAATTGCGTACAAGATAGTAACCAATTTATATATGAAAACTACCCTGAACCAAAAAACCCTACCAAACAAAAAACTTACACAAAAAACTTAATAAATTAGGAAACGCCTCCCAAATCACTCCTCGGTGTCGGATTCGAGTGGCTCAACATCCACTTGCTCGTAAGGAATTGGCAAAGCCAATGTAACCCCAGCGGCAGCAAGGGCTTTGAGCCACCCATGTTTGAACCCCCGATTCTCAAATTTGGGAACTTCATCAACATATTCCGTGTAAGCGGCGCTTTTTCCCGCCTCAAAAGCCTCAGATTCGGCTTTCTCCTTGGCCGCCTTCAGCTCCTCTAGCTGAGTCTCTGCCTTGGCAAGTTCGTCTTTTGAGAGCTTGAGCGATTCCTCACTCGCATTCGCTCTAGCCTCAGCGTCAGAACAAAGCTGTTCAGCAGTGCGAGCCCTCTCCTTCTCCGCTTCGGCTCGCGCGCTCTCCATTGCGGCCCTCATTTTTTCAAACTCCGCTCTACTCTTCTGACCTTCCACTTCGGCTTGCAAACGGTCAATTCTGCCAAGAGCATCATGCAGGCAACGGCCCAAGTCGGCAATCCTGCCGACGGTCTGCAAGAATAAGGGATCATTAGATACCTTTATAAAAATAAATTTAGAAATAGATTTAAGATTCCTACCAGAAGTGCTGACTGCGCAGATAGGGCTACGGCCATAATATCCGGTACGGCGCAAAAGGTTGCATTGTCAGCCGGCAAGGAAATCGAAGCCGCCAAGCTCAACGCAACGGCCGGATCCTCAATGGCAGAAGCATCGGAAGAAATCGACGTATCTCTGATCTTTGGCTGAATAACAAAAGGAGCAACCACGTCCGATTCTTCGAGACGAGGCCGTTTGTCAGAAGGACTAATTTCTGAACTGGCTTCCCCCTCGGCGCTGCGTTTTTGACCGCGCTCTTCCGGAATTTTCCGTTCTTCACCGGCCTGCTGTTCACCCCCTTTTTCTGTTTCAACCGGCGTAACTTGAACCATCCCTTCAACAATGGGTACGGAGGCCTTAGTCAAACTGGGATCAGATTCGCCGGCTTCGGCCTTTTGTTGAGCAGCCATTCGCTCGGCGTTTCTCCTACGCGCCATTTGCGTAAGGCTTTCCTTCGCCATACCTTCGAAGAAATCGCCGGGTAGGTCGCCCAAATTCGCGAAAATATCTCCGGGAGAGACTTCTGCTCGACCCGAAGCGGATGGTGAGGAAGGCTGATTGAGTCCGGCAGCCTCAAACGCCAAGCGCACGGCCTCGTCAACTTCTTCGGCCTCCTCAGTGAATTCTCCGGCCGGATCGGCAACTACTTCTATTACCGGCTCTGCGTCTTGCCCCGAATCAGAATCTTCGAGACCAATTTGCCTAAGGTTCTTGTAGCTGGGAAAGATAGGAGCCGAGAGGTGCTGAACGCCGGATGGAATCGGAATGTTGTCCGCAGCCGAGAACGTGGTATAAGTGGGCTCGTACCGAAGTAAAATGTGGGCGGCTCTCCCCTGTTTTTGCACGTTTGGGTGGCCAAAGTAGTCAAGTGCAATCTTAATATCCCTAAGGACCGCGTCGTCAACGGAAGTCAGAATCTTCTTCAATTTATTACCTGCAAAAGATGAGTGATTAAGGAAAGAGAGCCGATTAAAAGATAAATCATCAAACATAAGATACTACGTGGCAACCTGGGTCATCCTTATGTCTGGGAATGGGGTCTAGGCGATCTTCGCCTTCAGCGAACTCCCAATTACCTCGGACATTGACCATTACATCGTCAACCCTCTTACCAGAACTGGCAAGCATAGTTACCAATGATGGTCAGTATCCTTGGCCCTAAGGAAGTACCGACCCAGCCGACCAGAGGATTTGGCTAAAGCGTAGCAGTGCCGAATGGCCAAAATTCCGAGATCGATCCTAAGGCGTCGATTCAATTCTATAACACCCATAATGATTCGAAAAAATTTACATTGGGTTGAGAAGGAATCAGACTCCAATAGCGAAGGACGGCCCTAAGCAGTGGATGTAGGGGGAAACAGACTCCGCCTTCCGCTATGGACAGGAGGGGGAATATGATTGTATTCTGATCCTCCCTCTCCATATCTAGAGTACTGTCCGTTACAAGAGTTAGATGGACGTCATCGGGAATGGAAAAATGTCGCCGGAATCCGGAAATGCGACTCTCAAAAAGGAGGTCCTTCAAGTGTTTAGCCATTTCGACGGGGATCCAAGGATTCACCGAAAGTAAAAATGATAAATAGAGAATAGGGCTACAAAGAAAAGGGAAGAAAACTTACAAAGAGCAAATGAGGCAAAGGCAGATGGACGAAAGTTGCAGAAAATGCGAGTGAGAGAAGGGATGCGCGCTGGCGGTCCAAACGTATCAGATGATCGACGAAATGTGCACCAAAAAGGACTGAAGTTTCAAATCGCAATAAATGCGAGAGACGCATGAATAGAGCGGGAAAGTGTAATGATAAACGAAAAGGGTGCGCCTTCTGACATTTTCGGACGTCTTGGGATACGCGAAGCCGCCTGATCTATGCTAGGCTTTTCGAATTCTAAACCAAACACGCCGATTAACTACTGTCAATAGGGAGCTTGAGGGGCAATTGTGGGAGCCGAATATATGGCTAAATCGGAAAGGGCATATTTTAGTACTGACATTAACCGGCTGTGTCCAGCAAATATTAATCGGCCCCATCCTGCAAGACTAGGATGGGCCGAATACAATACGTAAGCCGATTAAAAAAGGATCTTTGGGGACCGAATATAAGAATGGGTAATGATTGAAAATTAGGCCCAGGCCCCGAGGCCTCAGAAGGAACAGATATAAATAAAGAAGCAGCGTTCTTGGAATGGTATGTAAGAATTACTTCACTAAACTTAGTAAACAAGCTTTCTCGAGTACAAGAACTGACTTGCCCGTCGGAGTGCTAACCCCGGCACCCCGACCGGAGTGTTTGCCCTTGCAGGTGACTAGCTGAGGATTAAGAGCGTCTCCCAGGATCTGAAGAGTGTTTCCAAAACCACTTCCCCACAGGTTTCATATCAGGCTCAATAAGAAAAGTGCTCGCTGGATTTGCAATTTCCCTCAACTTCTTCAACATATCTAATTTCATGGCAATATCAGACTCATTGAACCGCTTCAAAATCATCTCAAGTTCTGAGATACAAGTCAATTCCAATTTCTCAACCTTCAGATTATGCACACATATAGTAAGTCGCGTCCAATGTACATGTATGCTACTGAGTGGAATATGATGGCCTTATCTCATGTAATCTGCAATCTCGTGAGCACAAGGTAAACCATGTGTGCGCCTAAGAACACACCCACATGCTGCAACATCAATTCCAACTGAATTTGCTATCTTACTCTCTGCCCACACGTACTCCAATGCACAAATAGACACATTACCCCGGAGCTCTCTGAATTGAGAAGGTTTGAATTGATATTGCACAGTTGTCAAACTCTTCTCGAATGATGCTTTAACTTGAATGTGCTGCAACTCAAGTAGACAATGTATTTTTTCAAATGAAATCTCAAATGTCGTTTGACTTGAACCTAATTGCCTCTTCAATCTAGCATGAGCACTCTCAACCCTGTTCATATGGATGTAAACAAAAATAGTCAAGCATAATAATTAAAAATAACAATATGATTTATAAGAAATAAAATTAAAAAAATAAATATTACCGATTGGTTGTAACATTGCCAAAATGCATACACATGTTTGTTTGTACTGTAATGAATTTTTCTTGATACGGATTCAACCAACTCACTGTAACATACTTGATTGCCTCCGAATAGTTACTGAAATCCTTATGCAGTGTTGCAAGGTGATCATTATATTCCTCTTCAGTCGATGACAATACTACATAGTTCCATGCAGTTTTAAACTTGTCCCATTTTTCTTTTCTCTCAAACATTTTCTTGCATTTCGGCAATACATTCTTATTAATATGCCAACGACATAACAAATGTCGAGCATTCGGAAAAGTGTTGTCAATGGCATTCATCAAATCAAGCTCTCTATCTATGACAATGACTTTAGGTAAAATACTGTTGTCCATAAGATCACGCAATGTTTGTAACACCCATGCATAATTATTAACCCGCTTAGTTTGCAAGTATGCGATAGCCACGGAGAATGTCATATGAGTTGCTGTCACTCCCACAATTTCAAGAAGAGGAAGCCGATATCTATTTGTCTTATATGTGCAATCCATAATCAACACACGAGGGAATGTACGAAGCAAATCCAAACTCACTAGATGTGCCCAAAACAAGTCTGTGACAGTCATAGAGCCTTCCTCACATTAATGACGCTCAATGTACTTATGTTTCGCTAATTCACCCAGTAATTGTTGCATCTGGGATCTACCAGCTTTCTGTAGAACCCTACATCGATGTCGTACATTGTAAACTGTCTTCATTGTGCTCATATTAAGGGCATCCATCTGTTTGAGTGTAATGAGTATCTCTTTTGGTCTTACTAGGCTCTTTGACATATCTACTAACAACGACTGTTCATTAGTTGACAATCTCCCTGCATATGAATGTCTTTGGAGATGCTCCGCTGCTGGATGATTATGCAATCCACAAACTACATTCAATATCCATTCATCATTTGTTTTCAACTTGTATACCTTTAAATCAAATGGACATTCGCACTTCTTCATACCAGTTTGTCTCAATAAGTCTTTTGAGCAATCTTTCAACTTTTTACGTGATCTATACTTCCCACTCCGCTCACAAGCAAGATAACTTCTTGGTCTCTTGATACCGCCACCATAGTCCGACGTCCTTATAACAATAACAAAGCCATTTGCCCTTCCAATATCATGTATCCAGATGAGCAATTCATCTTTGCTATCGAAAACCTATATATAACGTCACACGACTTTCATAAGAACAAAGTAAACAAACTAATTAATAAAAATTATGAACGTATGAATTTCATGTTAAAGGTTACATGTTTAGCAGTAAAATGACTAGTACAATCCACCATAATATCCGATCGAACCTCAGTTTCTTCAGTGGATGTGATCTGAAGAAAACAATTTTCATTCGATTGGACAGAGCCGAAAATAATATAATAATTCGGCACTAAAAATTCAAAAATAATAGAATAATTCGGCACTACAGAGTCGAAAAAAATGAAATAATTCGGCACTCTATAGCTGAACAAAATAAAATAATTCGGAACTCTATAGCCGAACAAAATTATAAAATTCGGCACTTAACAACCGAAATAAGTCTCAAGTTTCAGTATTTAACTATCGAAATTTATCAAAATTTCGAAACTTATAGATCGAAATATGACTAGTATTTCAGAAGTTGATTTTCGAATATTTTGATAAAATTCCACACTGGTTATCCGATTAAAAAAAAAATTTAATGCACGAAAAAACTAACATTTTCAGCACTGATTTTGGTGTCATCAGATATATTTTTGCTTGAGTTTGAACTTCCATAGGTTTGCAACTCTTCCATATCAAAATCAAATAAAAATTGTGAAACTAATAATTAAACGATGTAAATAGTAAAGTATAAACGATGTAAATAGTAAAGTATAAACAACATAAGAGATGTTTTGAGAGTACTGCAGAGAGTGTGTAACAAGCAAAGTGACCACAATAGAAAAATTAGGGTTTAATTGTTTTCATTCAAAAGTTGTATATTGAGATATTTTTATTCCTAAAAGATGTGTATAGAGAATTTATGTATATAATATTAAGGGTGTTGATAAATGTCTATTATAATAATTTTTATTTAGGATATAATTGTCATTAAGTGAATTTTTCATTAAATGTGTGCCCTGAATTTATCATGTGGGTGGAAATAGAATTTCCCATGATTGAGGCATTCTCTTACTATTGTGCCCTCAATCCTTTTTGAATGTTAGAAGTTAATTCAAGCTTATTTTGAAAATTTGATTAAAAGTTAATTTTTTGACTTTTCGATTTTTTAATTTTTTAAAATTAAATCACCTCTTTATTTTTTTATATATTTTTTAAAAAAAAAATTTAAAAAATCAAAGAGTCAGTTTTTAATCTGTTTCCTAAACCAAGCCTCAAAAAAGATAAAATAGACCAAAAATTCAATAAAATAAAATATCACAGTCAAATCATAATCATTTTACTTTTTTTCTCATAAAAATTAAAAAATTCAAAAGCTTCAATCTAAATAAACTTTTTAATTTCAAACTAATAGCCAAAAAAAACTCACTCACTTGGCAAACAAAAGCTATATATTATTTATTTACCCTTACCACCTGGACTAATGTCAAGTCATTTTTGTTCTAACAAGTGGCCTACTAAAATCGTGCCATGTCGTCACGTGGGCTTTTGGTAAATAGTGTACAAACGCCTCTATAAATTGGATGTTCACCAACTCTAATTACATTACTTTATTTATAATTTTAGTACTTCTATATGATTTGTCTCTTCCCTTGTGCTTATTTAGTTGGGATAAAATTTGTATTTGTCATGATGTATTTTACACTTTTGATCGTATGAATGTGTTTTGAGATGTAATGGGCGTACCTTTTCAATGGGGGATTTGGTCATAGCCCACTCATTATCTAATTTGTCTTTTAAAAGGACAAGAATTATATAAGTACTTTCAAAATTTCTTGATATTTTAAAACTTGTTTCTTTTACCATATTACCCTCATACAATTTTACTCTGTATGAAAGTAAAATTTTACTCTGTATAAAAGTAAAATTTTACACTCTGAAACTAAAAGTAAAATTTTACTCTGTATGAAAGTAAAATTTTACTCTGTATGAAAGTAAAATTTTACTCTGAATAAGAGTAAAATGTTACACTCTGAAACTAAAGTAAAATTTTACTCTGTATAAAAGTAAAATTTTACTCTGAATAAGAGTAAAATTTTGCACTCTGAAACTAAAAGTAAAATTTTACTCTGTATAACAGTAAAATTTTACTTTGAAAAACAAGTAAACTGTGAGACTCTGAAACTAAAAGTAAAATTTTACTCTGTATGAAAGTAAAATTTTACTCTGGTTCTGTCAAATGAAAAAAACAGAGCAATAGAACCAGAGTAAAATTTTACTCTGGTTCTATCAAATGAAATTTGATGTTTACTCTAAAAAATCAATGGAACTTTTAGCTTTGAGCTTTGAATCAGGCCTATAATCCTTGAATCAATCGATGTTTACTCTGAAAAATATTGAATCAGGCCTATAATCCTTGAATCACGCCTATAATCTGAAAATTTCAAACAAATCTCAATTTTTCATACCCCGGTTCTTCAGATTTTTCAAATTTTACAGATTTTTGAAACTTTGAGTATCAAAAATACTCAGTTGCTTCATCTTAACTCGTAGATTATGAGTTTGATTTGGATTTACATCATTCCTCTTTCCAATTGAGAAATTCATCTCAGTTTCTTAACCAAACTCGCAGCATAAACCATCACATAAGATATCTAGCATCTTGAAAACTGGATACAAGAATAATTTGATCCAGAATTTTAATTCAGTCACAGCAGCAACAAAAATTGAACAAGATTCAAACTATCAAACCAGAACTCAAGCAAAACAGGAGACTCGCAAGTTGAAGTGGTCTCAAGTTAGAGAAGACTTCAATCTAACTTGTTGATAAGATTATGAGTCCAGTCACGACTGCTAGGGCTTTATGAGATCCCAATCGCGATTCCTAAATTGACTGAAAACACTCGAGGGGGGAATTAGGGTTAGGGTTGAAGAGGCGGAGGAAGGTGGTGCAGGAGGGACGGGGGATGAGGGTTTGGTCTTCTTGAAGAGAGTGGGGAAGAGAGTGGGAAGAATTAATTGAGGGTATAAAAGTCATATAAAATATTTAAATAATAAATTTGTCCTTTATGTAAAATTTTATAATTATGAGGGGGTTTAGAAAATATAATTTTTTTCTTAGTCCTTTTAACAATGAAAGGAAGGTAAGGGGGGTTTATAGCTAAATTTCCCTTTTTGAATTCATCAATAGTTTGTTTTTATTTTTCAAAAAAAAAAAAAAAATTGTAACTTTTCGTGAACCAAATCAAGTATAACTTAAATTAGACTAAGGCTTCGTTTGGTAACTGGTGATTTTAGTCAAAAAGTTAAAAGTCATTAAAAAAATTAAAAAATTAACAATCTATATAAAAAAGTCAAATATTCTATTTTCTCTTTACTTTTTATACATCTTTTCGTAAAAAATTAAAAAGTCATCACAAACATACTAATTTTTTTACATTATATTTTAACTAAAAAATTAAAAAATTACTAAAAAAATATGTTCCCAAATGAGACCTAAGAGACTGGATTGTAAAACCAAAATTAATATGTTTTTTCTCCCAAAGTTTAAAATATGTTTATCAAATTGTTTGGTATCATTTTCATAGCGTCATTATCATTTATTTATTTATTGGATATAAATGAAGAACGTTTACAACTTTGATAATTGTATTTACGATAATCTCACATTTTGGACCTATGTATTATGGAATACTATTAATGAAAAGGCAGTAGAGTTTGGATTTATATATTTCACAACATTTATTAATGAGCCTAGCCTTTTAGCAATGTTGTATTTTAGATCTAAATTTTAATTTTAAATAACTTTGTTAATACCATAATTACTTGAAATCCTTTCTCCTATACATCTCTCCTATTTCTATCAGTCCCCCACTTTAGGCAGTGGTTTTTTTTTTTTTGAACGGTCAGTTTAGGCAGTGTTTCATTTAAGAATTTGAGGAAATATTTAAAAAATGACGGTAAAATATAAATAAAATATATTTACATTTTATCTAATTTTACATATTTTTTTTATTTTCCTTTCCAAATGTCTACTCAAATTTTTGAACCAAACATAGCCTTAAAATTATCAATGTTTCTTCACATCTTCCTCCAATTTTATAAATTTTACGTCAAATTCCTTCATTTCTAATTCACTTATCACAATACAGCCTAAATTGTAAATTTGGTAATTGCCTCTCAAAATCGAAATTGGGGTGCCTGCTGTGCTGCACAGCATTGTTGTGCGTCCCGATGGGCTTATTTCGGGGTTCGTTTTGATTATCCAAACCGTTCATATGTTAGAGTATATCGAGTAGAACATACCTGTCAAAAATTAAGTTAATCGGTTATCGTTAACCCTTTCATCAACCCACTCACATTTGTATCTTGAAAAATAAATGATATTGTGATTTAAAGTATTAAAATGAATATAAATGTGAGGGGATGAAAAGGTTAACTGTCACGACCCGCTCCCCGTACCTAAGGTTAAGCATCGTGATGGCCAGTAACTAAGGTTACCTCCGGCCAATTCATAAACAAATCAATAAACGCAAGCGGAAGAAATATTTAAATAAGGGTACCAAAATAATCATTGGAGCTTCTATTTTTATTACAAAATTTATTGACAAAAAAGGTCGATATTTACATATAAAAATATCATAAAAAGTGTGGTGTGTGTCTAATCCGCAGCCCCGCATCTAAGACTTTCCAGAAGCTATTTCTGAATTGCATGTTTCCTGAAAATTGGTAAACAACTATAAGCACATGGCAGAGTGAGAAATATTATACCAAGAGTATAAGGGACACGAAATAACCATGGACCGTTAGTTAGGCCAAAACATTTATATCACAAATCATCTAAGTAGCAGAAATCATTTGAGTAGCAGAAATCTATCCTTTAAGTAGCAGAACTGAAATACAGAAATTATGTAAGTAAATGATCATAACCACGGTACTGAACAGAACAGAACAGAACAGAGGTCACAGAAGTGACAGTCAGAACAGAGGTACGGATTCAAGAGGTGGCTCGTACGGATTCTAGAAGTGGCTCCCACAATAATGTAGCACTTAGTTCCGCACAGCACTTTGGTCCGCACAAACAGAGGTACGGATTCAAGAGGTGGCTCGTACGGATTCTAGAGGTGGCTCCACACATAGTGTAGCACTTAGTTCCGCACAGCACTTTGGTCCGCACAAAACAGAGGTCATGGATCATGACAAACAGAGAACCACAAAGTGGTCAAACAGAAGTCAATGGTTATTTAAGTCCCCAAGGCATAGGACTCCCGTGGTGGTACTTACAAAACATAATTGTTTATAAGGTCATAGTTAAATATTTTTTAAAATATAAACAAATATATCCATGGGTTTCCTTTTAAGCAAATAGGGTTCAGAAATAAAACCATGTAACTGAAACCTTTATAAAACATAACTTTTAATAAAAACATAACTTATATAAAACAGATTTTGGTAAGTTAAAACATACGTAAAATACATTTTGGTGACTCAAGGTATAATATAACTCATCTTAACTTCAATACCTTACTCTTCCTTTCCACTATCAAAGACCCTTTCAACTTCCATTATTCTTTCTTTCTTTCTTCTTTCTTTTTTCCTTCTCTTTTCTCTTTTCTTTCTGTTTCTTTCCTCTCTTCTTTACTGAGTCAACCTTTTCCTATTTATACAACTTCTATTCGTGCTCTCCAAGCCAACTGCCACGTGTCAACCTTATCCAAATTAACTTAATTATTTATTTATATTTTAACACCTAAACTTCATAATTATATTATTTTACAAAATTACGCATAATAATATATAATAAATTATATATTTTCTTAACTGAGATTAAATAATATTAGTATAAATTCTATAGCATAATTAAAAATTTGGGTTGTTACATTAACGATATCCGATTAACTTAATTTTTTATAGGTATGTTCTATTCGATGTACTTTAAAATGTGAACGATTCGGATTATTAAAACGAATTCCGAAATAAATCCATAAAATTGCACACTAGTGCCTACTGTGCACCCAGCACAGCAGACCCCTAATCCCTCAAAATCTTATTCATAAACTTTTGAATTCAGTTTTGATATCATTCAATCATGACACTGATTGTGCCAAGGCATTATAGTGCTATACATCAAATGCCATTATGCCAACTCCCTAACAACCAGACAATTCAAAATCAAACATGCTCAAGCCTAAGGCCCTTCCTAGCCTTACACTCATATTTTGAACTCCCAATTTTTAACCTAAGGTAGAACAAATAGGTGTATTCATTTGATCACAATGATCATTGTCATGCTCTGGATTTACGAGATTCGGCCCACGTGAATAAATCACCCAACGATAGACGATCACTAACAACACTCATGTAGATGTATATAATATAAGCACACAGTACATGTGTTATTCTAATTTTATACATTTCTTAGATACAACATCTAATTCAAATGGATGCACTGTAACAAAACATACAAAGATGTTATAAATCAAATTAAAATGTCCAAAGGCTTACATCATATACAAAGGGTGTAACCCTTACAAGAATGGCACACGGCCAACAAATACATATATGACCCTTGGCCGACAAATAAAGGAACCACCCTACACGGTTCCAAACACAACTCCAATTTCTCAGTCCACATCCGTATAAGCATACCTGAAAAACATTTTCAGCCATGTAGGGTGAGCATAAAACTTAGTAGGAAATATTTCAAAAGTTAAATATGCTTCATCAGTGCCAATGATCATGAATGCAATACATATGTATATAATATGCTCAAATGCATTCTCAAATCCACTAGTTTTCTCAAAAAAATCCTTTCTTCCTAATTTCCAAACCATTCGTTTATTCAAAACGTTTTCTGAATTCAAAACATTAGTCTGATAGAAAATCTAATTCTAAAGTCAATCTAAGTATCTCAACACCAACTAGCAAATACATTGTCAATTCCAACACGAATGCATCGTTAACCAATAGCAAATACATTACTAAAATCGTTTTAAAATCATTTCTTTCCAAAACCAAAATGATAATAAATAAAATAGGTAAATCTCCAAAACCAATACAACCTTTCACGAAAATTTCGTCCACGAGAAACCGTCAAACAGGACCCATATAAATGTAGGCTATACAAGCACTATCATTGTTATTTTACGAATATTTTGTCCGCGGGAACTGGCACCCATGTATACATGTGTTTTTCGGGACTTTCACCCTGGACACACAGGCCAACTTGTTTGATGTAACAACAACCACTTCTTAGATTTACCCTTTCCAAATAGCACAATACATGTGATCCAAAATATGATTTTCAAAATAAAACAATTACTCTTAAAACATAATACAAGAATTTCCAAAATCTCCAAAACATACAGTTTGAATTCTCAAAATCCATTATATGCTCCATGATATGCATGATTTATAAATAGTCCAGTTTGCCTAATTCACATGCAATTTCTACAACAATCGTAGTTATCCTCCACCAATAGCTCAAAACAAATATCTCTAAATAGATAAATAAATTCCACTAAAGATACACTTTTCCAATATCTCAAATAGGAGTAATAATACATATCCAACTCTACCATCATCATTAATCATCATTTCAATTTCACATTACTCAACATATATTCCATTATCTCTTTACAATCTCAACAATTACATTTTAGGGCATAACCCCCATTCTTCTTTGAAAATCCATTTCAATGCAAGAAATAGCTCACTTCAACATATATCAACTCCAAATTTATAATCATAACCTTTTGTAAGAAAACATTTAGAAACTCCTATTTTACATTTTGATTTAATAATCCAACAATTTTCAAAAATGGTCAACATTTTAGGGTTTCTCCAAAATTAGGGCTTTTTACTTTTAAAAACTAATATATATTTTTGTAAATGAAAAATAAAATTTTTGTAGCTAAACCATAGCTCAACAATCTCATTTGGAACAAACCCGCACTTACAATACAAATTTCTAAAAAATAATCCAAGATCAATGGAATCAATATATTTAAAATACACCACAAATATACTACCGAACTCATATTGAGTTTAAGAAATAAATCCTACCTCTTGAAGCAAAAAGGAAACAAGTCGGAAAAATCATCGGTGACAAAACAACGATCCGTTGAGATTAAATGGAAGCCCTCGTCGAACTCTACGTTTTGGTATATGGAACTAAGGGTCAAACATGTATAGAAATAGATGAAATCAAGCCTAAAAAGCTTGAGAAATCAAAAATGGCGGAATGAGAAAGAAAGAGGAGTGAAAAGTGAAGAGGTTTAATCCAAAAGTAACTTTTAAAGATCTGATTCTACGCTATACGCTCGAGCGTTGAAAGTTGTGCTCGAGCGCACTATGTTCACAGAATAGATTCGCAAATTTTAAACAAGTATATCTCTTTCGTCCAGACTCCGTTTAGGGTCGTTCTTATGTCCAAATTGAAGCCCCGAAAGTAAGCTTTCCAATGGTTCTACCCTCACATCAAGATTCAAAGTGTGGAAAGAGAAAATGATAAAAGAGTGAAGACTGCTCAATAACAACTATTCGAATTTGGAGTTTTTAATTCAATCTCACTCAACCACTATGATTACACCTCAACAAGGCTCAAATATTGACTAAGAAGGTTCCCAATCAAGATATTCAAAGAGTCAAATATAATTTCATTATAACAGCAAGTACAGAATGCAACAACCTCTCCACCTTTAGAAATTTTGCCTCCGAAATTGAAGTAATGCCAAAACCAAAAACCACACAACGATAACAAAGGATACAACACCAACCCACATTTAGATCCATCGTGGGATAAGTTCCTAGATTCCAAGCTCAACACCTCGAGGCCCCAAAGACGCTCGAACAACAAAACACCAAGGAACAAACACGTATGCCTTTTCGACCATATGACTCGTAGTGGTCCATGAGATAAGAAACAACAACCACAACAACAACAACGGTAACCTACAACACCGAAATCACCACTGAGTGCTCAAATGCTCGGACACAGAGAATAAGAGGACTCCTCACACACTAAACTCTCGACAAACTCTCGGAACAAGAACACAAGGTAAAATACGGCTAAAGAATAACGAATACGGCATAACAAGCCTCGGACAAATTCTAAACCCTCGTAAAGTAAACACATAGCACATAACTAGCAACTCAAGCTAGATCACAACGCACCGTAGAACACATCCAATTTAAAGAAAATTCCTTACTTTTCCCATTTGTCTTAAAACACTTTGCTTTCCCAAAAGGTGTTCAAATCCGCATTGTCACAATCTAAATATTTTTCTACCGCCCACAACAAAACTCAAAGATTTCCAAACTGTTTTTCCAAAAACCTTAGATGATATTTATAACACAAAACCATTTTCATTTTATTTCTGATTTGTTTGATTCAACTTTTATTAAACCGAAAACTTATGTTTTAATTCAAAACCGTTTTAGTTCAAGAAAAATAGCCAAGGCTACAACACCAAAAGAAATTTTTTTTTTTTCTCTCAAAATCATTCATTAGCATTCATCCGGTGAACCAAAACACGATCACCCAACAAAACCCATCACACCCACGGTGATGCCATAATACCAAAACCAAATTTCCACAATGAGAATCCCGAGAAATTTCCAAAATGCCAGCAACGCAATAACACCAGAAAAGAAATTTTCCACTCACAATCACATAACGACGCAAAAGCACAGTAAAACCGTAACCCCGAACCGATTACCTCAAACTTAAAATAACTTCTCCACTGTTCATATGGAATTTACATGCCATACTAAGATATCAATCAATTACACAATCCTTCAATTCCATCATATTCCTGAGGTGACTATATGTCAACCAATCCAAATGCTAACTAATCTATTATTCAACACTACTATCCCATACTAGCCTCCAAACACCGACATACCACTTAACTCCATATCTCAACACTACACCAACACATATTACCTAACCAAATCAACTTCGAGATGGAGTTCCTCACACAATCTTACATTCTCATTTAATCACACCGGATTTCGCAAGTTAGCCTATACTACCTCAAATCCTTGCCCATCCCCTGTACTTATGCCTACATGGCAACACTTCCTTGTACCACACTTGAGTTCGAGCTGAACTCCCAAAGATCATAATACACACTCACTCCAAGACCAATGAAGTAAATAACAAACTTACACAACTCACTACCCGCTCTACACAACCTTACCATACCACTAGAAGTTCCATCCTCAAACTAAAACCGCAACAGAAAATCACCCCAACACTGGAGATCTTACATGGGGTTCTTAAATAACCTCCGCTTATGACGAAAGTAATTTAACTTAGCACATATTAAACCACACAACAATATAATAAACATAATATTACCACACCAAGGCAACCTTCGAGGATAGTCCCATGATCTATCCCTTTCTACACATCTCCTAACAACATATTTCTACATACCACCAAGTGTAAGAAGTACCGCTCGAGCGCAACACCGCTCGAGCACAAGAAACACTACTCGAGCGAAGAATACCAACTCTCAGAAGTTTTGCAGACAGAAAACCATCGCTTGAGCGCAAGAAGGGCCGCTTGAGCCAAGACCGCTCAAGCATAGAATACACTCTTCCAGTAGTTTTGCAGACCTGCAAAAATACTGAGAGTTTGCAAAGACCGCTCGAGCGTAGAGACCAAAATCTGGGCAACCAAAGTTTTGAAAAAAAAGCTACTAACTCGTTCCAAATGTAACCAACACAACCCAAAAGCTAAACTCAAGGAGGGAAATGAGAAATAAGACATGAACAACAATATAAAACAACGAAACCCGAATCCAGAATATCAAATGGATTGGGTTTAAATCAAAATCATCATATCTTCGACATAAACCAATTACCAATATCAACCAAACTGAATATATTGACTGGTAAAACTCCACCCTCACAATAACCCAACAAGTCACAATGACCCTTAAAGTACTCATCTTCCACAACCAATTCTACTGTCCATCAATTCTAAATCAATTTCAACCAAACACATTATTTAACATAGCATACAAACCCTAATCAAAATAAGGCTCTCCGTCCCTCACATTCACAAGTCAAAACGTTATAGTTCTTACACGTTCAAATGAAAATTTCTCAATTCCACAACAACTCACATCCCAACCAACCACACTCCACAATACTAACCTCCAGGTTACCAACACCACCAACACTACCCACATCTATAAGGGCAATCCCAACTCTTCGTGTTCTAAAAACTCCGACACTACCAATACCCTTTTCATGGGTTACAAGACTTAAAACAATTCACTCAATTGGGAAACACACCCTATGCCTCTGACGACTCAAGGCCATAACTAATTCCAACATATACTAGTCCACGGACTAATAACCCACACCAAACCTACACGACGTCATTTAAATGAGTATAATAACTCCATCCAACCACCAAGCAAAAAGGATTCAAAACACCATTGTCCCTTAAAGACATACTAACTGCCACTAAAGACAAACCAATACCAACTCACAACTTATGCTAATACACAACATATCACCAGTATAGCACTCACCGAGGTGCCCACTATCCATTACTCAATCCAAAACATTTTTATAAGAAGGGAAACACACAACTTAGGATACATAACACTGGTACCTTTTCCCAAAATAGTAACACAACACAATCACATAACAATTACTCAAACAACCTCATTGATGCTCCAATTAATTTACATACCATCTACCACATAACACATAACACGTAATTGCGCTAAGTCTACAAAGATAATCATTCGTTCCAGCACTCGCTTAGATTTCTCATTAGAAATAATGTTGATCAAGCGCGTTTCTAATAAGACCTCCAAGTTAGTCAACTAGACACCGAATAATATCTATGAGTCTCAACACCATGCCCACATAAAATGCAACACATAAGCATGTTATCATTTGGCACACAACATACAAATGTCATCACCGAGCATGATAAACCCATTATAGCTAACCACTTCTCGCGAGCCCAAGGTTTTCAAATTTGGTTAGCTTTGATACCAAGTTGTCACGCCCTAGATTTACGAGGTCCGATCCACGTGAGTAAACCATCCAACGATAGACGATCACTAACAACACTCATGCAGATGTATATAATATAAGCACACAATACATGTGTTATTCCAATTTTATACATTCTTAGATACAACATCTAAGTCAAATGGATGCGTTATAACAAAACATACAAAGATGTTATAAATCAAATTAAAATGCCCAAAGGCTTACATCATATACAAAGGGTGTAACCCTTACAAGAATGGCACGCGACCAACAAATACATATATGGCCCTTGGCTGACAAATAAAGGAACCACCCTATATGGTTCCAAACAAAACTCCAATGTCTCAGTCTACATCTACATAAGAATACCTGAAAAATATTTTCAGCCATGTAGGGTGAGCATAAAGCCCAGTAGGAAATATTTCAAAAACTAAATATGCACCACCAGTGCAAATAATCATGAATGCAATACATATGTATATCATATGCCCAAATACATTTTCAAATCCACTAACTTTCTCAATAAAATCATTTCTTCTCAGTTTCCAAACCTTTCGTTTATTCAAAATATTTTTTGAATTCAAAACATTAGTTTGATATAAAATCTATTTCCAAAGCCAAACTAGGTATCTCAACACCAGCTAGCAAATACATTGCCAACAACAAATACATTGCTAAAATCGTTTTAAAATCATTTCTTTCCAAAACCAAAATGATAATAAATAAAATGGGTAAATCTCCAAAATAATAAATAAAATGGGTAAATCTCCAAAACCAATAAAACCTTTCACGGAAATTTCATCCGCAGAAAACCGTCAAACAGGACCCATGTAAACGTAGGCTATTGCTATTTTACAGATATTTCGTCTGCGGGAACCGGCACCCATGTATATGCGTGTTTTTCGGGACTTTCACCCTGGACACACAGGTCAACTTGTTTGATGTAACAACAACCACTTCTTAGATTTACCATTTTATTTACCCTTTCCAAATAGCACATTACATGTGATCCAAAATATGATTTTCAAAATGAAACAATTGCTCTTAAAACATAACACAAGAATTTTCAAAATCCCTTTCCAAAACATACAGTTTGAATTCTCAAAATCCATTATATGCTTCATGATATGCATGATTTATAAAGAGTCCAATTTGCCTAATTTACATGCAATTTCTACAACAATCATAGCTATCCTCCATCAATAGCTCAAAACAAATATCTCTAAATAGATAAATAAATTCCATTAACGATATACTTTTCCAAAATCTCAAATGGAAGTAATAATACATATCCAACTCCACCATCATCATTAATCATCATTTCAATTTCACATTACTCAACATTTATTCCATTACCTCTTTACAATCTCAACAATTACATTTTAGGGCATAACCCCCATTCTTCTTTGAAAATCCATTTCAATGCATGAAATAGCTTATTTCAACATATATCAACTCTAATTTCATAATCACAACATTTTTCAAAAAAACATTTGGAAACCCCTCTTTTACATTTTGATTTAATAATTCAACAATTTTTCAAAAGGGTCAACATTTTAGGATTTCTCCAAAATTAGGGCTTTTTACTTTTAAAAACTAATATACATTTTTGTAAGTGAAAAATAAACTTTTTGTAGCTAAATTATAGCTCAACAATCCCATTTGAAACAAACCCTCACTTACAATACAAATTTCCAAAAAATCAATCCAAGAACAATGGAATCTATATATTTAAAATACACCACAAATACACTACTGAACTCATATTGAGTTTAAGAAATAGATCCTACCTCTTGAAGCAAGAAGGAAACAAGTCGGAAAAATCACCAGCGACGAAACGATGGTCCGTTGAGATTAAATGGAAGCCCTTATCGAGCTCTACGTTTTGGTATATGGAACTAGGGGTCAATGATGTATAGAAATAGATGAAATCAAGCCTAAAAAGCTTGAGAAATCAAAAATGGCAGAATGAGAGAGAAAGAGAAGTGAAAAGTGATCCAAAAAGTGACATTTAAAGATCTGATTCGGTGTTGTACGCTCGAGCGTTGAAAGTTGCGCTCGAGCACACTATGCTTATAGTACAGATTTGCAAATTTCAAACAGATATATCTCTCTCGTTCGGACTTTGTTTAGGGTTGTTCTTGTGTCCAAATTGAAGCCCCAGAAGTAAGATTTCCAATGGTTCTAGCCTCTCATCAAGATTAAAAGTGTGGAAAAAGAAAATGATAATAGAGGAAAGACTACTTAATAACAACTATTTAAATTTGGAGTTTTTGATTCAATCTCACCCAACCACTATGATAACACCTCAACCAATGCTCAAATATCGACTAAGAAGGTTTCCAATCAAGATATTCAAAAGTCAAATATAATTCCATTATAATTGGAAGTACAGAGTGCTACAATCATCAGGAATCACCTCCTTATTTGTAAAAACAATACTTGTTTCTTAATCTTCATAATGAAGAGTGTCGTTAATGAATCTATGAAAATTATCAATGCATGATCCCCTAACATCAGTAGCTTTTATAGCTTTCTTCTTCCATTCTTTAGCTTGCATCTTCATTTGATTCCCTTTATTCCCTTTCATCATTTCCTTAACAAGAGCTTCAACTTCGTTGCGCTTCACATCATAACTGACCTCCATTCCAATTCCCCAATGGGTGCATGCATATCGACAATTAGTTTGTCGGTCAGTGAAGAAAGGCTAACAGATCATGAGCACACCTCTGCATACAGTTTCCATAGTAGAATTCCACCCACAATGTATTAAAAAGGCACCAATAGATGGGTGTGTGAGCACTTGGGTTTGAGAGCACCAACTCACTAGCAATACCTTATCTTTGGTCTCTTCCAAAAATTCTTCAGGCAACATTGCTGAATCACCCATCACAACATTAGGTCTAACAATCCAAAAAAATGAGTGCTTGCTATTTGCAAGCCCCCAAGCAAATTCTGATAGAAATAGAGATGACCACATCATAATACAGTGTGACTCGCCATATTTGATTATTTCTTATGACTTGGTGATTGATCCTTCCCATAAAGAGGATGTAAATTTGGAAGGTTTGGTTTGAATTCAAAATGAAGGGACGCAATTGTATGAAGCATTGTGACTATTAGGTTTGAAAACTCAATACCAATGGTTGTAACAATTGGCAAAAGAGACATCATATAGCCTATAAATAGATGGTTGAAACAGTGGAACAACACATTTAGAATTGTTCATCATTTTCTCTCTTTGTTTGCACTTCCGGATTGTATATTCTTCTTACATGATAAACACCCTCAAGGGATTATCGATCGTAGCCATTGTCTGTTTTTCCTTCATTGGTATCAGAGCAGTGTTGTATTATTGCGCAAGAATGGATAACCATAGTTGGGAAGAAAAAGAATTTTCAAAATTTGCTTTAGAAAAAATTCAAAGTACCATTGACAAACAAGCACACGGATTGGTTACATCGATTTGTTTATTCGACCATCATCAACATATTATAAACCCTTCAGCGCATCCGAAAGAATTGGTGATTAGTGGAAACAATGATCGTAGTTTTAATGAAATTGAGACCGAATACTATCGGTGAAGGATTTTTTACAAATCATTTTTCAAACATCAATCTGATTCATCGTCATTGCCATCTTGTTCATCACAAAATTTTGGACATGGTAGTGTTTTTACTAGTGAAAAATGACAAAAAATCAATCCAATGGAATCTTGTTTCAGTATTTGGTCACCGACGCCAAATGTTGCCAGAAAAGAAGACACTAACGGTAATAATATCGTTGTTGCACCTGTTTTGGAGAATAAGGGTTCTATTTCTAATCTAGCTACTGGGCCAAATTCAATACCAAAGAAAAGGCCCAATAATTATAAGAACAGCAAGAAAATCTGTGATCAAGGCCCAAAATATTCAACTAAAGAGATTGGCTCAATTTAATAAAAACAGTAGTCCGAGCACATTGCCCACAGACACATAGCCCACAGAGATGCGGCCCATTTCCACTGCGCCAGGCCCAAGTCATGCTGACCTGCACCTCAACCCTGCTCCGCGTATCTCTTTGAGTCAGCCCAATTTTTTGAATTGACAAAACAATTTTTCTCAAGGGTTTTTGGCATGTTCTGGTTCATTTCAAGGTCGTTTTCAGTTGTTCAAAAGCTACAATTTTCAGAATTCTTTTCAGAATTATTTTGCGGATCTTTGTACTGAATTTCCTAAAGACATCATTAGGCAAGGAGGCTATCCAAGAGTATTGCCTAAAGAAACACCAAAACAAAAAGCATTTAATAGGCGCAATTGTGTTTCTTGGGCTCGTACATGGTTTCACAAGACTCATAGGAAAATGATTGGGTTCACAATTCCTAATCGTTTTTATTCTCAAATCTCTAACAATCATCGTGTTAGATGACCAAATTGTGGCAACCCCGATCTGTAATTGGCTAATAATCTCTAATTAAGATTGATAATCATGAGTTTAAAGTGAAATTCATGTTAAATGTGCATTTTATGTGTTATTTGTGTTTGTATCTATCTATGGTAGGCATATCTGTTTGAAATTCTGTTTCGGTAAGAGATTTGAAGGCCTTATTGGCGTCCGAATACGAAACTGTTTAGGTTTACGTGTTATTTGGGATTTTTAGAATTTTATGATTAGTTTAATTAGAATTCGATTTGGAATCAAATAATTATAATAAATTAATTAGAACTAATCAAAATTAATTAGTTTAAGCTAAGTAGGCCTATATAAGGCCAATGTTGATCACGAACCTTCTCATATACACTCCACCCTCATTTCTTGAGCAAGAAAACGTAGAGAGAGGGAGAGGAGGAAAACATCAAGTTCAAGTTAAGACATCGAATTCAAGTTAAGAAAAAAAATGATAATTGTAGGGAATTGGGAAGAAATTGAAGAAATTGGCTTGGAAGCTCAAAGAATAAACAATCTAGAACCCAATTGAGGAGTAGAGGTAAGAATTCAACCCATGAACTAAGTGTATGAGTCATCAAGTATACAAATTCAAGAGAGTTAGGTGGTTAAATACAATAATTAAGCTAAAATTGAAGAATTAAAACTCAATACATACTTGCATGCATATTTCATGGCATTATGAGGTTGTTTTTCCAATAATTCACTCATGCATGGTTTTCTTTATGCTCAAGTTTAAGAAGTCAACATGTTTTTACACTTCTCACTCCATAAATCCATGTTTTAGAAGAAAGAAGTCACATCATTGCATGCATGTACACTATATCTAAAGTTTCAACTTGGTTTTGAAGTATTGACAAGCTTTTGGGCCTTGATTTTGTGAAATGATCTTCAATTCATGATGTTATATGAGTTTCTCAGAGTTTTCTTAAGTTTTGGCCTAAAGAGATGAGTTTTGATGCTTTGATTTGAGTTTTGGAGTTGAAGTCGAATTCTGGAAGTTCCAGAATTTGGTTGCATTGCTTAAGCGACCAAACCGTTGCTCAAGCGTACATTTCGAGCTCTCAGAAGTTTTGCAGAGTTTGATAGTTAGCTCGAGTTACCAAAAGACCACTCGAGCGATCACCCTTTATTTTCAGTTTGGCTCGACTGTCTAAGAAGTTGGCTCGAGCGTGAAATGCGAACTCCTAGTACTTTTGCAGACTTTGCAGACCATTCGGACGAACAAAAGTGCACTCGGGCGAACTGCCCTATTTTTTGATAATTTTGCATGTGTTTTAAAATGCATAATTGCATCCTCATCTCATCCTAGGCATCCTTAAGCCATGGTTTAAGCCATAATAATGAGGATATGAATTAGAAATACACCTAGAAAGAAATGTAATAAGACAAGTGTATTCAGGAAGTGTGTTTCAATGTGTATCCGTCACGTGTTTGTGTAGGTCACGCACTATTTGGAGCTATTTGTGAGTAACAACTCTATAAATATATGATTGATTATAAGCATTTTCTGAATTATACGTTATACTCTGTTTCTGAAATGATATTTTCTGAATGAATGAATGATTGTCTATTTTCTGAAATGTATTCATGGCATCCTTTAGCCTCTGTATTTGAAATCTATTATCTATTACCTGGTACCAGGGTTTCTTGTGGGTTCCATTCATGGAGCTGATTATGCATAATCAACTATCTGATCTGCACGTGGGTCTTTGTGACCAATCTGATATGTTATTCTGCACGTGGGTCTTTATGACCACTCTGATCTGTTAGCGAATGGATATACCACGTATAACTGTTTTCAAATATGAATATGTATAAGACTTTATTTTTTATCTAAATTCTGAATTTTGAATCTCTTATAGGTATCATTCATCAAAACCTTTACTTTGATGTTATTCACTGGGCGCCAGCTCATTATTTATATTATGTATGTAGATGACAGACGCGTGACTAGGCTTGAGACTTCGGTCTGGATCTATTTTTGTCAAGCCAACCACTGTGCCTCACGTGGAGGTTCCTGATAGTCTTTTGTGGTCAAGTTTCTGTGGACAATGTTTGCAACTAAGCTACGAACAAGTCTTAAGTTTTTATTTTCTTACGTCTTTTGGACAAATTTTTGTTTATCTGTAATTGGGCCAAGTCCATTTTGTTTTATCTATATTTGGATGATGTAAGAATGATACGTTAATATGTGTATATAAAGTTCTAAATTTCTATCCCATATAAGTCTGCATAGCTCTATGGACATTGTATATTTGATATTTGCTTATTTTGCTAATCTGTCTCAAAGGCCTTTGGTAATCTTAGGATTACTAGCCGGTTATGACACCAAACCTATATGGGCAGGTTTGGATCGTGACACAAATCCACTCAGGATTGAACAGGTTGTGGAATTGAGTCCGAAAGTTAATTGGCCATTGGGTTTTCATCACTATTGTTACCCAAGGTAAGGAGAACGAGTTGCTCCACTGAATCGGCATTTTACTTATCACAGAGGCCGACTTAACAATTACAAGGCTCAACCTTATTAAAATTGTTATTGGTATTTATTTTACGATTATTTAAATGTTCCCACATTTTTATTTTATTTTTAGTGAAACACACTTTATTTAATGGCAATTAAGAGTGCTAAGTGATGTTTCTAGAATTGAGATGCTTAACGTAAATATTTTCTTTTGAATGTAGTAGCGTTTTTTATTTTTATTTTGTTGCACATCCACTCATAAACCTAATAATTGGATTCATAACAAGTGGATAAAGGATGATGCAATGGTCAAGGCTATTATGTTACATAACATGAAAGATAATATTATTTCGCTATCTGGAGACATAATGGAAGCACTAATAAACTAGATGCAAGTAACGACCACACTTAAATAGTCTTCCATTGCCTTGAGATCATGTTGTTTCATCTTTAAATTAAAGTCACATGTTCTAAAAACATGCAAAGCAATGTTCGTAGACTTCACCGACATGAAGAGTGGTAAACACAAGGTTTACATAGGCCACAACTCTTACAATGATGTTTTGGACATCGACAACTGTAAATTCTCTGTTAATGGATCATTCATAGTACTCCATGATGTGTTTTATATACCCCGCACCTGTAGCAAATTAATTTCAATCCCAGTTTTAGTCCAAATCGACTGTGAGATTAATTTTGGGTTTTTAATTTAAATCTCAAAATTTGAGAATGCAAAGCACATGTGCTTATTTCCAAACCTTTAAAGGATATATTCGGAAGTAAAAATTGAAAATGCAAGTTTATTGGATATGTCGAAAATAGGAGTGGTTTTCATTTTTACCATCCCAAACGTGGATTAATAGGAAATAGAGATGCTATTTTTTTTTAATTACTCTTCAAGGTATCTCAAGATTCTTCTCTCCCTATTTGTCACAAGACCCACAAGTTCACACAAATTACCCTAGTAGTGGGAGGAAAAGAAAACAAAGTAACGTGGTTTTACCTTATTCGAATCCTAAGATAAATGGAAGTAAGAGAGCAAGACGTCCATCTACGGTTTTGAAAGACCATTATGTTTTTGAAGTTGAAGAACTCAATAACTTGGTAGATGATCTTATTAGTTATAATGAAGCAATGAGTAGCAGTGACGTTACATAATGGCTTGGGGCTATGAATGAAGAACTTGACTTGATCAAGAAAAATAATGTTTGGGAATTAACTAATCTCCCAAATGAAAGAAAAGCCATTGGTTGCAAGTGGGTTCTTAGAAAGAAATTCAAAGTGGATGGAAGTTTTGAGAAATACAAGGCAAGACTAGTAGCCAAGGCATTCACTCAACAACCTAGAGTAGACTTCGTAGATACGTATTCTCCTGTTGCAAAATTTGCCTCAATAAGGATTCTAATGGTAGTTGTAGCCAGGATGGATCTAGAATTACGTTAGTTAGATGTTAAAACAACTTTTCTCAGTGGAGAATTAAAAATATGATGCAACCTGATGGTTTCTATATCCAAGACAACAAGGATAGTCTACAAGTTAAAGAGATCCCTATATGGACTCAAACAATCTTCAAGACAATGGTACTTGAAATTCCATCAAGCCATTTTAGAAATGGGCTATGTTGTGAGTCCATTAGATCACTGTGTTCATATCTGGAAAAATGATAACAAGTTAGCAATATTGTTTTTATATGTAGATGGCATATTGTTAGCAAGAAATTGTCTAAATATGATTATTAAAAACTAAAACTTTCTTGGCATCTAGATTTGAAATGAAAGACATAGGTCCTGCAACCTATGTTCAAGGAATTAGAATTTCAATAGATAGAAATTCAAAGTTATTATATCTAGATTAAGAAAAATATATGGAAAAGGTGCTTCAAAGATTTAACATGGATAATTGCAATTCTTTAAGCACACCTGTTTGCAAGGGCTAAAGTCTTAGTAAAAGTATGAATCCTCAAAATAAGTTTGAAATTGAGGAAATGAAATATGTCCCTGTAGCTCGACTTTTTCGCGCCCCCTTTCGGAGAACTCGAATTGGTCCTACAGTTCAGACTCCTGTCACGGTTCTGAATCTAATCTCACAAAGTGCAATGTGAAACTGATAAACACCAAAGAGTCCAATCGGCAAATCATTTTGGAAAATCGATTTTGAATCAAATAATGCCAAAACTGGACTGCTTTGCCAGATTACAGAGTCGCCACCTAAATATTTTATTTTGGGAAAATTTAGGAAACCTTGACTCGTGCCAAAGGCCACGTGTCCGTCATCACCATAGTTGCCTCGGCTCGGGAACTTGGGTACGAGAGGGGAAGGTCCTGAAATGAGCACCCCCGCTCGCTCGATCAAAGATCGGCCTCTACTAATCATGATATGTTATTTTATAAACCTCATGTGTTTTTATTCCGATTATTAGCTAACTTTACTATGTGACGCACACAAGCAACTATAGACTAAGTCGCAAGACTTGGAACGAATTCAACTCATGTTTGCTTTCGAAAATGGTTTGAAATTGCCACCCTCAAGTGGGCTAAAACGTGGATTTGCCATCAAACATGATGGGCTTAAAACATGATTTCGCCATTTCGCAAAGTGGGCTTAAAACGTACATTCGTTGAATTGTTTCAATTCAAGCAACTAAGCCTTCATCCACAGGCATTCATGCAGTTAAACATTTAAGCACATAGCCTCATGGCAAGCATGCTAAACATGGCGATATGGCAATCACACTCATGCAAGAATGCTGAATCGTAAAAGCTTACCAAGTACTCCAAGCCAAAACAAAAGCTAGTTAGAAAAATGCATGATCTTAACTATACAAGATACCTAATGCAACACATGCAATATGCAATTAATAGGCTCGGCTACCTAATCATGGCATGTGATACAATTTGATAACATGCTTTGAAACACGTATTCAAATAAGTATATTGAAATAACGATGCAGTTTGAATGATGCGCCGAGCCTCGGTGTATGCAAGACAAATGAATGGATGCAAACATGCAAGCATAAGGTATGCTAATTGAAAATGATCCCTAATCTAACTATCGAACGCGGATAAATAAAAGGGAGAAAGACGTGGGGTTGGAAAACATGCACACACTCACGCACACTTATTACAACATTGCGCCCTCACGAAGGAGGGTCCGAATGAATAAGCTAACTAGCTACACTAATTAGGCTAAGCTATTCAACTAATCTAATTAGACTAATTAGACTAATTATTACAACACTGAACTAATTAGCAAACTAGTTAATTAAAGCAAATGTATACTAACTAATCATGCAAGATATTTAAACTACACTGCCTCAGCTCTGCCTCAGGAAATGGAGGATGCATGCGCTCGATTTTCGCCCCGAAAAGCCCTCCGGTTTGCTCTTGAGAGGCTCTGTTTGCAAGGTTGACCATACTCCAGAACCTTTCTGCTCCACCTTACCAAATCAATGCTGAGGATTACACCAGTGGCCTGCCGGCCATGAATACTTGCTGTCGGCCATCTGCCAGCCAAAAGTGTGCTCTACCGGCCAAGAATGAGGCACTGCCGGCCATCAATGAGGCACTGCCGGCCACTGGTGCTCTGAGTCACCACACTGCAATAGAGCACTAACAGAGAAAAATTGAGGGGTTTTCCAAGGATATGTTTGTACTATACCCCTCCTCATCATCTCAAAACATTAAAGGAGTGGCATTCTTGGATCCAAAACCACCAATCAAGCATTTTCAATGCATGATGGCCAAAGATCCAAGGAGTACAATTTCAAAAAATGCACAATCAAAGGCAATGAAGACCAAGGAGATTGGCTCATTTCATCACTTTAAATACGAAATGCTCCAATCTTCCTTGTGTTCAATATAACGTCCGATTGAACATATGCAATGCAAACACAACATGCTTAAGTTGCTCAAGTTTTACTTGTAATGTTTTATTTACTCATTTTAATTACCGATTCATTCTTTAACTAGTTAAGTCCAAGGTGAGAGTCCTCTAATGAGAGAGGTGTTATCCAAAGGATTGATTTAAGGCATGAGAGAGATCATGTCGTTGGTTAGTAGAAACCCTCAAAAGAGGATTAAAATCATTAAGCACAAATCTCAATCTCAAGCTTAAACACAACCCTAAGGTTAACCAACCCTCAAAGCAAATGAAAAAGTGAAGAAATGAGGGAGGTTGCAGAGATTTCAGTGCTGAAATGACATGCAAAATGATACTACAACATGCAAGCAACTCATGCAAATCATGTTTAAAAGCCAAAAACACTAAACTGGTGAAGATCATAACACTATAAGCATGCAATACAAAGCTCACAAGGTACAAACACTTCAAAACAGTCCTAAAACAGCTTAAAAGGAGTCCTAAAACATGCTTGAAGTAAGCTAAAAAAGCTAGAATAAGAGGCCAACACATAGCACAAACTAGACTATTAAGCACAATTGCACTACAAGCATACAAAACAAACCTCAAGTGGCCAAACCAGCTCAAAATAGAGCTAAAGCTAGTCAAAAAAGTAGCAAAAACATGCTGATATCAAGGTACAAAATGCTAGAAAATCATGCTCACATGTTAGGCTATTTAGGCTTACAAACAAGACACAAGGAGGGGAGGCTACCCCCTCCCATTTTGGACCTCAAAACATAGTTTTTACCACTGAAAATCTCCTGGAATTTAGTGGTTAAAAGAGCCAAAAAAGTTGTTTTAGAAAGCTTTGAAAAATGGCACAACAACTTAGTAATCAAACAACAAGAATAATGAACTACCCCTAACTCCAATCAAACCTCAAACTACCATTTTAGACCATAAAAATAGATATTTTAGAGGTCAAAACCAGCCTCAAAATAGTATGCAAAGATAGCAAAACAAGTGTTTAAAATAAGCTTAAAACACAAGTGTTCTACCTCTTGAAGACAAGATACACTTTAAACACCAAAATCAAGCCAAACCAAGCCAATATCCTCTTCTAGAGCTCAAATAGGACCTCAAGCAACCTCAACTCAATGGTGATCAAGTTTGATCAAGGGCTTATATGCAAGAGTGTAGAGAATTTAAGCTATAAGGCACAAAAATTTAGAGAGAGGATTCTAGAGAGAGAGAAATTTTTTGTCTTCAAAATTTTCCAACCCCCTCACATGCAAGATGAGGTCTCTATATATAGAAGATACAAAAACCCCTCAAAGAGATCCAGCCATACACGTGCAAGAAGATGGCTCAACCTGTGCAAATAGCTGGCACAAAATATCAGAAAATATCTACTGATACACTGGTGGCTGGCCGGCCATCAGTGATGGCCAGTAGGGGCTCATTGATGGCTGGCAGGACACATCAATGGCCAGCAGGACAAAATCCATGGCTGACAGTTCCCAAACATGGCCGGCAGTGCATCAAAAACAACAAGTAGAAAGGACCTAAACATGGTCCAAAAATGAGACAGAATTGATGCCGAGTTTGGGAAAGCTCAAACTTGTGGCATTCCATCGCTGATTTCGAGCGCTCGATGAGCAATCAAACTCATCACTGCATATACCTACAAGAACATCAAAATCTTGAGGACGGTCAAAAATGGGGTGTCTACAGTCCCATATGCTCAGGCAGTAGGCAACCTAATGTATTGTGACACTCCAAATTATACTTTAGGGGTTAGGGTAATGTCACTAAAGAGTCCTTTGGTCAATAACCAAGTAAAATCCCAGGAAGGTTTGAGGAGTCAATATAGCCTCCCTTCTAAGTCCAATCACTTTAGATAGCAAGCTATCCTCTTGACAGATCTTTAGAGGTATTAACACAAGGTCTCATAAGTAACACAAAGATAGGCATAGGATTACAAAAGCAATTAATAATTATAGTGTTCAAATCTTAAATTACAAAATGAGTTCCATCACTATTACAATCCAAAAATAAAAGCACAAATAGACTCATAAGCAGAATGACTGCTAACTTTCTCTAAAACAGACATAGGTCTTCAAATGTCTCTGGCTCTTCGTCGGCCTCGTATGTTTCTTCGATATCTGGCATGAAATGCCATGAGTTTTGAATGCCCAATAAATGCATACACACCCCGTCTTTTTTTCCCAATTCAATACACAATAGCAATTACAACAATAGGGAAAAAAACATGATATTCAAGTGATAACAAGGGTTACAAGGTTAGTTGTTAGTAGTTTAGAAATCCCCCAAAGAGATTTTATTCTCCCAACCACAAGAATCAGACGCAGATTATTCGGTATGCCCATCTTTTGCTACTTTGTTGCAGACCTTACCTCGGATGCCTACTGTTAGGTTTTTGTAATTGGCAATAATGTTTGACGAAACTCCTTTCAGTTGTAATTTTATTCGATCTTTTATTTCAGTAAGGCTATCAGTATTTAGATGCGAATCCAACCCGAATTGTGCCTATGTAGTGGAGTTTGTGATCTTAATCCTTTCATGTTTGCCACTTCGCTGACTAAGTACGCGGATTTTAATCCTTTAATGCAGTTGAAATTGTTTGACTACTCGAGCGGTCATTTCTGCACTCGAGCTAAGAAATAGGTCATCCAGTATTTTTGCAAATGGCCTGAACTTCTGGGAAGAAAGTTTTACCGCTCGAGCGGTGAAAGTTGCGCTCAAGCAATCAGCCTATATGTTTTGCACCACCTTTAGTCACACCGCTTGAGCGGTGAAATGTGCACTCTAGCGGTCTGCGCGATCCTGTTTTCTATAAAGTGCATTGTTTGCTGTTTCTAGGGTTTGAGTCATCCAGATTTTCAAAAAGGAACAAGATACAAAGTGTTTTATATAGGAGGGTGTTTTACGAGTGTTTCCCTGATGACTTAAGATTGATCAATGGATCTGTGAACTTCATATCAACATCATCAAGGGTTTTTTTGTTTGTTTTCCTTTATTCACAAAAGAGAGAGTTGTTCTTCGGTGGATTCCGAAGAACCTGAGCCTGAAGCTTTGGTGGATTTCAGAATGGCTCATCATCGTGGATTCGACATCAGTGTTGTGGATTTAATGTTGGACAAGACAATTCTGAGGTGAAGATGGTGTTAGAAGAGGCATGTTGGGATCGGTTCAATTCGAGCATGAATTCACTAGATAATTGAGAGTACACTTGTGTAATTCTTTTTTGTCTTCTTAGTGGATTGTTTTGTGGCTTTGGCCTGTGTTTTTTTTTTTTTTATTTATCACAATTGGAGGCACTCTAATTATGATTTTTCCACGTTAAATCATTGTGTCCATTTGTCTTTGATTGTTTGATTGGGATTGTCATTCGCTATTTAAAAGTAAAACATAATCACAAATCAATATCTTGGGTTTTTTAGATTTTTCACCTACCAACGGTTATATACCACGTAGTGCCAACCGCAGGGCCTCAAAAGAGATGGTAAAATTGGGCCTTGCCCATTCCCTCCTCACACCAAACCACCTAAGGTTCGAATACAACTGCTCCGTTCAAGGGTTCCGAACAAGCACTTGCGCAAGACTTTAACTTTCCAAAAGGGAACATCCGCTAACCAATTCAATTTGAACATAACTTTATCTCATAACAATACTCATGTGATCGAAACCCCATTAGCCACCCCATTAAGTTTTCCGTTTAGATTAATGTTTTAAGTTAGTTAGAACAAGCAAATAACAAAAGAATAAATTTGTATAAGTATAAGCATCATCGAAGGACTAAGATATATTAATAAGCACATTCATGAAGACAAGAGCATAAAACACCAATGCAAAACAAAATTTTAAGATTTAGTACCATTTAAAGATTAAAATCAAAAGGACCATTTTAGATTTTACCCTAGCATGACCTTCCTATGGTCCGTAGAGAATTTTATCTAGTTTTCAGAACATTTTTTGAAACTGGAATATCTTTTCTAGATTTTTAGTTATTTAAGAAACACTCCAGTGCTGTTTAGATTCGTCAACCGTTATGAAAATCGGATTTTCTTACCAACCGCTCACTCGTTTTCAATGAAACCGATTTTTCTTGAACGATAACTCTTTAAGGAAGTTTTTGACATAAAATTGAGGTCTAGGAGATTTTTCTACATGTTTCTAAAATTTTCAAAAGTTGGCTGTAAAATAGGTTTTTTATGCATAATACTCAAAATAAGAAGGTTGCTGAGAAAATAGACCAACTAAGGGAAGAATTTCACTTCTTTTGTGATGAAAACATACTAAATAATGTATCAATAACTCAAATTTTTAGAATGATGATATGCCTTTTGGAAATATGTGAGATATGGGAAGAAAAATGTAGTTTTGCATCTATTAAGAGGAAATATGAATAGAAGAAGGATCAAAGCCCAATTCATCAACTTTGAATACACGATACCATTAAAACACATATGAAAATATTATTTTAAGCCTCTAATAACATGTATTTGAAAAAGAAAAATGAAAGAGAGAGTTGTATTGTGACTTACTTGTTGACTAGTTGGAAAGTTTTCACAAAGGTTCTTCTCTTTTTCTCTCCTCTACCTCCAAAGCTCTCTCTCTCTCTCTCTCTCTCTCTCTCTCTCTCTCTCACATCCAAAATGTAAGTGTGTGAGTGTGTTTGGTGCTCAAAAGTGTAGAGAAAATTTGGTGAATTTATAGAAGAAAAAAAATGGTGAAAAGTCCAAAATGTCCTTAGTTCCAATTCAATTGAATAGTTTTGGATTTAGTTAGGATGAAATGGAATGTATGATAATTAGAGCCTTAATTACACCTTTAAACATGATCTAGTTAGGCTTAGGTTTAATCAAAGTTGAATTAGTTACAAGTATATATATTATATATATATATCAATATATAATCATATTTGTACCCTAGATCACTTTTCTTCCCTAAATCAAGCAATTTGTCCCCAAAAGGACATCACATATATATAGGCATAGCATGGTCGGCCTTGGGGAGTGGATTTGAGGGAATTTGTTTTGATTTTTTTTGTGTGCACAATTTAAAGATATTTTGTGTACAAAATTATTTATTTAAGAAAGGTAAAAGTATATATATGCTTATGTATGTAATGGTACTTGTAGACACCCCATTTTGACCGCCCCTAAGACTTGGGCGCATAATTTCAAACACCCGATGATGAAAGTTACACTGTGCAATCTTTTGAATTTTCAGCAAAGAAATTTGGATTCAAGCTCTAATCCCAAACCTTACGCCTCATTTTGGTCAAACTATTTTAAACCTTAAAACCCTCTTTTCAAAATATTTTTTCAAATGTTTCTACGATATTTCAAGGCTCGCATTTCGATTCAAATATTACACTTTTTAGTAAAACGAGTAAGGACATAGTGGAAATAAATTGAAGGGAGGTGAACTCTTTGAAAAATATTTAAAACATCTTATTTATAGGTTTTGAGTTGAAGGAAATAGGAGGGGATAGAAGAAAACTAGTTGGGGAAAAGGTTGAGAATCAAACCGTTAAGAAAGAAATGAACAGCCTTCACTACATTAGGTATATCTCTTTGACCACATATAATTTAGATGTGAGGCCACCACCATTGGAAATTAGACTTCTGGGGCTTCACTTTAGACTCAAGAATCACCCAAAACCGAGTCCGGATAAGGGAGATATGCCCGTTTGAAGTCGGGATTGAAAATAATTTTTTAGACCTAGCTGGGTTTGTTTAGATCTGGCCGTGGCTTGTTTAGACCCGGCCAGGTTTCAATGAAAAATAGTTCGGAGTACCTTTTTAGACCCATTCTTTCATTTTTGGGACCCGACCGTGGGCTTTATGGCCCGGCCGAACTTCATTAGCGATAAACAGAATAGCTGGCAGGAATTTGCCAACTGGCCTTTTTTGAAGATATTTTCGACCAATTTGGCTCAAACTCTATAAATAGGACCTCCCACTTCAGATTTTAGGGTTAGAAAAACCTTCTAAGAGGATTAGAGATTGATAAGAGCTTTTGAACCTTCAAGCTTCTTTTGATCCTTCAAATCAATTCCTACCCTCTATACACCATTAAAGCTTGGGTTTGAAGCTTTCTTGTAGAGAATTCAAGACATATTTTCAGAACCTAAAGGTTAGAGAATTGTTCTAGGATATATTTGTAGGACCTTAGACATAACTTCCTTATAAAAGCTTTCTCCATCTTCAAACCTTCTGGAACTATACATACACAATACATACACCATTAGAGCTTGTTCTTGGAGCTTTTTATTAAGATTTCAAACTAAATTTCAGAAACTTGAGGGTGTTTAGAATCAAGTTTGTTTAACTACAAGCATCCTCTTTTTTAAGAGGTATAACTTTTGCATCTTCTTCCTTATTTTTCTTTTACTCTTTTCCTCTCTTTTTCTTGCTTTATACACTGTTTTTGGACTATTTTCAAGGGTTGAAATATGTTGTTCAAAGCTTCAAAAAGTGGAAGGGTTAGCCACCCCTCTTTAGGCTTTGTTCCATAGCTTTTTCTCTACTCTTTTTACTTACCTTTTCTTGCTTTTGCCACTGTTTTTCTTGGCATTTAGGGGCTGTTTATTTGCTTTTAATTTATGCTTTGAATATGATTATATTGTTGTAAGTCCTTATGGGTTTGGTGTGTTTAGGACATAGCTACCAATCCATTTGAGTTGAGAGTCCTTTTCTTTCATTTTCCTTATAGCTTTTATGTAAAGATTCAAATGTTCATGTCATTGTAATGCTCCACTTTCCATTCATCTCTGCAACCTCCCTCATTTCTTTGGTTCTTTTGAGTAAGAGTTGTATCCAACACAGGATTACTGTTTAAAGTATAAGAAAGAGACCCCTCATGTGCTAAATAGTTTAATCTCTTTGAAGATTCATTACCAGGGCATTATATCTCTCTTATGTTGAGAACACTCCTTTGTTTGATACTCCTCTTAATCGCTGGTGCATTATTTCTAAGGGACTAGTTTTTTAACTTAGACCCTTGGAAATCTCAAAGAAAGGTTTCATTATAGCTTGTTATCGAGTTTGGATTTAAGGGCATTATCGCTATTCTCGAGTTTGACTCCGAGTCCATTATCGCTCAAGAATAGGTTTGATTCCTTCTTTGTGATTTCTTCCGTAGAAAAGGGCTTAAAAAGTTTATTTCTCGAGTTAAGCTATGCTTGTTCATCTTTATTGCTTTTGACTTAATGGACGTAAATATCACTTTTGGACAAAATGGAATAAAAGATAAGAAATTGAAAGGTAAGTTAAAAAAGGCTAATAAAATTGGCTTAAATCGATTAAAATCGACATAAAGGAAACTAATAAAATTGGTTGGATTTGGTCGGACGTTATACCGAATCCATCACTTCTAGAGTCATCACATACTAATTCGTGATGTTCGATGATTCTTAAGGCATGTCTACCTCCCTTTTTGAATTAACTTCATGATAGGAAGGAGGTGTTGTTTGTCTTTCATTGTATTTATTAAACTTTTGTCCTATCGTGTCCAAAATCATCACGTAATCAACTTGCGACCATTGATGGTTTGGGAACTGAACCCGCTCTTCTCTTGAGTATCTCCATGATAGAGAAGGAAAAAAAGGACAAACATGGCTTAGGAACACTCTGTCTACACTGTTTTCACCTCAGAGCACAAAAACAATCTTCTACAAAAAAAAATAGGGCACGGCTGGATTTGTTTGGGCCCGGCCGAGCCTCATTGTGGGCTGGCTGTCATGACCCAAACCCGCCCCTATGGGTTTAGCACCATAACCGGCCAGTAATCTGAGATTACCGAAGGCCTACTTAGCAGTAAAACAGTAATACAGAGTACAAGGGCTGGCAGAAGCCAAAACAGTAAATAAAAGATGTCCAATGAGCTGTGACAGTCTGTATGCAAAAAGACTTTTCATAACATATATACAATCAGTTCCAAACAGTATGCACAATATTTACAATCATTCAGGATAGGGACTTAATCCCTATTAGAACAGTACAGTACAACCTCATTTAGTCTATACAGAACATATACAAAAAGGGGGGGGGGGGAAACTAAAACACCCCAAGCAGCCGCAGCTTGAACAGTTCTGGAACCTTAAAGTAAGGCACGAAGGTTGGCTTAACAAAACAGGAGCTTATCCTGACGCCTCTAGCAACGGTCCGGTGCCTGTACACCTACATATATATATGAGCAGTGAGCTAAAGCCCAGTGAATAACGCATGTGTAAAGAGGTTAAGAATGAATGTCCTTTCAGTATTCAAAATAGTCATTTATCAGTATAACAGTTATTCGATCATAGTAGTCATGAGTGGTACATCCAATAGCAAACAGTACAGTAGGTCTTAACAGACTGAATAGTCAGTTGATGGCCATCATATCAGTAAACAGTAGTGGTTCCAAACATGGGAACCGACAGAGATCTCTGTGACAGTAGCAGTACAGTATAGTAATAGTAAATTGCTATGGATGCCACGAATACAGTTCGCAAATAGGACAAACATTCATTCAGTAAGAAATACCATTTTAGAAAGATAGTACAGTTGATCATTTAGCAAATATTCATGTTTGAATATATCTTTACAACAATGTTACTTACAGAGTTCTGGGCTACAGATAAGCTAGTGCGCATCTCCGGATGCCAACCCTACACAGTTACAGAACGAACACACACTAAGCTACACAGTTGGGAAAATATAACTTAATCCCTAATTTGCCTCGGTGTGGTTCTATATCAATATCCTCCTTAAGATGCCTTAAACATGCCCTAGGAATGCCTAGGATGGAAAGAGGATGCAAAGATGTACTTATAAACACTTTTCAAAATTTTCAGAAAATAGGGGTCTCGCTCGAGCGTGGCTTTCTACACTCGCGCGGACATGCTGACAAAGGGGCTCCGCTCAAGCGTGACTTCCGTCGCTCGAGCGGACTATAAACTATAGTGAAAATACTGGATGCTCAAAATTCACGCTCGACGGGCGCTCGACCCCCGCTCGAGCGTGAGACACAAGTCCTCACTCGAGCGTGAACTATCTCGCTCGAGCGGACTGTAAACTCATGCAAAGTACTGGACACACGCATTTCACGCTCGAGCGTCACTTTCCTCACTCGAGCAGACGGCATGATCTCAGATTGTATGCTCGAGTGTGGATCCAAAATCTGGAAATTCCAGATTTGAACCTCAAGCTCAAAATCAAGTTTCAATACACCAAATTCGATCCTTTTGGGCTAATTTTTTGGAAAACACTCTAAAACTCATAATATAACATGATTCAAAGCTCAATTTGTAAAATCAAGGCCCAAAGGTGAGTCAATTAAACCCAATTTCAAACCAAACTTCAAGAACAACTTCAAATGTAACATGCATGTGTTCAATCAAATTCAAAGCTTCGATTACTTAGTCAAATGAGCTTAATTGCCTCAAAAACAAGATGAATTCATGGACTAAGCTCAAAATATGAACATGCATGTGGAATTTATGAACTACAACCTCAAACTTCACAATATGTACATGCATGCATGGATTAACTCATAATTCAACACAATAAGCCAATTCTAGACTTAACTCACTAGACTTCCATGAACCATGCAAGAAAGAACTTGAATATATTAATGAGAGGTTGAATATCCTACCTTGAGTTCTCAATTACAAGTCTAGAAGCTCAATTTGCCAATTATCTTCCAAAATCTCTAAGCCTCCAAGCAAATCAAGATGAAACCAAGTTTTTCTCCTAGCTCTCTCTCTCTAGTCGGTTTGGTGCAAGCAAATGGCTGAAGAAGTGTTGATTCTAAGTCTCAAAATATGATATGGAGTGGGCCCCTAAGTGGCAAGGTTGTAAATAAGGCCAACTCTTGTAATTTATCAATATTTAATCTAATTTAATCATACCAAATCACATTTCAATTGAATATACCATAAAATCATATAAATCTTAATTAGTACAAAACATCAATCAATTTCAAATTCGGCCGCCGATAAGGCCTTCAATTTGCAGTTTAAAGCATAAAACATGAACAGATAATTTAACAGTCAACAGATAGAATTACATTCAAACTAGCACAATCAATCAATCAGTTTAGTAATTCAGTCAGTCAGTCAATTAACATGCTTAATCTAATCAGTAGTGTTATCAGTAAATAGTGGTGAGGGTTGTTACACTGGCCGAGCTCCAAAGTTTGGTAAACAAAGCACTTTTGTTGAAACAAAGAGCAATGGCTAAGGGTTAAACAAAACAGTTTCTTAGGAGGCAAACAAAGCAATTTCTGAGGACTGTCTTCGTCGGCGCGTATGGGATCAATTAGATAGTATTCATTTGGATTTGTAATAAGTAATTAATTCGGACACTTGGACATTTGGACCCTCTTGTATAAGGGCAAATTTGTAAAATTGTGTATATCTTCCAACCCCATTTCTTTCTCCCTTTTATTTACTTACTTATGATGGTTACATATAGCATCATCTTTTACATTTTCATATCGTTGTCATGCCTTGTATCCATTTTTGCACGCATTGGGTTCAGTTCATCATTCTAACCTTGTTGTTATTCCCTACTTAATTAAATATGTGTGCTATCGCATGCTTTGAGATGAACCGTATGCCATGTTAATAAACCGAACCTATTAGTTGCATTTTGTATGTGTTGCATTAGTCACCTTGCATAGTAGAGCATGCATTTTTCTAATGGTTTTATTTTTTTTGGCTTGCCTCGGTTGAGTACTAGGTGAGCGTTTTCACTTTAGCATATTGCATGTATATTTTGTGTTGCCATATCAAGCATATTACCATGAGGCGAAATGCTTATTTGATATATCTCTTGAGTGCCAGTGAATGAAGCCTTTTTCACCTAAATTGGGATGATTTGATACGTGTGTATGTGAGCTTACTTTTTTAACAAGTTCATATTCAAAACTCTTTTTCAAACAAATGTGAAATCAAAGCCTTCCAAAGTGGGTGAAATAGTCTATACTAGTGTGCCTTACATAGTAAAATTAGCATATTAATCGGAACATGAGCATATAATGTTAATAAAAATCACATCATGATTAGTAGAGGCCGATCTCTGATCGGGTGAGTAGGATACTCAATTTATAACCTTCCCCTCTCATACATAAGCTCTCGAGCTGAGACACTTTGGTGATGACGGACAAGTGACCTTTGGCATGAGTCACGAGTTTCCTAAATTTTCCAAAAATATTTAGGTGGCGACTTTGTAATTTGGAAATTTTGTCCATTTTTGGCATCTCCGAGGATAAGAATTTTCTAAAGATTTGTCGGAGTTAGACTCATTTGTGTTTATCTATTTCATATTGCACTCGTAAAACCAGATTCAAGACCACGAGAGTCCGAACTGTAGGGCTATTATATCCGGGAGCACAAAATGCAAGCTACAGTACTAGTTTGGGGTCAACAAGTGATTCAAGAAAAATATGAGGACCAAAATCTTAATTTATAAATTTGAACATTTAATTAAATGTAGTGTTTAATTTATTTAGAATCTGAAAATTAAATTCAGTTAAAGTTTCTTTATTTTGAATTAAACGGCGAATTGTATTGAGAACCGGAAACCTAGGATTTCTGTCTGGAAAATATACTTAGAAAATTGATTTAATTATTATTAGGGTTTTAGAAATTGTTCCTGAGTTCCCAAGTTCAATTTGGGGCTTGCAAGTTTTCAGTTAGCGCATGTGTTTGATTCTAGGGTCAAAATTGAAATTAAGTAAGAAATTGAGGGACTACAAAGAAATAATTTAAAAGTAAGAGTTAAAGAAAATATTGCAAAGATCAAGGGCCTCATATGTATGCTATGACACGCACTAGGCCTAATATCTGTCATGTAGTAGGATTGGTAAGTCGATTTCAATCCAATCCAGGTAAGAAACATTAGCAAGCAGTTATTGAAAAGGTTCCTTTAAAATTGTGTTTTGGTTTGTATAATCTAGAAATAAAAGGATACACTGACACGAATTTTGCAGGAGATATAGATGATAGAAAATCTACTAGTGGTTATGTGTTCTTATTTGGTGGAACAGTAGTTTCTTGGTTAAGTAAAAAACAGAGTTGCGTTGCAAAGTATATTATGGAAGCTAAGTACGTAGCTTGCATAGCAGAACGGTTAGTAATGCGGTCTAGATAAAGCGATCTGTTGATAGTTTACAATTAGGTATACCTGCCAGACCGGTCAATATGTTCTGTGACAATCAATCCATCATCTCATTAATAAAAAGTGGAGCGCATAGATCTAAGGGAAAACATATTAATGTAAGTTATCACTATATTCAAGATATAGTGGAGAGATGAGAAATTAAAATTGACTATATACCCTCAGAAGAGATAGTGGCCGACTGTATGATCAAAGAGTTGTCTCTAGAAAAATTCAGAAATATGGGATTGAAAAATACCTAACTAGGTTGTTTAGCTACTTATATAAGAGCATAGTTGGATAACTCTAGGGACGCCTGGATAATCGATGTTATGCAACTCTATCTTGCATAGAAACATGTGTTTGGTCAGGTAATAAGGTAGAGGAACTGACAAGGTCATCATAATTAACATGAGATATAAAGTCCATGATATATAACATGTTGACTAAATGATGTTGTCAACTTGATCAACAAAAAGTTGCTGATAAGGTGTGTTAAGGAAAACCTTTAGGAATAGGCCTTAGAGGAAGTACTTAACAATAATTTTGGCGCAAAGGAATGTGTGCAGCTGAAGTCGTCAATGGTGATTGGGTATGGATTATGAACCAAGCACAGAATATTGATGTCATTCACTTGAAATATACTGAATTGAAGTCATCTGGTGTGTGTTGTCAGTGGAAGAACACATTCGTACGGGTGCGGTCAGATTGGTGGCAAAAACGTGTGCAGGTATGGCCAAGCCACAATCAGACATCGATCTATGAGGTAATGAAAGTTGGCACGAGACAAAATTTTGGTACCAAGGTAAACATGTCCAACTCAGGTTCAACCACCTTTATTATGTTGTGTTCAAGTAGGAGATGATAAAAATAGAGATGATCACACCATAATACAGTGTGACTCTCCGCATTTGATTATTTCTTATGACTTAGGTGATTGATCCTTCCCGCAAGGAGGATGTAAAAGTTCTTTCCTTGTGTTGATGGGTGGTTGAGAAAATGAATATGTTATGTGCATATCAAGTGTTTAAACACACTTTGACCGTTTATGAGCAACATTTTGAAGCATTATGATAAAACATATTAATGTCATTAATGGTGGGTTAGGTAAAGAAATGAACCACTCCCACAGATTGCCCTATATCTGTCTCCATGAAGCAACCATAGAATAGAAAAGAATGGAACATCTCTTTTGATTGAAATTTAGGTGAGTGCTATTTTCAAACATTTATGGGACACCATCCATATATTTCCTATCACTTTGCCATTTATACAAAACCACTAGGAATTAGGAAATTTAGAGATTGACAACTACTATTGAATGAAATAATTGCTTATATTTAAATCCTTGAGCCCTATGATCATGACTAAAGTGCTATGCCTTTAAATGCTTGTTAATATAAAGTCACAAACCTCAAAAGAAATCAATGGAGATTTAAATAAATAAATAAATAAAATGTATATTTGCTTGTCTTTGTGCATCAACAAACCCTCTCTAATTTATAAGTCTGTCTTTCTAGTACAATTAACAAAATTCTCAAAATTGCAATTAGTTTATATTTCAATGACAATTCCTTTCACTTTACTTTTCCTATGCAATTATCTACTTAAATCTAATATCCAAACAAATATAAAGTGAATAAGAACTATATACAAGTACAAAGAGTTGAATTTCTAAACTCTTACTGAGGTATAGTAATTCTAACTCGTGGACTAGATCCATTAGTTAATTTGTCATTTATATTGAAACAATAATTCTAGTAGCTTATAAAATTTAACCAGGATTTATTTAGAAAGTGGAGTGTAGAGAGTAGATTTAAACTTTTAGTGTATTGTAAGTTAAATTTAAAATGAATTTTGCTCACTCATTTTAATTTTGAGTAGTTTTTTTTTTTAGCTATGTAGGAAAATTGTATTTTAAAATGGTTAAAATAATTTACAATCCAAAATTAATTAACCGTGTGACAATTCTTATAATTTTGACACAGAAGATGTACAAATCAAGCATTTCAAAGAAGCAGTCCATGCCCTAATAAAACCGTGTTGAAAATCATGTAGCAAAAATATTGGAAAATATATCTAAAAGACCTGTCCAATGTCTATATCTAGGAAAATTTTATTTTCACACACTTACTTATTTTAGTACATATTATTTCTTAATACACACTCTTATTAATTTGATTATTAATTATTTTTCTTAATTCACATACTAAATATTTTACTTATACTCTTCACTTATCCCATTATACACACCACTTTAATTCTCTTTTTACATATTTATTGATAATTATAGACCACGATTCTAGACTTGTTAAAAATTATAGGCGAAAGAACTGTCGAATTCCTTTTCATCTTCTCCAGTCTTGCAGTTTCATTGCCATTGATTTTCAAGCCTTTTTTTGGAAAAGTTATGGATTTTGATGCATCAAATGTGATAATAAGAAATAGGATTTTTATGAGTATGTTTGGTTTGAATTTTTAGGGTGATTTTGAGAAAAAAATTTTAGAAAATTTGTTTGGTTTGTAAATTTTCTAAAATAATTTTCAAAATCACTTTCTCTCTCTTACCTAACAATCAATCACTTTTTCTCTCTCCTCTCTCCTTCTCAATCACTTTTTCTCTCACACATATCTACTCAATTATAATAAAACATCAAATCTTTTCTCCTTCCTCTTCCTTTTCTTTTTTTTATTAGTTCTTGGAATAAGCAACATTTCTTTTCGTTTCCTTTCAAATCATTGTCATCAATTAGTGATTTGCTTTTTTTATTTGCTCGTAGAAGAAACAACCTTTCTTTTCTTTTCCTTTCAAATCATTGTCATTAATTATTGGTTTGTCTTTTTTATTAGTTGTTGGAAGAAGTAACATTTCTTTTCCTTTCCTTTCAAATCATTTTGAGGTTGGGTCACAACATCAAGAAGATGATCAAAAGAGACAAGAAATCATAGAAAGTCCTCCTTTTCATGGTGGAAAACCGATAAGAAGGGCAATTTCATACTTGAACCTCGAGCTAGTTTTCAACCATGACAAACATAAAAGTTATCGTAGAGTATGATTTTATAAGTAACAATATAAAGTGTATAACAAGTAAAGTAAGACATAATTAAAGAAATGATAAATAATAGAAAAATTAGAGTTTAGTTATTTTTTTGTTTAAAAGATATATATTAAGATTTTATTATATTTAAAAGATGTATACAAAAAATATTTTTATATAATATTATGGGTGTGTTTTGATGTTCATTATGATCATTTTACTTTAAAGTATAATTGTCATTAAAATAATATTTTATTAAGTGTGTGTATTAAGATAAATAAGTGTGTGGAAATAGAATTTTTCCTATATCTATGTCCGTCCAAATGGGTCCTTATCGTTTATGGTTGCTTAGGAGCTTTCATGTACAAATGAATATCTTAAGAATAATACTATATGCACCAATTGGTATATCAAGTAATGTTAGAGATCTCAAAAATTCTACTGAGGATTGGTTTGGCATAAACTAAATAATACAAAAAGTCAAAAAGTCACTATCCTATTTAAGTCACATCATCTTATTTAAATCACATCACCTCTCTAACACATCACATCAAACCCAACTCAAACTTAACCCATATAAGCCAATAAGTCAAAAAAGTGTACTTTTTTAGAACATCACAAACCAACCCTAAATGTCTCATATAGGTGTGGAACCCACACAATGGGGATCCCATGTGGGACTCACAACCATGTAAGACATTTGGTAAAATTTTTAATAGAATTTTTAAGATCTCTAACATTTTTTATACCAATTAGTATATATTAATAAATGATGTGATATAATTTTAAAAATATTAATTATTTATAATTTATATAATAAGTAGGGCCAATAATAATATCATAACATATGTAAGTACACTAATTAGTGTATATACTACCACCGATAAATGAAAGACTATTTATTAATTAGCTGAAATTAATTAATGATGGGGTTAAACCAACCAAGCAACCATTGAATGCACTCACAGATATTTATGATGACTTTAATGAGTGATGCTAACATGCAACAAGTTAAAGTTGGATCCGAAAGCCATTTGTGCTTGTTTGTGGGCTCTCTCGATCTCGATAAGAGAAGTACTCACCTGAATCCGGATCCTCGGTGCCTCTTTCCTGCGGCACAACCCTGTAGCCCCAAAATGACGTCGTTTTGGGCTTTTTTTTTTTTTTTTTTTCTTTCTTTCTTCTTTTTCTTACTTGATAACTCTCTCTCTCTCTCTCTCTCTGCTCTCTCTCTCTCTCTCTCTCTCTCTCTCTATTACATCATCGACCCAATTGGTTCAAATGCTGTGCTCTGTTCAAAACATTTTGTAGTTTTGATTTCAATTTTCTGAACCAATTGAGATGCTCAGATCTGAACAAAAATTGGTTCAGATCTGAAATGTTTTGAAAATGTTTTGGTTTGCAGTGTGATCATATCCCAAAGAGTGGGTTTTGTTTAATCCTCTTTTAGTTAGCCGATTTCGAGCTTCTATTCGACCATATATCTGTATTTAATTAAAGCCTTCGCTTATGGCTTTAATTCTGTGCCGATTTTGTTCTTTCCTTGTTCAATCAGGCTCTCAAAGAGTGTCTGATTGTGATTCAACATACTTGGATGACTTCAAATTTATTCAATCAGGCTCTTCTGCAACCTCTTCTTCTCCCTTCCTCTCTCTCTTCTTCCCTCCCCTTCCCTCCCCTTGTTATCGAATCAAACTGCAAACAAAACCCACAAAGAAAGAAAATCTGAAGGAAAGAAGAGACAAAAAAAAAAAATCAAGAAAATGTTGGATCAAGAGACAAACCCAAAAATGAAAAATCAGTCGAACCTAGTAGTACAAACCTTCACCCTCCTGTAAAGATTTTCTTTTGTGAGAAAATGGGAGAGAAAAATGAGGCCAAGAAAGAAAGAAAATATCGGATATAGCAGAGAGTAGAAACAAGAAGCGATAGAGAGAGAGAGAGAGAGAGATAGAGATCTACAGTTGAGAAAGAGCACCACCCACTCACACATCAAAAGGGGCATCAGGTTCTTCTCTCCACCATGCGAGTGTTCTTCCATTTGGGATTTGTCTCTTTCGTAGTCCACTGAGGTCCTAAACTCCAACTTATGGCCCGTTGAAGGGCCGCCGGTGATGGAGATGACGGCGTAGACCTTCATTTTGCCGAAGAACCTGATGTCTTTTAGGTTTTTTGCTGAAATGTTGGCTTGAAGTTATCAGTGAGAGAGAGAGAGAGAGAGTTATCAGTAAGAAAGAAGAAGAAGAAAAAAAAAAAAAAAAAAAAAGCCCCCAAAACGACATCGTTTTGGGGGCTACAGGGTTGTGCCGCAGGAAAGGGGCACCGAGGATCCAGATTCCTAAAAATATTATGTAGCATTGTTTATGTAATTCTTTTAATTAATGAAATATTGCTAAACACAATCTAAGTGACTTACTATTTATTTTCAAATTACTTAATAATATTAATTCAACATATCGTGCTAATTTAATAGAGAACTTACGTGTAAGTCTTAATAGGTGAATTTATTGTCTGATAGGTTCTATAATAATTAATGATGTTTTTCTTCATACACTATTAAAAAAGTCACCAATTTTAATTTTCAGTAATAGTTTAAAATTTTTGTACAAAAAATGTTACTAATTATAAGTTTTAACGATAGCTTAAAAAAATTATCATAAAAAAATGTGACTAATTTTTAATTTTTAGAGACAGTTTGAAAATTCGTCACAAGCAAAAATCATTAGTTATAAGTTTTAGCAACAATTTATAGAAGTCATGTAAAAAAAATCACTAATTGTTAATTTTTAACGACATATATAAAAAATAATAACAAAAAATTATTTTTCATGACTATTTTATTAAGACTTATTTTCAATAGGATTTAATAAAAATTAATTTTAACTATTAAGATCTATTGATACTTTATATTATTTTAAAATATTGTAGATAAGACTTGGGGTAGGTGAGTACGAATCCGGATCCTCGGTGCCCCTTTCCTGCGGCACAACCCTGTAGCCCCAAAACGATGTCGTTTTGGGGGCTTTTTTTTTTTTTTTTTTTCTTCTTCTTCTTTTCTCTCTAACTCTCTCTCTCTCTCTCTCTCACTGATAACTTCAAGCCAACATTTCAGCAAAAAACCTAAAAGACATCAGGTTCTTCGGCAAGATGAAGGTCTACGCCGTCATCTCCATCACCGGCGGCCCTTCAACGGGCCATAAGTTGGAGTTTAGGACCTCAGTGGACTACGAAAGAGACAAATCCCAAATGGAAGAACACTCGCATGGTGGAGAGAAGACCTGATGCCCCTTTGATGTGTGAGTGGGTGGTGCTCTTTTCTCAATTGTAGATCTCTATCTCTCTCTCTCTATCGCTTCTTGGTTTCTACTCTCTGCTATATCCAATATTTTCTTTCTTTCTTGGCCTCATTTTTCTCTCCCATTTTCTCACAAAAGAAAATCTTTACAGGAGGGTGAAGGTTTGTACTACTGGGTTCGACTGATTTTTCATTTTTGGGTTTTGTTTCTCTTGATCCAACCTTTTTCTTGATTTTTTTTTTTTGTCTCTTTCTTTCCTTCAGATTTTCTTTCTTTTGTGGGTTTTGTTTGCAGTTTGATTCGATAACAGAGGGGAGGGGAGGGGAAGGGAAGAAGAGAGAGAGGAAGGGAGAAGAAGAGGTTGCAGAAGAGCCTGATTGAATAAATTTGAAGTCATCCAAGTAAATTTGAAGTCATCCAAGTATGTTGAATCACAATCAGACACTCTTTGAGAGCCTGATTGAACAAGGAAAGAACAAAATCGGCACAGAATTAAAGCCATAAGCGAAGGCTTTAATTAAATACAGATATATGGTCGAATAGAAGCTCGAAATCGGCTAACTAAAAGAGGATTAAACAAAACCCACTCTTTGGGATATGATCACACTGCAAACCAAAACATTTTCAAAACATTTCAGATCTGAACCAATTTTTGTTCAGATCTGAGCATCTCAATTGGTTCAGAAAATTGAAATCAAAACTACAAAATGTTTTGAACAGAGCACAGCATCTGAACCAATTTGGGTCGATGATTGTAATGAGAAGAGAGAGAGAGAGAGAGAGAGAGAGAGAGAGTTATCAGTAAGAAAGAAGAAGAAAAGAAAAGAAAAAAAAAAAAAAAAGCCCCCAAAACGACGTCATTTTGGGGGCTACAGGGTTGTGCCGCAGGAAAGAGGCACCGAGGATCCGGATTCTATTTTTAGTATATTTAATACCTTTCCAATCAAACATTGCATATGATATGTAAGTGAAATTTGGCCTACTATTAAACTTGTAGTTACATGTACCTATGTTACTATTGTAGCGATAATACCACAAAGTATTGTCATCATTGTATCCTCTAAAATGCTAAAATGGTAATCAAAAGACCTAATCTCATTTAGGAATCATGTAATCAAGGTTAATGCCAAATACAAGTATTGAAATCTCCCCCAAGTACACCAACTGCAATACATTAGGTGGGGACCACATACAGTTAAATCTTACTCTTGCTCGTGTTAATGTCTAATATTTGATTAATTACTTCAATGGAAAAGTCAGTGTTCTTTGATATCAACCTAAATTCAAAGTTTTTTTGAAATTTTTGTGTTGTTTACCCAACCTTGGCTTCACCTAATTTTTTGTTGAGTAAATATCATCTTCCCCTCTAAACTGTCACTCGTTTTTCACATGCACCCCCATACTTCTATTTATTTCAATTTAGTACTTAAACTTTCCACAAATTGATCAATTAGACCTCTGCCGTCACCTTCCGTCCACAATTGAATAGAATGTGATGAGCTGTCCTCCTGAACTATCTTTTGGAGGGAATATAAGAGGGTTTCCTTACAAAATAAGTTGGTTTAGTAGACAATTCAATTAGGGCTTCGTTGGGATCAAAATCGATTGTAGGATTTTCAAATTCCTTATTCGAAATCGAAATCAAAGTTCATCAGTGAACGAAGGGCAAGAACTAACATTGAATCATGGGTTGGGTTCAAAGAGAGAAGGATGGCAAATGAAGGAAGCGGCCAATTGTTTATGGTATTTGCTTTTAATATTTGTTTAATTTTGAAACTAATGATTATGAAAAATCGATTTCTGATATAATACTATTTTGATTTGGCATTTTTTAGAATGCATCTTTGTCTGTTTGTCTTTGAAAAGGATTTGTCTTATCGTAACTGTTTTACTTGAATAGTGTAATACTTAATTAGTTTTAGTTTAATCAGTCCTTAAAAGAAACTCATTTTTTATGTAATACTTATTAAAAATCAATTCAGTTTAATCATTTTTTAGAATGCAAATTTTTTTTTTAATGTATTCATACATGGATTTCTTCAATTGGAATTGTCTTACGGTAATAGTAGTTTAATACTATTTTTATTTATTTATTAGTATAATTAGTCCATAATAGCATATTTTTTCATTTAAAAATGCAGAGAAATGATCTTGTTATTTCACAATCAAAATGCATCATGGGGTTTTGGTTAGTTATAATCCTCAGAGGGTTTATAGTGATGGATTGATCAGTTATTTTGACTTTTGTAATTCTGATGAAATATCACTTGTGGAGTTGGATAATATGGCCAAGGAAGTAGGCTGCATTGGATGTTACATCTATTACTATAAGCTTAATTATTGTGCTGGGTTAGAGTTGATTAACACTAATGAAGATGTAATAAGGTTGGAGATATTTGTGGATGGAAACAGAGTAGTAGAGGTTTATGTAGGTTGTTTAGGAATGGATGGTGTTATAGGGTCAAGTGCAAAAAGAAGTCAGAGAAAGGGAGTACTTGTAGATATACAGGTAGCAAAAGAGGAAGATAGTAATGACTATGATCCTAATCCTTCAGACTCTTCATCATCTGATGAGTTTGAGAAATATGAGGTTAGTAACTATGGAGTTTTTGATGATGATGCATTGTATGAGGCTAATGTTGACAAAGAGCTAGAGTTTGCTGGTGTAGGAAGTAGTAAGAATGCAATGGTTGAGGCAGTTGATGACCTACAAAGCCTTGGAAGCTCCTCTGATGAGTTAAGAAGTATTAACAGCTCATCTGATAAAGGAGGTACTTCTCATAGAAGGCAATACCCTGTTTTAATGTTCACTCTGATATGCACAATCCTCAATTCAAACTTGGTATAGAGTTCAAGAGTCATGATATATTTAGGGATGTTGTGAAGGAGTATGCAATTAAGTGGGGCAAACATATAACATTTACCAAGAATGACAAACACAAGGTGAGGGCAGAGTGCAAAGTTGGTTGTCATTGGGTTTGTTATGCTTCATATGTAAAACATGATGGGTTTCAAAACACTTGTTGATGAGCACACTTATAATAGGTCATTTAATGTGGCACATGTGAGTTCCAAATAGATTGTCAATAAGTACTTTGAAAGAGTTAGGTTAAATCCTACATGGCCAATTCAGTCATTGGCAGACACTATTTCAAGTGATCACAATATGAAGATTGACTTACAAAAAGTGAGAAGGACAAGAAACAAGTTGTTGACACAAGTAAGCTGAGCAGTTTGCAATGTTATGGAGTTACATTGAGGAGATTAGGAATACCAATCCTAAAACAACAATCTATATAAAGCTGAAACAGATTCCAAAGGTTAATGAAGGAAGCAATCTAAGGGTTATTGATAGGAGCAATACAGAGTCAAAGTTCAAAAGGTTGTACTTGTGTTGTGGTCCATTGAAGAAAGCTTTTATGAATGCTTGCAGGCCAGTTATAGGAGTTGATGGATGCAATTTGAAGGGGTCACATGGTGGTATTCTCTTGATTGTTGTTGGGATATATGCAAACAATTGCATATTTCTATTTGCCTATGCAATTGTTGAGAAAGAGAAGAGAAAAACATGGTTGTGGTTTCTAGAGCTGCTAGGACATGATCTGAATATTGTAATCTCTCATTGTTATACCGTCATGAGTGATAAGCAAAAAGGTTTGATTGATGCAGTGGCTAAGTTGTTCCCAAGTGCTTCACACAGGTTTTGTGTGAGGCATTTGTACAACAATTTTAAGGGTGAACACAAGGGGTTGGTTCTAAAAGATCTGTTGTGGAAGGCTGCAAGGGCAACAACTGTTCCTGTATTTACCAGAGTGATGGCAAAGATTAAAGAAGTTGATTGTAAGGCATACGATCGGTTAGTTGACAGACCACCAATTCATTGGAGTAAGAGCCACTTCAGCACTTTTCCAAAGTGTGACCTTTTGCTAAACAATCTATATGACTGCTTCAATGCAAGCATCTTGGAAGCTAGGAGTAAACCTGTGGTTACAATGTTAGAGAAGATTAGGTTGTTGTTGATGGAAACAATTCAAAAAATAAGAGATGCAATGCAAAGACACAATGGTCCTATATGTCCTAAGATTCAAAATCATTTGGAGAAAATGAAAGTGGATGTAGGTGGATGGATTCCTAGATGGAATGGCAATAAGCAATTTGAGGTTGTAAGGCCATATGGTGAGCAATACAAGCTGGACTTACAAGTTTGGACTTATGGCTGCAGGAAGTGGGATCTGTCAGGTATTCCATGTGCCCATGTTGTGGCTACTGCAAATTTCTTGGGTCAAGAACCAGAAAAATATGTTCATCAGTACTACAAGGTGGAGACTTATCTGAAGATGTATGACAATATGTTGACTCCTATTAATGGTAGAGAAATGTGGCCAAGAACTGAGTATGCAAAGGTGCTGCCACCTGATGTGAAAAATAGAGCTGGGAGGCCTTAAAAAAATAAAAGAAAGGAGACTGAGGCACCAATTCAAGGCACAAAGCTAGGAAGGCAGGACACTAAAATGACTTGTAATAATTATAAGAAGGTAGGACACAACAGGAGAAGTTGCAAGGTCAAGGACAAATTCAGCTACATGCAAGAAAGCCAACCTCAAGGGAGCCAAATTGAACCAAGCCAACCTCAGAGCCAATTAAGTGCAGAAGCACCTAAGGTCAAGAGACACATGAGACAGAAGAAACTGGCTGTCAGTGTTCTTCCTTTTTTAAAAAAAAAAAAAAATAGTAACTTAATTGTCCTATATTTGATTGTGTTTAATTGTGGATAATTCAATCTTATTGCAGGTTAAAAGGAGAGTGGTACAAGGAAGTCAGTCAACTCTATCTCCAATGAGTTCAACCAACACACCAAAGGAGGGTCAAATGATGTGGACAGGCAAGTTAGTGTACAATGCTAGTGGCATTAAATCAGAATCCACTAGACAGAAAGATGGAGCACCTAGAGCATCCACTTGATTTTTTTTTTTTTGGTTGGATAGAAGAAGGAACCATCTACATGACTTTCTTATTGGGGCTTTTTATACATGTAATGATTTTTTGTTTGGAATGGTTGCCCTGAACTTGTTAACTATGTAAAGGTAGTATTTTGGTTGTCACAAACAATTGTGTGTTTTGAAAACTTAAATGACAAATTTATGACTGTTGCTTTTGTGCATGATGCTCTATTTTAATGGATGGTACTCCTCATTTCTATGTAAACGTAGCTTGTGTTGGTTTTGGTTGCCATTACATGGATGGATTCCAATTGTGTGTTTTGAATGAATGCCACTGATAGGTTTTTTATTCATTGAATGAATGCCATTTGATGGATGGATGCCAGTGATAGGTATTTTATTCATTGGTTGCCAAGGGGCCATTTAAAGAGGCCACCAATTAGTTATTTTGATGGATGGATGACAAATAGTTAAAGTAACACACAATGCCACTTTTGTTTTGTTTTTTTTTTTTAATCAAATGATAATGCCTTGGTTTTGTGAGGATGAACACAAATTGTTTTTTAAGGGACAAATAAAGGTTGTGATGCTCTATTTTTTTTTTAAGAGTAAAACCTTAACACAAAATCTAAAATTTTCATTCAAACTACTTTCCTCATTACATTTCATTCATAATATTTCTCCCATTACATTTCATTCATAATATTTTCTCCCATTACATTTATTCATTCATAATAGTCCCTCCTATTACATTCTTTCTTATACTACATTACAAACCACATTGATAAAATGATGCACCATGAGGCAGCGAAGCATATCCATAGCTTTCTCTCTCTTTTATTCCTTGTCTGCAATCTTGCTTCTAGCTTATTGACCTTCTTCAATAGCTCAGGGATGATTTGCACTGCCCGTGAGCACATAGGTGGGTCTACCTAGGTAAACTGATTACAACCATTCATGGGACAGCTGAGGAACCTCCTATCAGGATTTGCATCAATCCATGATGTTTGTATCACCCTTCGTCTTCCACAACAAATGCATCTCAGGTCTTCCACGTCACTTGCACTCCATCTTCCTTCAGTTGAGCTTGATCTTCCCAGATTTCTTAACCCTCTATTCCTCATTCTCTTTCACCACCAAACAGATGCTTTGTTTTTTTTTGGTTGGGAGCTTGCCTCTGTTATATAGTAGAATGAAGAGGTTGCATATGGACAGAAGGTGACAGCAAGGGTCTAATTGATCAATTCGTGGAAAGAAGGTGACGGCAAGGGTCTAATTGATCAATTTGTGGAAAGAATGTGACAACTCATCACATTCTGTCCAATTGTGGACAGAAGGTGACGGCAGGGGTCTAATTGATCAATTTGTGGAAAGTTCAGGTACTAAATTGAAATAAATAGAAGTACGTGTGTGCGCGTGAAAAACGAGTGATAGTTTGGGAGGAAAAATGATATTTACTCTTTTTTGTTTCACCTAACACCAAGGAATTCTAACCCTAGAGTTCGTTCTACAATAGTTATCCTATTATTATTAGACTCAAAACATCAATTATTATTATTTTAACATGGTATAAAATTCATTATAACTATAAAAATAATTACTGAATAATTATAACCAAACACATAATTAGAAATCTAACAACCACTACTAGAAAGAACTTATAATTGAAGAAAATAATCAAACTAATACAACAACAAAAATTCATAACACCTTGATCTTTTAGATAAAAATATATAAAAATAACAAACTGAACTAATTTTATTAGTTAAAACAAAATCTTTACCAACCCAGTACACCAATTCATTTAAGAATCAATTCAAATAAGACTAGATCAATCAAACTAAATGTATCTAAGCCAATAAAATAGAAGAAACCGAACTTTAAATTAAATATAGGGTCTTAACTAAGTATTATTATATGTTTCATTCGTTTGGGAATATATTATTTTAATAATTTTTTGAATTTTTATGAAAAGATATACAAAAAAATAAAGAAAATGATGTAATAATTTATAGTGACTTTTTAACGAAAATATATAATTGACAAACGAGGTAATCATGTCCTGGAAGTTAACAAATTTACAAAATGGACTCCAATCAAATCACATCACATCTATGGTAGCATTTAATTCACTGAATTAAAATTATAATTAAATATCTATTTAAAAAAATGAATACACTAATAATTATCCAACCAAGAAATAGTTTTCAAAATTATTCGAGCAAATCAAATCCTAATAAAATAATTGGATTTAGGAAATTGGTAATCATAAATAAAAATAGGATTTGGAACCAAAACTGAAGTACCGGTGCCGGTTAGGGTTGGGTACTGGTCGGTTGCGGTCACGGAATCTCCAATCCGTCATCTGTCCACTAGATTGACGGATTGGAGAAAATCAATCCGCATCTGTTCGCCAATCCGATGGATGTGGATTGAGCGGATTGGCGGATGGATGCGAATCGATTTGGCGGTTTAAAATTTTATAAATTTTCAACATAATTCAACTTGTGCACTTCCTCAAAAAAAAAAAAAAAAGTATTACAATCAATGACTTAAAAAAGTATTAAATCGCTGCATGTTTCATCCAAAGAAAGAAAGTTTGAAACTTTAAAATATTGCAATCACTGCATGTCTCATTCACATATTATAATCACAACATGCCTCATCCATATAAAATATTACAATCTGTGGTTCTTAAAATATAAAAACAATTCAAACCACCAAAACTATGAACAGAGTAGTAGTAGAGATTGTATGTCTCTGTATTGTTACATCTATATCTGTTTTTGAAAACAAAAACCAACCAACATATATCATCTTTTTATTTATTATTTTTAGAGTTAGATTTAAAAATCAAAAAATATAGATAAATAACACATTTATTTTTTTTCAATTCAAAAAATATAGTCAAGTTGAAAACTCTTTTTCAACAAAATATATTCAACAGAATATTTAAACTCTTTTTCAGTTAAAAACATAAACAGAATATCTACATAAATTGAAAACACAGTCTTACAAATTACTAGGGGTGCTTGCGATTTGACGATTCAATTGCGGCCAAAGGAACCTCAAATCCATCATCCGTCTAAAACTAGACGGATTGGAAAAAAATCAATCTACAACCATCCGCTCGTCATCACGCATCCATAAAAAATGTGGCATATCGATTCAATTCAGTCGGTTTAGGTAGATCGATATATTTGTTGTTCACCTCTAGTGTCATGTACCACTTTAAAGATTGTACCATATGTTGGAACAATCTTCTGTGTAAATAAAATAACTTGAAATAAATTCAAACAAAATAACTAAATAACATACCGGATTTATTTATCGAACCCAATTAAAATCAAAAGACCAAGTCGAGTGTGTGACACTCTGTCCTTAAGACAGATTCGTCCCGCTATGGTACTTACGGTTGAGTGGCGTCTATCTCCCAGGATACAATGATCTTCACAAATTGTAGTAGTACTCCAAACAATTTGTTCGGCGAACCAAACCTGTGTTCTAACTCTCTGAATATTTATTCTAAACTAAAATGAAAAATAATGCACTAATAGGAAATGGACAGCAAAAGGACAAAACTCAGACTCAATTTTTCCGGAATTTTTCCAACCCCTGGACTGCTGAAAAACAAATAGAATTTATAGGCAAATAATAGGACCCGAATAGGTACAACTCTAAGAATGAACAGTTGCACTAATTCATTCAAATAAAGTTTGACCGTATGTATAGGAACATTTCAAACAATTGAAAAATGTTCCGTTAAGTGGAACAGTAGGCTCATTTATAATTCAAACTATTTCAAATATATATATATATATATATATTAAACTAATATATATATATTAAACTATTGAAATAGTTAAATAAATAAATAAATGAAGAGGTACAAATTTTAGAAAATTTTTATAGGAACCTAAAATTTGAATTTAGAATTAAATTAAATTCTCACAATTACAAATTTTAGGAAACCACTTAGGAATCCAAAATTTGAATTTAGAATTAAATTAAATTCCCACAATATTTTTTATTGAAAAAATTCAAAAGAATTTTATCTAAATAAAAATTAATGTTAGACCCGAAAACGACGTCAATTTTCCATTCACTCATAAATGGTTTTGACGTTCCATCTTCACCGTGTGACTTGCCACGCGGCAAGGAACACGTCACCTCTTCGGACTCACCCCAAAAGACGTTTGGGGCCCACTCAACTTGGGCTAAAAATTATGCCTATAATAAACCATTTTTTCCAACAATCCCCCACATGAATGGAATTTGACGGAGAGAAAATGCAACAACATGATCTAATTACAGAGAGTACAGAAAATAAAAATATTCTGCAAAGGATAGGTAGCTTTTGGCTTTGAACCTTCCCTTGTGAGACACTATCGGATTTACTAGCTAACCAGTGAACATGATGTCTAGAACTGTTCAGCCGTTTGTGTAAACCAAGACAATAGAACTCACACTATATTCCCAGACACAGTTTAGTTCTCACTATTGTGTTCATTTTGGCCCTGAACAACCTGGTCTTTCATGAGTGCTCTAGAGAATTGTAGCCCTTCACAAATCTCACAGAACCGACCCAGTTCACACTCACATAGGTGATTCTTATGAAGAGTATCCTGCTATACTCCACTAGGTTAACCTAGATATAAGAATCATTAAAAGTTTTACTTAACCTAAAACGCTGCAGACATCACTATTTCATCATAGAAATGGGTAGGAGTTAGACTCCCCAGTGATCCTTCTGAGTCATTTACAACTCGGTTGTCCCTTTGAACCTAGATCTTGGGATGTCCAGTCAACTAGGTTGGGTTGCCGTTGTGGTAACTCTTATTCAATAGGCTTTAGTCCCATTCCCCTCGATGAATTCTCAACTAACTCTCTTGCTAACCCTTTGGTTAGTGGATCCGCTATGTTGTCTTTAGACTTAACATATTCTATGGAAATAATTCCATTAGAGAGTAGTTGTCTTACGGTATTATGTCGATGACGAATGTGTCGTGACTTACCGTTATACATATGACTCTGTGCTCTACCAATTGCTGATTGACTATCACAATGTATGCATATAGCAGGCACCGGTTTTTGGCCATATTGGAATATCTTCAAGGAAGTGGCGAAGCCATTCTGCCTCTTCCCCTGCTTGTCTAACGCTATGAATTCTGATTCCATAGTAGACCTAGCAATGCAAGTCTGTTTGGAAGATTTCCAAGATACAGCCGCCCCACCAAGAGTAAAGACATACCCACTGGTGGACTTCGAGTCTCTAGTATCTGATATCCAATTTGCATCACAGTATCCTTCAAGTACTGCTGGATATCTAGTATAATTAAGCCCAATGTTACGAGTAAATCGTAGATATCTTAGAACCCTTATAATTGCTTTCCAGTGTTCTACTCCCGGATTACTCGTATATCTACTTAATTTACTTATTGCATAAGCTATATTTGGGCGAGTGCAGTTCATCAAGTACATTAAGCTTCCAATAATTTGGGCATACTCTAATTGAGAAATACTTTCCTGTATATTCTTAGAAAGATACAAATTAACATTTACAGGAGTTCTAGCAAGATGATCATCATCTTTGCTGAATTTGTCAAGTATTTTCTCAATGTAATGAGATTGTGACAAAGTATAATCTTCTGATGTTTTGGTAATTTTCATACCAAGAATTACATCAACAATGCCCATGTCTTTCATGTCAAAATGTTTATTCAACATTTTCTTGGTAGTTTTAATCAAATCATTATTACTACCTATGATGAGCATATCATCTACATAAAGACATACAATGACATAACATTTGTCTGTGTTTTTAATATAAACACGTTTGTCACACTCATTAATTTTAAATCCATTTGACATCATTGCCTTGTCAAATTTCTCATGCCATTGCTTTGGCGCTTGTTTTAAAACCATATAATGATTTAACCAATTTACACACTTTCTTTCTTTCCCTGGAACAGAAAACCCTTCTGGTTGTTCCATGTAAATTTCTTCATTTAACTCACCATTTAAGAAAGCGGTTTTAACATCCATTTGATGAATTTCTAGATTGTATAGAGATGTAATGGCAATTAGCATTCTAATAGATGTTATTCTAGTAACCGGTGAGTATGTGTCAAAGTAATCTAGACCTTCTTTCTGTCTAAAACCTTTGACTACAAGTCTTGCCTTGTATTTGTCAATTGATCCATCTGCTTTTAATTTTCTTTTGAAAATCCACTTGTACCCAAGAGGTTTACTACCTGGTGGCAAGTCCACTAATTCCCAAGTGTGATTTTGCAAGATGGATTCAACTTCACTGTTGACAGCTTCTTTCCATAAAGGAGCTTCAGGACTGGACATAGCATCTTTAAAAGTTAAAAGCTCATTTTCTAACAAATATGTTAGAAAATCTGGACCAAAAGATTTCGAGGTTCTGGCACGTTTACTACGCCTAGGTTCCTCTTCCTCATTTTGATCTAACTCTTGTTCTTGATCATGTTCTTGATCCTGACTAGTAATAGCATCAAAAGATCTTTTATTAGTACTAGTCTCTTGTCCAGTCTTCTTTGGAAATACATGTTCAAAGAAAGATGCATTCCGAGATTCAATAATAGTATTTACATGCATTTCGGTATGTTCTGATTTATGAATCAAAAATCGATATGCACTACTATTCTTGGCAAACCAATAATGAAAATGCAATCAATAGTCTTAGAACCTATCTTAGTCTTTTTAGGACTAGGAATAGCCACTTTAGCCAAACACCCCTACACTTTTAAGTATTTGTAGGATGATACTCTTCCATGCCACAATTCATAAGGTGTTTGATTCACTTTCTTTCGGGGTATTTTATTTAAAATATAATTAGCAGAAAGTATTGCTTCCCCCCACAAGTTCTGAGGTAATCCAGAACTGATCAACATGGCATTCATCATTTCTTTTAAAGTCCTATTTTTCCTTTCAGCAATTCCATTTTGCTGAGGTGAGTAAAGAGCAGTGGTTTGATGAATTATTCCATGTTCTTTACAAAATTCACCAAAAGGTGATTCATATTCACCACCTCTATCACTTCTAAGTTTCTTGATTTTCTTATCAAGTTGATTTTCAACTTCATTCTTATATTGAATGAAAGTTTCCAAAGCTTCATCCTTGGTTCGAATTAAATAAATATAACTATATTTAGTATAGTCATCTATAAAAGTGATTACATACTTTTCCCACCTCTGGTTTGAATTGATTTAAAATCACAAATGTCACTATGAATTAATTCAAGTGGTTCCGTACTTCTTTCAATTGAATGAAAAGGAGTTTTAGATAATTTTGCTTCAACGCAAATTTCATATTTATGATTTGAATCAATGTTAAATTTAGGTAAACATTCCATATTAATTAATCTACGCAAAGATCCATAATTAACATGTCCTAGTCTACCATGCCATAAATTTGAAGACTCAAGCAAGTAAGAAGAAGATGTAGTATTATTAATAACTGAGGGTACAACGGTCATTACATTCATTTTAAAAAAGCCATCAGGCATGTAACCTTTTTCTACATGCATCCCGTTTTTGGTAAGTACAAACTTGTAACTTTCAAAAACTAGCCTAAACCCATTCTTACTCAACAAAGATCCGGAAACTAAATTCTTGTGAATGTCCGGTACATGCAACACATTGTTGAGAGTGAGTTCCTTTCCTGATGTCATCTTTAGTACAATCTTTCCTTGTCCTTCAACTTTGGAAGTTGAGGAGTTGCCCATAAAAAGTTGTTCACCGTTGTCCACTGAAGAATAAGATGTGAACATCTTTTTGTCGGCACAGATATGGCGAGTAGCACCAGTGTCCACCCACCATTCTTTAGGATTTCCGACAATATTTGCCTCGGAAACAACTGCAGAAAGATCTATGACATCTACACCATTGGAAATGTTATCCATTTTGGTCATTTTGGCTTTAGCAACCTTCTTACTTGATCTTCCTTTGCCTTTACGAAAATCAGTTCTTAAGAACTTCTCTGGTTTTCCACCATGATTCACTGGCACAGTCCCAACATACGGAGAGGTTGGCGTAATGGCAATCACCATACCAGTACTGGTCTGAACATTAGTTTGACCAGTTTTAGTAGCCATAAATTCTAAATTATAAACCACAATTATAATTAGAATTTAATACTACACAGAAAATTAAAACCAAAAAACACAGAATTTAAAATTCTGTAAAAAATAAAAGAAACAAAAATTGTAACTTTTATTTCCAATTAATTTGAAAATAAAATAAAATTTTATTTAAACAAATTAAACCAAAACAACAGATATAAAATCTGTTAAAATAAAAGAAACAAAACAAAATGTAACTTTTATTTTCAATTAATTTGAAATAAAATAAAATAAAATTTTATTTAACCAAATTAATTCCACACAGAAAACTAATCCAAATTCACAGAATTAAATTCTGTAAAAATAAAAGAAACAAGAATGTAACTTTTATTTTCCAATTAATTTGGAAATAAAATAAAATTTTATTCAACCAAATTAATTCCCCACAAGAAATTAAATTCTGTAAAATAAAAGAAATAAGAATATAACTTTTATTTTTTCAATTAATTTGGAAATAAAATAAAATTTTATTCTACCAAATTAATTCCACACAAGAAATTAAATTCTGTAAAATAAAAGAAATAAAAATATAACTTTTATTTTTCCAATTAATTTGGAAATAAAATAAAATTTTATTTAACCAAATTAATTTCACACAGAAATTTAAATCTCTTGTAACACTCCAATAATTAAAATACTGAAACAGAATTTTAATTAATGAAAACACAGAAAATAATTTCTAAAAACTAAAATTAATTTTCTGACAAAATTTCACAAAAATATATTCTGAATTGTTAATGACACCAGTATCGTACTACTAGTTGTCAAAGAAAAGAGACAGTATATTACTACTATCTGTCAAATAGCATATAATCACTATTTGTTTTTCCAACCAGAATATTATTTTGTAAATCACAGAAAATAATTTTCTTAGAAAAGGAAACAAACGAAAAATTCTGTAAACAGAATAATTCGAATCTGTCTTAAGATTGTTGGAACAATCTTCTGTGTAAATAAAATAACTTGAAATAAATTCAAACAAAATAAATAAATAACATACCGGATTTATTTATGAACCGAATAAAATAAGACCAAGTCGAGTGTGTGACACTCTGTCCTTAAGACAGATTCGCCCCGCTACGGTACTTACGGTTGAGTGGCGTCTATCTCCCAGGATACAATGATCTTCACAAATTTATAGCACTTCAAATAAATTTGTTCGGCGAACCAAACCTGTGTTCTAACTCTCTGAATATTTATTCTAAAACTAAATGAAAAATAATGCACTAAAGAAATGGACAGCAAAAGACAAAACAGACTCAATTTTTCTGGAATTTTCCAACCCCTGGACTGCTGAAAACAAATAGAATTTATAGGCAAATAATAGGACCCGAATAGGTACAACTCTAAGAATGAACAGTTGCACTAATCATTCAAATAAAGTTTGACCGTATGTATAGAAACATTTCAAACAATTGAAAAATGTTCCGTTAAGTGGAACAGTAGGCTCATTTATAATTAAACTATTTCAAATATATATATATATATATATTAAACTAATATATATATAATATATTAAATTGTTGAAATAGTTATAATAAATAAATAAATGAAGAGGTACAAATTTTAGGAAATTTTTATAGGAACCTAAAATTTAAATTTAGAATTAAATTAAATTCTCACAATTACAAATTTTAGGAAACCACTTAGGAATCCAAAATTTGAATTTAGAATTAAATTAAATTCTCACAATATTTTTTATTGAAAAAATTCAAAAGAATTTTATCTAAATAAAAATTAATGTTAGACCCGAAAACGACGTCAATTTTCCATTCACTCATAAATGGTTTTGACGTTCCATCTTCACCGTGTGACTTGCCACGCAGCAAGGAACACGTCACCTCTTCGGACTCACCCCAAAAGACGTTTGGGGCCCACTCAACTTGGGCTAAAAATTATGCCTATAATAAACCATTTTTTCCAACACTTCTTCCCAAATGAAGGAAGATGGATTGATTCTTCAAATATGAAGGGAGGATGAACAAAATGAAGGAGCCTCTAAAACACTATTCACTCTACATTTCTTATTATATTCAAAATAACTTTTAATGTGTAAATTTAATTTTTATAAAATTGACATCAATAAAAAGTATAAAATCATACCTTTAAAATGAGTATAATATTAAATATATTTTACAAAAATTTTAAAATTAAATATTTATTAATGAACAAAAATTACTTTTTGATTGGAGTTTGAATAAAGAAAATGAAAGTTTATGGTTGGAGTTTGAATGAATAGTAACCTCCTCTATATTTACTTTTTGAATAAAAAATATTATTTTTCATCCTCTTGAAAAGAGGATGTGGTTGGAGATGCACTAATACACTCCAAACAAAACTTATATAAAATTATAAATCTCATATTTCTTGCCAATCAATCATAACTCCCTTGACACACTTGAGTGTCTCAAAACCAATTAATAACGAAAAATGAGTGGGAGTACTAATTAGTGCTATCACTAATGATATGACAGTGGATGAGATTTACTACCACAATATTTTTGTGCTTTGGTTTTTTTTTTTTAAAAAAAAAAATAAGTGCCGACTTATTAATACTTTAAAACATGATTTTTAGTGAGATGTGTCATTGCTGATTAATAACTTCTTCAACCCACTTATCCACTATCAGCTCGATCTGCTTTATTAGACTTTTTCAATGGACAATGGTTGGTGGCCCTAATTTCCTTGGTTAGAATGGCTCAAATTTTCTTATCAGGTAAAAAAAAATAAAAAAAAAAAATAAAGTTACCAAAATTAGAAAATTTGAGCCATTTAAGCCACAATTTTTAGGACCCTCAAACATTATTCCTTTTTCAATACAATAACTTTGTCAGATATGTCCTGTCACATCACAATTTGATGAGAATAAATTTTGAAAACAATCCAAAAAATACGCGTTTTGAGAGTAGTACCATTTATCCATCCATTTACCATGCTATGCTTCACAGTTCACAAAATCATAAAACTGAGATTCATATCATATCACAAGACAACACTCCGCGACAAAAAAGCGAAACACGTAATAATGGTAAAAATAAAGAGTATGTGTACGATCATCATGATTTTGCCCTTCGCATCTCCCAAGCCAGCTCTTCAATATTACATCGGTAAATTACACTGACGTATTTCTGTTTAAAATAGGTTACTCATGTTTCATTTTAAACGGAAGTACTACGTAACTCGAATCGTGGGATTCGAATCGTGGCTCGACGTTAAAACGATGTCGTTTTGATGTCGATTTTGTTTTTTTTTATTTCCTCTGTTTGTTGCAGACTGGTTGAAGCAGAGAAGAAGAAAGGAGAAGAAGAGAAAAGGAATGAGGAAGAAAGGAGGGGGAGGAGGAGCAGGAGCAGGAGCAGGAGGGAGGAGGAACAGGAGGGGGCCATCAAAATGGCGGTGGGAGGCGAGGCGAGGCAGACGGTGAGCTGCGGCGGGGCTGCGACGGAGGAGGAAGCAGAGGCGGAGGAGCTACGACAACGGCGACGAACGAGGCGACGAGGCGACGAGCAGCGACGGGGCGACGGGACGACGGTGCTGCGCGATCTCCACGGCGGTAGTGCTGCGCGATCTCCTCTCTTCTCTCCCTCTTTCTCCTCTCTTCTTCCTCCTCTCTTCTGTTTCTCCTCTCGAGCCAATTCGAGCCTGGTAGCTTCGAGCTACCAGGCATTTCCGCATTTTAAAATAGGAAAATTTGATGATAAATTTTTTAGTGTCTAATTTATTTTTTTAAAAAATAAGAATTATATAGGTATTTTTTAAATTTTTAAATATTTTAAAATTTATTTATTTTATTATATTACTTTCATATCTATCAACTCTTTTATTAAGTCATCTTCACAGTATATTTTAAAATAAAATTTTACTTTTATTAGCTGTATAAATTGTAAAAGTTAATCACAATTCAACACGTGACATGAAAGGGGCAATCTAGGAAGTTAATACAAGTTGTCAACCAAAGTTAGACACGTGTCAACCCGTATTGATAATAATGGATCTGCGTAACACTATAACAATCGAGGGATATAGACTGATGTGGCCTAACGGTTACTCACAAAGTTCAAATTCAAAATCATGAGGGAAGCCTAACTGCAAAGGTGGTATAGTAGGACTGACTGTGAGAGAGCATGTTCAGCAATCATGGGAGGATATTTCGACGGTTAGAAGCCCACTTCGACAGTTATCATTGAGATGTATAAATAGCAGAGAAGGCCCCAAAATGAAGATCCAGACTCAGATAAAAAAACCAGTTTTATCTACTTTGTTTTTCTCTTCCAGTTTTTACAGTTTCTTTACATTTCTGTACTTCAAATTCTTGTACTGTACTTCATTCATAGGAATAGTTTCAAATTGCTTGTTGTTGTAAACCTCTATGAGGCTGGGACAAATCATTGTAAGTTTTTCATTTTACTTAATGAAATTCTGAAATTATTCTTCACTTAATTGTTATTTACTAAATTCTCCTAAACAAGCCACCAGTAAAAGTTCTCTTCATTGAAGCAGAGAGAACTAAAACATAATCGTCTGATAATTTGTTAGCAATTAATCTTCTGTAAGGACTGAATGATCCTTGTTGGCACGTTTAAAATTACAAAATTAATCTTCGAAAGCCAAAAAAGCTAACATATATTTTTGGCACGCTCAGTGGGACTAATTGAAATGGCTAGACGTAGGAGACAAGGAGAAAATGAACGCCTGGAAGAAGGTGTGGAAGGAGAGGTAGAAGTACCTGATCTAGAGGATAATGTGATAACACATCCTATGGAGACACCTATCTCATCAGAACCTATGGTCGAACAGATTAGTAATTCAGAACATGTACCACATGTTCAAAATATTGGACGAGGCCATGGAGTTTGATCATTTACTGTTTCATTTACTCAGCCAATGAATTCATGGGGAGGCCTGACAGATGCCATGGGACAGCAGTTAATGAACACAATGGAAAGATGGACAGTATCCTTTATGAATCAGATGAATTCTCATCAACCAACTAACACAAAGCATATGGAGGAAAATTCAAATGTTCCTCAGCAAAGATTGGCTAGAGATAAACAGCCTATGCAAAGCAATGGACCTACTAATGGTTAGACTAGTAATCAAAATTATGAAAGACCATCACCTCAGTCTTGGTATGAGCCTCTTTCGAGGCCTATGGTAAATCAAAATGCCTCATTACCTAACAGCGAAGCCATACAAATTGGTAGATTTGAGCCAACACAAGAAAATGGTATGAGAATGTTTCCAAATCCCATGTTCGAAGCCATACCTGGCACAAGGGGGTTCACTAATCCCTTGTTCGAATTCACACCCGGGGGGTTGGAAGGGTTTCCTACGGCGGGGAGAGAAATAAAACCTGTTCCTCCTATTACAGCACCTTTCGCAGGACAGGCTCAGAGAGGTCAACGATACCCTCAACAACAGCCAGTACCACAGGGACAACCAGTCCCAAATATACCTCCCTATGGACCAAGAGAACCTTAGGCACAAGGGTTTCCACCAAATTCTATGTTTGTTCCTCCAATGGTAGTCCAACAAGCACAAAATATGGTTCCTAGAAACCAAATTGCTGATATTGTCAGAGAAATGCGTGGACCTATGGCTCGGGGGGTTCAAACTCCTGTGTATAGGAAGCCATACCTAGAATGAGTGGATAGGGTGCATGAATACCCAAGGGGGTTTAGAATACCAGATTTTGCTCTATTTTATAGGAATGGAAACCAGTCAACAGTAGAACACATTGCTAGGTTCGTAGCCCACTGTGGTGAATTTACCAATAATGATTACATGAAGTTAAGACTTTTTTTAAATTCTCTAACTGGGGTAACTTTTGTATAGTATACTAACCTTACACTTGGCTCTATCCAAACTTGGTAGCAAATGGAGGAGGCATTTCATGCACAATTCTTCCAAACAGAGCTAGAAGTTTCCATGGCAGACTTGGCAAGGTTGGGTCAAAGGCCTGATGAGAAGGTTGTTCAATTTATTGCCAGATTCAAAAGAGTACGAAACAAATGTAGGGTCATTCTACCAGAGCCTGAATTTGTGAGATTTGCTCAAAATGGTTTTGAGTTTACGCTTCGAAAGAAGTTCGACTCAACTGAGTTTCGAGGCTTAGTGGAATTAACCTATAAGGTGTCTAGATATGAATCATTACTTGAGGAAGAACAAGATCGAAGTAATGCATCATACAAGACTTATTATAGAGACCCTAATTACGAGATTGATGCAGCAAAGATCATAGGGAAAGAGCCTGTGATCTGTGAGGCATTAATTCATATGGACACTACAATAGACCAACTGTTTAAAAAGAAAGACTTTCATTGGAAATACTCTTTCGATTTAACAAATGCAGATGACATTTTTGATCATTTGCTTGCAGCAAATTTCCTAAAGTTACCAAAGGGAGTTAAAATTCATTCTCCAAAAAAACTTAAAGGAAAAATGTATTGTAAATGGCACAATTCTTGGTCTCACTTAACTAAAAGCTGTATTGTTTTTCAGGACATGATCCAAGAATAGATTCGAAAAGGGGAGTTTAAAATTCCCAACTAAAGTAGAGAAAGCTATGGGGATTGACACTAATCTATTCCCAGAGATTGGAGAAGTTATAGCCAATGTTGTTGTGCTAGACTTCCAGAACCTATCCTTGAAGGAATTGGGGGAGGTTAATGTGCAGATGCATGTTGCCAGCCAGACTACTGTCAAAAAAGATACCAGAAGTTCACCAGCGAATGGACAGAGCTTTGTAGACCAAATGGAGGACTCTAGTGAGGAGGCACTGGATGATGACTCCCTAGAGGCAGCTATCATGCAAAGGATGTGTTCCAGATGTTATAAATGGTTGAAAGGGCTCCCAATTGATGGGAAATAGTATTACAAGGATGTGCAGAGACGTCCTAAACCAACCAGTACCTACAACAAGAGGCCATCCCAACTAGTCCCAGACAGCAGCCATTCTTGGCTGGACCATCAGCCACTAGAGTGCATTCCAAGGGCAAGAGACCTTTACATGAGTTCAGACTACCCAACTATTACAGGATGGAAGGCAATTATCTTGAAAGGAGGCCTGAAGTGCGCTCAAGTTATGGAATCAGAGCCAAAAATTGGCCTCCAAGATCAGCCTCAAACAAGATGGAAGGTAACCACCCTGATAGAAGGCCTGAATTAGGCTCAAGACAGGGGACCAGGGCCAAGCAGTGGCCTCTACAAGCAGCTTCGAAGCTGGCTTTGAAGGCAGAAAGAGCTAGCTCAGCAACTGAACTAGTGAGTTTGTCACGTCCCAAACCCGCCCCTAAAAGTTTCGGGCATGACTTATTCAGAAACGGACACTTAACCTGATATACGTAATATATGGGGCTTGAACGAAAGCATTAATAATATAAAATAACATAAAACATCATCCATTGAGCTACCACTACCATGCCAGGACCGCAAACATTGCATTAGGAAAATAATATACAGGAGACATACACCCGAGCTTCAATTACAGTTATTCATATTCTTACACAAGTATTACAGAAGAAGGGGTTATATACATTCAATCATAGGTAAACAACCAAAGTATGAGCCAAAACTTAGTAAGACTTTGCAAAATGCACGGGTTTCATCTTAAGTGCCTGGACACACTGAGGTTGACAAGAGAGGGACAAGCCTTAAGGGTTAGGATTGGCCTCCCAGTTGATTACCTACAGAAATAGACAAAATACAGAGTGAGTAAAACTCAGTGAATAATAGCACATAAATAATGTAATGGTTAACTTAAACAACAAAGTATATCACTGTAGAGGCATATGATGAATTATATTCTGTAAAACGGCCATGGGCCCAATTTCCTTAACGGAGTGGCTTTAAGCCCAGTAATATACAGAACGACCATAGGCCTAATAGATACAAAACGGCCATAGGCCCAGAATTATCAGAACGACCATCAGCCCAGAAATAACAAAACGGCTTATCAGCCCAGAAATAACAGAACGACTCATTAGCCCAGAAATAACAGAACGACTCATCAGCCCAGAAATAACAGAACGGCTTATCAGCCCAGAAATAACAGAACGGCCATCGGCCCAGATCACATATGTATGGATTCAAGAGGTGGCTCGTACGGATTCTAGAGGTGACTCGCATTGCAGCACTTAGTTCCGTACAACACTTTGTTCCATACCAGAAATAATAGGTCTTATCATGTCATGGCATAGACGGAACAAACAACAAAACAGAATAACCTCAGATATCATCAGAACAGACTAGTTTCAGAGTTATACAGAGGCATACAGATTCTTCCAATCATTCACATGAGTTAACGTAGTTAGTTTACATTTAACAGAATACTAATGATAATTATTAGCAATAAGGATAGCGTATCCCACAGATTATACACGTGCCATCACAATACTATTTGTAGGGACAGAACAATTTACCTCAGAACAGTCTTGATTCATCATTGACAAAACAGAATGATTCAGGATACACAAGCATCATTGTTCCACTTGATCATCATGAATCATTAAGGTTAATTTACGGATAACAGAACATTAATAAAATGTCTTTTAACGGTAAGCAAAATGCACTACTATAGTATTATCCAATTATGCTAATCCTCTTTAGCAGATATCTATGTCACAAGACATATATTGAACTAAACAGATGATAGGAGTTCCTGACAGAACATTCGGGGTATTACGTTCCCATTCAAATGCGAAATCATAGGTAATTTATAGGTTATTGCACATTACCGATAACCGTTAACCGTGGTTGGAATGCAGAATAATTTCAGAGTCATATCAATGTATGCCAAATCTTTCAATGTTTATACCAATTCCCAATCAACATACACGTTAACATAGTTGCCCACGGAGAACAGAATGTTAATAACAATAATTATTAACAGTACTAGATGTACATTGATAGTACTATTACTCACAGTGATCGACTCCCGGTAGTAATGGGATGATGTCCTCGTCTCGACCTACAAGTACATTGCACAACACATAATATGATATTATACTCGATCCTTTACTTATTCTCTTTGATCATTCAATCAGTTAGCTATGGTGGTACCAAGATCATTATTCTTTAATAAGTTATAATCCATGTCTCAGAAAACAAGAGAAATCGATGGAAAATGGTTTAGGTGAAGAAATGGTACAAAACTGGTTGACAGAAAGTGAACATTCGTCACTAATTTGGGCATAACTATTTCTGTATTTATAATTTGAGCGTGAGACCACTGCCATTGGAAACTAGACTTCCGGGGCTTGATTTTAGGCTCAAGAATCACTCAAAACGGAGTCCGGATGCAAAAGATATGCTTGTTCAAAGTTGGCTAGACAGAGTTGTCTCCGCACGTGCGGGGGAGCAGTGCCGCACGTGCGGCCCTGGACAGTTTGCAGTCCGAAAATGGCTGAAAAATTGGGACTTCCCATTTTCAAAATCAAACCTCAATTCCATGTAAATCAAAGCCCAAAACCCTTTAATACATAACAAATTTCATATTATTAATCTCCATCAAACATCATAACCTCAAACTATTACTCAATTTCCAAGCACAAGGACACAAGAATATAATATAGCCATAGTTGGGGTTCAAAGCTCACATCTTCTATATCAATCCTTGATTTCATGTATTTGATGCTTTAAACATAAGGATTCAAGATAGGTGATCATACCTTAGTTCAATCTTTGACTTCCTTTTAATTCTCCTCCATTTCCTCAAGCCTCCATGGTTGTTCTCCCTTCTTTTTCTTCAATTCCCTTCAAACCCCCATGATTGTTAAGCTTTTCTTGGTCTCTCCTCTCTTTTCTCCCCCACGGTTCTCTTCTCTCTCTTTTAGATATTTTGGCTCCCAAAAGATGAGACCAATCACTCACAAACATATCTATATATCTAAATAAACACACACACACACACACACACACACAACACACACACACACACACACACAATAGGGAGAGCCAAACGTGGCCTTACGAATCGCGCAAAATCAAATTTCAATTGAAGTTTCCAGGTAACTCTAAAAATTGCGCTGATCATAAATATGTCCCATGTTCTGGTTTCTGAAGTCTCTAGGGTCTTCAATTTACAGTACAAAGTTAACTACCCAAATATGCATTCAAATTAAATTTCCAATTACTTTTCCCAAATAGCTTTAAAAATTCCCATTAATATATCCAAGTCCTCAATTGTGATTTCTGAACCCGTAAAGGTTGGTAATTTAAATTTTAAAGCCGTAGCTCAATAGTTAATTCCTCAATTTGAACACATATCATTAAATTAAAATGCATTAACCCATAAGGCCGTAAAGGTAATCTCTAATACGGATTTTGGGGTCGCTACAGAGTTCATGGGTACCTGAGGTTCCAGATTAGTTTGTCATGCAAAACAAGCCTAAGGAAATGCCTACCCAAAGAAGTGTTTTCAGAGACCAGGGTAGAATGGTTAAACCTCCCTGGGTGACTCCAAATAATTGGGTGTTACTAAAGTACCCAAAAACAAAGGAACCAAATATGGTTCCAGTAATTTCTAGGTCTCAAAGGAGGAAGATTCAGTGAAGGTACACTCAGTACCAAAAAGATCTGAAAGAAAGTGGAGAGAATTCTTCATTGACCCAGCCAAAAGGCCAGACAGAGGAAAAAGAAAGTCCAAAATTGGGTCATAGTCCAAAATTGGCTCCTCAGAACAAAAGAAGTATCAGTAAAGAGCAGTTGGCTGAAGTTCACACTGAACTGAAAGACAAGGAAAGGTCCAGTTTAGCAGGTCATGAAAAGGCCTTGATGGAAAGCAACAGTGAGACAGAAGGAGAAATGGAACTAGGCCAAAGGAAAAATGGCTGAGGATGAGATGTTTGAAGCCTTCATGGCTGAGCAGACATTGTTGGTCGAAAAAGCAACAGGGGTAGACTATTCGAAGGAAGTCACTAGTACTGAAGTACCAGAGTGCAGCATGGAAGATGTTTCTGAAATAACTGAACAAGTTAGCCTCGAAAAGAAACAAGTGCAGCCAGTAGTTCAGTTTGGCTCTTTTCCTCCAGTATCAGTAAATATGGTGCATATACTGCCATAGGAGCTCCAGGCTGAAGATGGAAACCAAGAAGGCCAGGAGATTGACCCTATTCCAGTTTCTAGTGAAGATTCACAGGTTAGCATGGTTCAAGATGAGTCCGAAGTAGCCACACCAATGGAAACTGAAGATGAGAGTGAGGAAGTGAGTATTAATCTCTCATATCCTTTTGAGTATCCTACAACATCCATGACACAACATGTCAAGCCCTTGTATATCAAGGCTTTTTTCGATGGGATACAAATGAATAGGGTATTGGTGGATAATGGGGCAGTAGTGAACCTGCTTCCAAAATCCTTTTTGAAGAAACTGGAAAAAAGAAACCCCAGATTAATCCCAACCAGCACAACCATTGCTAGTTTTGCTGGGGATAAGCAGATGGCTCAGGGTATTTTGCCTATCAACCTGAGTGTGGGAATTAGAGATTGCATGACAGCGTTCTTTGTTATTGATAGTAATGCTAAGTATAATGCTTTACTTGGCAGGGATTGGATTCACACACACACAAATGTTTGTCTTCCTCTCTACATCAGAAAATAATGATGGCCTTATGCAATGGAGAGACAGAGGAGATCAATGCAGATTCTCAACCCTTTATTGCTTGTGCTGACTTTGCAGAGGCCAAGTTGTATACTGAGGGAGTGACACCACTCTGTATACTGAGAAAACTTGATGGTTCAGCCGAAGTGACGGCTGATAAGGAAGTAGCACACGTGAAGCACTTAGTACAGGAGAGTGCTAATGAAGAATTTGTCATCAAATATGATAATGATGCTTGGCTATAGGTAAAAAGATGAAACCCAAGAAGTTAGACCCTTGGCTTTAATTAAATTTTCAATATTGGACATAAAATCAATAGTCTAGAATGTTTAAGAACAAGAGAAAGAAGCCATGATAGTTAGCTGTGATTAGGAGCAACAACAAGTCAGGTTTTTGACCTTTGATAAATACTGTGCATTGGACATTGAAACAAAAGTCCAGGAAATACAGGAGGAAGAAGCCTTATGGACAGACTTTGTCTATGAAGAAGAAGGCAAAGATGTTGAACCAAAGAAAGTGGGAGCAGAACAAAACCAAGAAGTTGCTTCGAGGGTAGAAGAAATCAAAAGAGAAGCATTGGTGAGTACTCAAGTACAAGACCCCTTGGAAGAAGTTAATTTAGGGGGGAAGTTCTGCGCAACAACCCATTTATATCAGTGCTTGGTTAAGTCCTTGTGATAGAAGCCACTTATTGGTTGTCTTAAAATAATATAAGGATTGCTTTGCTTGGTCTTATAACGAGCTGCCTGGATTGGATAGATCATTGGGTGGAACATAGGCTCCCTATGAAGCTTAATTTCAAGCCATACAAGCAAAAACCAAGAAGAATGAGTCTTGAGGTGGTTCAGAAGGTCAATGAGGAAATTCTTAGGCTCCTTAAGACAGGTTTTATTAGAACAGCCAGATATGTTGAGTGGCTATCCAATATTATGCCTGTAGTTAAAAAGAATGGTAAAATGAGGGTATGCATCGATTTTAGAAATCTGAACTTAGCAACTCCACAAGATGAGTACCCCATGCCCATAGTAGACTTATTGGTGGACAGTTCAACAAGGCATAAGATTTTGTCTATGATAGATGGGCATTCTGGTTAAAACCAAATTTGCATTGCAGAGGAGGATGTCCATAAGACAGCATTTAGATGTCCAGGGAACATTGGCACCTTCGAATGGGTCAAAATGCCATTTGGTCTGAAGAATGCTAGGGCTACATATCAAAAAACAATGAACACTATTTTTCATGATCTCATTGGAGGATATTTAGAGTGTTACATTGATGACATTGTAGTAAAATCTCAGTCCATGGAGGAACAGTTAGTTCACTTGGAAGCAGCTTTCGAAAGAATGAGAAAGTTCAAGTTGAAGCTTAATCCTCTCAAATGTGCTTTTGGTGTATCAGTTGAAAACTTCTTGGGCCATGTAGTACACAAGAAGAGAATACAGATTGATCAAAATAAAGCCAAAGCCATCATTGAGGCCAAGTCTCCATCAAGTAAGAAAGAAGTACAAAATTCCTTGGCCAAGTTAATTTTCTTCAAAGATTCATTTCTAACACTGCAGGGAAAACTAAAGTATTTTCTTCTTTATTAAAGCTGAAAGATGATGAGGAGTTTGTGTGGACAGCAGAGCATCAAACTGCTTTCGAAGGAATTAAAGCCTACTTGGCCAAGCCTCCAGTGTTGATGCCACCAAAGAGTGATAAGCTCTTGAAGTTGTACATTGCTGCAGCAGAAGATTCATTAGGAGTTTTCTTAGCCTAGGACAATGAAGAAGACAAGGAGCAAACAGTTTATTACCTTAGTAGGTTTTTAAATTCTTGTGAATGTAAATATTCAGCTGTAGAAAAACTGTGCCTTGCCTTGTATTTTGCTGCAATGAAGTTAAGATACTATCTTTTGCCTACAGTTGTCTTGGTAATTGCAACCACAGATTTGGTTAATATATGTTATCTAGACCTATGTTGAGAGGAAGAATTGGCAAATGGATACTAGCCTTATCAGAATTTTATCTAGAATATGTCCCCAAAAGGCAGTAAAAGGACAAATTTTAGCTAATTTCTTGGCAGATCATCAATGTCAGACAGAAAGTCAAGAGATAATGAATCTTGGTATGTTAATATTGAGCCATGGCAAATGTGGTTTGATGGATCAAAAGCCAATGGTCTGACTGGAATTGGTGTGGTGATTAAGTCACCACAGGGGGTAGAAACCACACATGGTTTCAGAATTGATGAATTACTTATTCCAATAATCAAGCTAAATATGAAGCTTTAATAATGGGACTAGAAATGCTTATTGGATTACAAGCTCATGCAATTGATATATTTGGAGATTCTCAATTGGTGGTCAACCAAGTGAAAGGAATTTTTAAATGTCAAAGTGCAAGCATGTTGCCATACTATGTTGTTGCATTACATTTGCTTTCTCAGTTTCAGATAGCAAATGTGACTTATATCCCAAGGTTCATGAATAAGAAAGCCAATGATGTAGCTCAAAAAGTTTCGAATTTCAGAAGAAGGGATGACACTCAAATGAATATAAATCAAGCAACATATCAAAAATTAATACCACTTTTAGCTAAAAGGAATGTGGTGTTAGAAGTCAATCATAATGACTTACAAGATCAAGACTGGAGGCATCCAATAATGCAGTACCTAACTAGCTCATCTTTGAAAGCCAGTAGAAAGATCAAATTACAATATATGCAATACATAGTGTATGGTAATGCTCTTTACAAAAGGGGAGCAGATGGGTCATTATTGGAATGTCTAGGGCCAAAGAAGGCATTGACAGCCATGGTTGACGTTCATGAAGGCATCTGTGGTGCTCATCAGCTTGGTGTGAAGATGAGATGGCTGCTTCAAAGGCATTCCTACTATTGGCCTACCATCCTTAAAGATTGTATAGAATATGCTAAAAGCAAGGCATGCCAAAAGCATGGCATGATAAGACAATGGCAATAACTGATTTGCATGTAATTGTGAAACCTTGGCCATTTAGAGGTTGGGCTATGGATATGATAGGGAAAATACATCCACCCTCTTCGAAGCACCATTGTTTCATCTTAGTGGCCACAAACTACTTCACTAAGTGGGTCGAAGCTAAACCATATCAGGCTATAGACCAAACTGAAGTTATTGGATTTATTAAAGATCTGATTCACAGGTTTGGCATCCCACAGACCATAACTGTGGATAATGAGATTGTATTTGATGGAAAGATGGTAAAGTCTTTCGCAATAGAGTTTGGAATTAGCCTTGTTAATTCTACCCCTTATTATGCACAAGCAAATGGTCAGACATAATCATCCAATAAGTCTTTGAAAAAAGGAATACAGAGAGTTGTGGAAAACAATCCTAAGGATTGGTATAACTTGTTGTTGGATGTATTGTGGGCTTATAGGACTTCTCCAAGGTCAAGTACAGGAGTTACTCCTTATGCCTTAGTAGATGCAGTGTTACCTATAGAGATTAACATTAGGCCCTTGAGGGTGAAATGCCAGGACCAATTAGCTCCTGAGCAGTACCATCAGAGCATGTTCTTGGAATTAGAAAATGTGGATGAAGCTAGAATTTTGGCATTAAATAGCATTCTCTTTCAAAAGAAGAAAGTAGCCAAAAATTATAATAAAAAAGTCAAGCACATTAGCTTTGATGAATGTGATTTGGTATGGAAGACAATACTCCAAATAGGAATTAAAAGCCATAAGTTTAGCAAATGGTCACCTAATTGGGAAGGACCATATCAAGTTCATAGAGTCTTACCTGGGGGAGCATACCATTTGAGGAATTTGAATGGGTATGTACACCCAAAGAAAATTAATGGCAGGTACTTGAAATCTTATTATCCAACTGTATGGGAAACACAAGGAGTGTAGAAAATGCTAAAATAGAGAAGTATGAAAACACTCAAATAGTAAATAAAAGATTCCATTTCATAAAGAGTTAAGTACATGCAGCCATAGATTGGCCCAAAGTCAGTATAATGTTTCAGTTGTTCCCTTACAATTGATTCTCTACTCCTAAGGGATGGGAACAACTGAATGGCTGTAGCCATGTCCTGCCTTCGATCAGCCAGCCCTTGGTTGGTGATTTTGCAGCTTGGTAGCAGTTCGATCCAAACCCAAGTTAATTGTTGGTAACTCTTCCTCTAATTGAGCTTTCTTCTCTAAAAGCTGGGTTCGAAATTGAGAAGCAGAAGAATGTTGTCCTTTCAATTCAGACACCTCAGCATGTATATGAGAAATAAATTCCTTGTCTTTTGATAGCTTCTCCTCTGCAACTTTGGCAATATGGAAATGTTGACACAGAAATCTATGGTAGCTACTGCATGGGACAAGTGACTTGAAATAGCCATGTTGGATTGCTCAAGGATCTTGCAGCACTAGAGGAAACCATTCTTGATAATAGGTCTTTGCAAGGCTTCGAATGGAATCCTTGAGAATAATGTTACCATTCTAAATGGGTGTCCAAGTCCAGTGAAGGTAGAGAAGCCCTACTAGTAGTGGAAGAGCTCTCAAAAATTTCCAAGAAAGAGTCAGCCAGAACCAATGGCTCAGCTTCATTATTGGTTGATGGAATGGTAGAAGGTATGTAGGGCTGCAAATGAACCGAGCTGTTCAGACCAAGCTCGGCTCGGCTCGGCTCGGCTCGTTAAGGGCTCGGCTCGTTTAGTAAACGAGCCGAGCTTGAGCTCGAATATTAGGCTCGTTAAGCTCGGCTCGTTTATCTTTATTTAAATTATATAATAAATATATTATTTATATATAAATAATATATAATATATATAAATACATTATTTATATATTAAAAAATATATAATATATATATAATAATATAAATACATTTTTATATATTAAATAATATAAATAATATTTTTTATTTAAATATTTATATTTAAATAATATAAATAATATTAAAAAAAATTTATCGAGCCGAGCTCGAGTTTCATTAAATTAACAAGCCGAGCCGAGCTCGAGCTCAATAAACGAGCTCGAGCTCAGCAAAGCTCGGCTCGGCTCGGTTTGGTTCGTTTGCAGCCCTAAAGGTATGTCAAAAAAGGCTAGCTAGCCTAGCTTCAAAAATGTCCATCTCTTCCACTGACATTGGTGGTGCAGAAATGGCTCTAGTGGAAGGAAGAGATGGCTGCATAGGGATAGGAGAAGATGATGAAGTGTTCCTAGCAGTTTCCATAGTCCTGGCCACCAGTAAGTCAAGAGAAGAAGGACTAGAGCTAGATAGTGATGGTGGACAATGAGTTGGTGAGCTACCAGTATCTTCTCTGGGAGTATCAGCTATCACTGAAGATGAAGTGATAACTGGGATCTCTTCAGGTGGGAAAGGAGCAGCCAGGATTGTAGGAAGAGTAAATTGGGCTGAGGTAAAGGTTAGATGAAAAAGATATGGAGTTAAACCAAAGGATAAGGATATAGGAATACCTTGCCTCAAAAAAGGTATGAAGAATGTAGAGCTGGGGAGTGGAAATATTGTTTGGATGGGCTCCACATTTAAGGGCATATTAGTGTCGACCTTCTTTCTCCTTTTCGATGCTGTCTCTAATGGTTTTTTAACTTTAGATAAGACTGAGGAAACCTTTATCGAAAGAGAATGTGGAATAACTATTGCTG